>JAPQRQ010000026.1:20201441-20212009 GCA_037367365.1 Apogon talboti | reverse complement strand
CCACCACCACCACACACACACACACACACCCCACAACCCCTCCCCCAATCAGAAGCAGTGCACTCTTCCAGCCGTGGAGTGGGACGTACTATCGATCCTGCTGAAATGATGGTTTCTAAAAGGGAGGCAGTAAGCATGTCTGCGCTCCCCACCCCCTCCTCCTCCTCCTCCTCCACTGTGGAGGGGCCCTGAGATATCACCAAGCTCAGCACATTGCACCATCACTGCATGGGAAAATGGGATTTTTCACTGGGAGACAAGCTGAGGGGAAGGTAATTCAAGTCGCCAAGCTATGTTCCCTACCAAGGATGTAAAATGAGCCATATTACCTTCAGTTGCTGCACACAGTGGACAAATAAGGTCATTTTAAACCTTTAATTCCAGGTCTTGTCACAGAGGAATCCAAAGCCATACAGGGGGAAAAACTTAGGAACACTGAAATAAAGGAGGGAGGAAGAAAATTCCATCCTAGTACTTTCTTAGTTCGTGCCATTTGTAATGTGTGATTTTTGTGTGAATTCTTAATTAGTGATAAATTCATGTTTAGTAAGGCTTTTTAAAATTGTTTTTTCTTTATTTAATTCTCATTTTATACATTTACTCAAACTAAAACTCAAACTTTTTTTGTATGTGATTTTTCTGATAAATTCTGAATTACTGATAAATGAATGCTTAGCTTATCTATTGTTTCATTTTAAGCTGTCTTATCTAACTCTATTACAGGTTTCTCCCTTATTATCAGACTTATTAATCATCTGTGAAGCACTTTAAACCGCACTAATCTATGAAACACGTTATATAAATAAGGCTTGATTAATTGATAGTTGATAGTTTTTTTTATTCCCCTGTTCTATGATGCATGTTTGAGTTCATGCCTTATTTTCAACTGTATTATGTTGATGTATCAGCAGTATTGTTAGCCTTAATATTCATGCCAGTGAAGCGCACTGAATAGTACTGAAAACTGATGAATGAACGAAGTGCAGTTTAATGCAGATGGAGTCAATAACCACTAAGGTTCTGAACCCTTAATAGAGATGTGTGTTCTGGAGAAACCACTAGATGGCGGTAGTATGCTAGTTTTCCCAGTACATTCGGTTTGTGGCTGCTCTGATTCAATGGGGCTGCAGATTTTAGGAGGAAGGGGATTCTATGGTAGAACAAAAAATTAAAACAAATGTTGGTAATCATTTCTTTGAACCATTAGTAATGTAAAAAAAATCCTCATGTTTGTTATCATTCATATTATTGTGGACCAATGTGAAAATCAAGCCTTGAAGAGTTAATACTTATTATTAGCATCGAATGGGCCTTACAAGATTCCATTCTTTCATAAGGTTAAAGTGAGGCTCTCTTTTGTGCACCACTATATCCTGAATTAAATATGCAGCGAGCAATATCTTGAGGTGTTGAATATAGCAAAAGAAGACACAATTTTGTAAATGAGAAAACCTTACAGTCCAACACACTTACATAAATCACATAAATCCCATAAATCAGTTGCTTTTTTAAATTAGGTCTAATATGTGAATACTGTCTTTTGTGATTTTAATGCTACGTTTAATGTATGTATATCTTGTCCTAATTTTGATCTTCTTTGTCATGAAAATATACAGCTCCTTTCATTGCACATACCTTTTGTCTTGTTTGCATTATTGTTTTCCATCACAACCTTTGTCATATACTGTTGAAATTAAAAGAATCGAAGGAAACATGGGTGTGTCAAGAAACCCTTTTTGTGCCTTTGTATTTTTTTAGTTGTTTTGCTAAACAAAATGTAAACTTTATCAATAATAAAATGTATTCAATACATACTTAACATAGAAGATATTAAAACTTGATCTGACAATGTATTACCATCATCATTCTCACCATTCCATTTGTGAATGGGCTGCATTGTTGTAAAGATGCCCCTGTTAGTTCTGAGTTCATCATGTTTGTCAGTCCACATTGTCTGACACTCACTATACTTGACACTTCCTGGTGTCAGTGGAGCTTGACTGGCTTTGTGACTGATATCAAGGCTCTTCACTCATCATAATGTTGTTGTCTGCATTGTAAACCGTGTCAGGCACAGGTCAAGCTGAACAACAAAGTGCACCAGTGTTACAGGCTGTGAGCAGTCATCGTTCACTGGCCCGTCACGTAAGTCAGCTGATCATGTGGGGTGTGTCTACTCAGTAGACTAGAGTGTTACGGATCAATAAATAACATCTTCACATAGAACATAATAGATATAGGAGGATAAAAATGTGCAGTAGGTCTTAAAGGTCTGTATGTATAGCACCACAGACAATGTAAATGTGGTTTTTATTACTACCATTAGCCTTATCATCAAACTCACAAAAGTAGTGTATAGGATTTTTATGGTGTCCTGCCTCACTGGTGTCATCTGTGTTTGAGGTAGCAATGCAGTGAAAATAAATTTGCTTTATAATAGGGGTGGCTGCATGCTGAGTCTTGTTTATCTTAAGTAACACTACATACATTTTATATACTTGTCATTTATAATGCTATTTCTTTCAGGCAGTGTGAAATATCCTAGATATCTCAAAAAAGTTGAGTAAATATCAATGTTTTCTTCATCTTCAGACATCTTATTCCTCGATCAAAAAAAACTGAATCAGTTTTTATTTTCATTATTATTTTGCATTACAATAATCTACACTGTCAGTATTAGTATTAGTAATAGTGTCATGGGCATGGACTAAGAAAAAGGAAAAAAGCTAAAAGTAAAATTAATAATTATCTTTCAGTTACTGTTGTGTAAAACACAATTAAACTTGATTGAAGATTTAGTGATAGTTTTAGAGGGATGTAAGAGCAGAAATGGAATAATTACATTCATAATGTTTTAGGGTAAGGACATTTCACTGGAGAATAGAATACTCTTGTCAATAACAGTTGATCCTGCCCCATTCATCCCATTGGGAAAAACAAACGTGATCTACAAATTTCGACCCCAAAATTACCCAAATTCTGGACCCATTTTGATTTTTAACACGAACAGATGAAAAGAAAATTGACTACATTTGAGGACTGTCTCTGGCTTCCCAACGAACTCTCGCGAGATCTCATATGGACGAGGTAAAAACACCCAGGACACGAAGTAAAGTTTAAATGAGCTAGGTGTTTATTGGTGCATAATTACATTTTGACCTTATTAATTTACTTTCCCTTCTTACGCCAACCTAACCACGCCCACTTATGCGACCGGAAGTGAATAGTTTCCAATCATTAATGTGGCCTACTGCACCATACGGGATGTTCGGTAATATTATGTAGAATAGAAATAAAAATATGTATAAATCAAAGTAATTCGCCATTGTCATGTAATATTTAATACAATTTATAAAATGCCCATTGGCTTTCATTGTCACTTTAAGTTGAAGCAACAGGCCAGTATTCACGCGTGTCAGACGTTTTTATTTTTACATTTGTTTCTATTTACTTACTGATTACTTGTTTGTTATTTACGACCTATCACTAAACAACAAGGAACCATATTGCGTACCTATGTTCTCCTTAACATGAAGCCGTGTACGCACGGGTGCAGGCCGTCAGTAGGGAGGTCCTAATCTAGCAGAGCAGCTGGGAGCATTTACCACGTGATGCGAGAGATGTTAGAGAGCAGCCATCATCATTTCACCTACTGCATGTCCAGCCTGGAATGGTAAAAGGTAAGGCGACCGGGAAACTATGATGGAGTAGGACGGCGAACAACCTCAGCCCTCGCCACACTGGTCCATACCACTCCGCTTGTACAACTCGGCAAGGTTTGTGCAATTATCTGCTTTTCACCTCCGTCTTCATCTGTTTCCCTGCTCATATGGTGGCAGGCGGAGTGCATTTTTTTCGGTTTCAGTTTTCCATAGGACGTTATTTACATTTTCGGTAGCTCAAACATACGTCCGCAGTAGGCTGTTGCCGCTCCGGTTTAAAGGGACCTGCCAGTTTCCTCGTCTTTTCTTTCGCCCTCGCTAACCTTACATTTAGTGTGTTTTGTTGCCGTTAAGCTAACTCGGCTCGTGCAACTGATGTATCGAACGCGCTCGAGCTTCAGCAATCTGGAAAATTACGCAAAATTAGCGGCTGGTTGAGTGGCCGCTCCGTTCCGTGGTGGCGCGTGTGTAAATCCGAGGCACACGGTTCCCTGGTCGAAGACAGCTGCAGTTAAACGGCTTGGTGGCTCTTGTGTGGGCTAGCATGGGGAGCTATAATGGGTTAACAGTGCTGAAGGCCTGTTTAAACTCACATGCCAGGTTATTAGGCAGCTACACCTAGCTAAGCCTCTTCTACACCTGCCCCACCAACACATACTGCCTCACGAACCTTAAATGTTCTGTTTTCAAGTGGCTGTACCATAGAAGAAATCATATATGGGTTAATAACTCAGAATACATCAACACAGTTTTAACAGCCACCAACTGAATGGAGCCGAACATAAAGAGACGGAACTAAACTCTTTAAAAAGCAGTTAAAAGGTGTGGTTGCTCTTTTGTTAGCTTGCATGGGGAGCTACAATGGGTTTACCTGTGCTGAAGGCCTGTAGAAACTCACTTGCCAACTCAGAAGATTCACACCAAGCCAAGCCTCTTCCACCGACCCACATGAAAATGTTACTTTATTGTTTTTGTGCCATTAAGGAGTTCTACCATAGTTGATGTGTGAATGTATTCATGGACAAGTCAGTTTAGTTACAGAGTCATAGACAATAGGAAGTTGTACATAGTTGTAAATTTTTAATTTTTTTTAGTATAAAATGTATTCAGCAAGTGGGAAACTAATTTTTATCTGTACATGGCTAGTCTGTTGTTGGTAAAACTTTGTTTATGTACTCGTCAGGTCAGTGAACAGGCTGGGGCTTTAGTTCAGGTGGCCCTGGTCTAAATTGGTCCTCACAATAGAGACAAGTGTTTTCTTGGCTCAGCAAATCCAGTGAGCATTTCCCCTTGCATTTTAATCAGCTCCAAACCAACCCAGGGGCCCTGTAACCCCAACCAGCCTGGGTCAGCATCTCAGCCCAAGTGTATCGCACCGCAAGCCACCTTTTATACCGCTACTGGATTGGTTTGTGTTTAAGTCCAGAGCACCTGTGGGAAGACATGCTATTATTCTGTTAATTTTGATTTGTTTGTGCATGTTGTGCATTGATTGGTGGCCCTCCACGTGCAGAGGGAATGGTAAACTCCTGGCTCAAAGAGTGTGCAAATTAACATGTTTCACTCTCCCTGAATGCTGGACAGGCATTGAAAAAGAGATTGTTTACATTCAGATGCTGGCCACCCGCTGCTTGCTTTTTCTTTCCTCCTGTTTTCCAATCACTGAGGAGACATGACCCATTTAATTGGTTGTTTACTTGCATTAGAAGAAGAGCCAAGGCACTTCTCAATGAACTCTTGTCTACAATTCAATTAGAGTGGCCTTCCCAGCAGCACAGTTTTCCACATGAGACAATGCTCTCTGCAGCCTAGCTGGGGCAGAAATATGAAGACCAAAGAGCAGCAGTAGTCACCCCTGTTGCACCAAAAGAGTCACTTGGCCTCTTGGATCATGGTCGTCAGTTGTGTAGGTGGAATGGCCTTGATAATGGAGCCCTCAGTAAAAATGACTGACCCTACATTGTATTTCAGATAGGTTAAAATTATTAGAAGAACGTAGAGATTACCTGTTATACATGAAACTAAAACTATAGCAGTACACTGTTATAGTTGTGGTTTGTCATCGTAGCTTGTACATAAATCACATTCTTGAGGTTTTTGTCTAAATTCTGTGTACCTAGTGTTCCTGCTACATGGGGCCCAACAGTATTCACCTCAAACCTGCCACTCCTCTGACCAGGGAATGGGTTCTGTCTTCTCTCTTTTTAAGTTTGTGGGAATATTTCACTTTCAGGAGAGATGAGTAACAACTGAGTCACCCCGTGGCTGAAGATCTGTTATTTTGTTGATACTCAGCAAGCAAGTGTTTATTCTGCTTCATTTAGGGAGATGATTTGAGTGCTGTTGTGATCAATTTCATCATTTAACTTTAACTTGGAAAAGGCATTACTGAAATTAAAAGCCCCATAGAATGCTTGATTGTCCCAACACTGATGGCAGCACTTTTAACATAATTGAAGTGACAAAACCAGGATGATAATGAACAGCACTAAAAATGGGTAATTGCTGGTTGGAAGCTAAATAATACAAATTTCTCTTTGTCATCCTTTGTGAAAATGTAATGTAAAAATAACTTTATACTGGCCACAGAATTGGCAGCATCATTGCAGATTCTTGGATTACCTCCATTTTATCATGAAAGTCTGGAGGACTGATGCATAATTGGCGATGACTAATCAAATAAGTATTGACTGTCTTTCAGGTTAGTTTATTGTAATTTTTAATGAGTCACTAGGTAAATGTTGAACATAACATGGGTGTTTACCACTGCAAGTTTGGCAGACCATGAGTCTTTATCCTGTTTTTTTTGATAGTTGTATTTTGAGAACTGTCTAAATGAGCCTGGCATGTGTTTTACAGTTGACTCATGGGTCATTGATCTAGCCACATTAAACAAAATCTACCCATGTAACAATAACTGTCACTGATAAGTTTTATGGTCTAATCTTGCCCCTCAGTAGAAGGCTTTATGTAGGGTAAAAGTTAGTTAACATTTGTCCACTTACTCAATCACTGATACTGTAATCAAGTCAGTTACATTTGACCCAGCTGATGATTGCATTGTCATGATGCATGTGCTTTGACACACCAGGGGATTTTTTTTAACGCTGTCTGATAATGACCAGTAAATAATGATTATTTTCTTTACTGATTAAATCACCCATGTTTTGTACTGGTTAAAAATAATACTTGATACTAATAAGACTTATAAAATGTAGAAAAAACTCTGAATAAAAAGGACTAAAGAAAAGTATATGTAAAGGTGGAAATGCTGGCATTTTTTCCTTGACGCTTAACCTGAACAGTTAATGGATTCATTAATTTCTGAAGCTCATAAAAACTGATGAACCAAACAAAAATGTTTTAAAGCACAAAATATTGAAGTATTTAGTCTGGGTAACTAGTAATAAATGAGTTTCAAAGTGTTTGCTGTGCTCTTGACATTTATCTAAAGTCCCTCCTTAAATTTCCATGCTTCCTTCTTACTTCATCAGTGTCCTAATCTTATAAAGTCGATAAATGAAACCCCTGTGTGCTGCCAGTTCCTAAAATCCCAGCATAGACCTCTTGTCTGAAGTTGTAAGTAGGTCTTTATTCTATATTTCCATCAATTAAACATAATCTCTTCCATTTTAAAAAACATGTTTATGACTGTTGGGTCACTGGAACTTGTTTATCTTGTCTGTCTTCTTTGGCAGGCAGGAGCATGGCTATACAGTCCTGATTCACTCGATCACTGCAGACTTTAGATTAAACTTGGATTGTTGTGGTCAAAGATGATCACAGTAATAGAAAATCTACAGCACAGCACCCGCAACTGGGGTAACAGTCAGAAGAAACATTTCCTGCTGTGTATATTTATAAATGTATGGGTTAGGTCTGGTATTTAGACTCGCTGAACTGTTGTCTTGCATCACGGGACACTGTTTTCCTTATGGCTTATACAGTAAACATCACATGAGACCAGTTTCATCAGTCATGACTATTTCAGAATGAATCATGTTAAAACAAAGTGAGACACATTAAATGTAAAAAACAGTGTTTTCCGTGGGGTTTGACCGTCTGCACTCAATTAAAGATTAGTACTCAACTAATTAAATTATAGCCACTGTAGAGACGGTGGAGCATCATTAGTTGGTGTTACTGCTAGCATTAAAGCTTCTTGGTTAGCAAATGTGTTCAAGTCCATTTATAGGGATTATTTGTTCTTAGTTCACTTTCACCTGCAGTGTACAAGGTTTTGCTGGTTCTATAAAGTGATGTCAGACTTGAAACGAGTTCACATTGTGTTCAGCCGGTCTTAGCTGCAGATGTTGGACAGTGTGGTGTGACTGGTATGGCATGACATGGATGCTTTGTGACAAAGCGGCACCAAACGCATCTTTTGCTATACTGAGAAGTTTTAAAATATTGTACTGTCTGAGGGGACGTGGATACAGAAATCCCAGTTTCTGTATCAGTAAGTTGACTAAAATCTTGAGCAGATTCTGCCATGTTAATTTGCTCTCTGTACTGATGTTATCATGTTTACAGTTCTTTGTAGCTTATTTGATTAGCAAAGCCGTAACATTGAGTCCTAAGCTGAAAACAAGCCCCAGTAAGCACAGATGGTATATGGAAAAACTGGACCTCTGCTCAATATTAAAAACAAAAGCTCTGTATGAAAGAGGACCGTATTATGTCAGCCACAATAACTGCTGTTCAATATGTGACTGAGATGAGTCAAACTGGACTACTATGGGTCTTCATAGGGTGTATCATTTATCAAAAACGCTAAATGTGCACTATAACCAATGTATCATTTTGTAATTTGTATAGACTATAGGTTTACAGTTCTGCTTAATTTGTGCTTAGTTTGCCAGTCTGTGTGTAGGATGTGAAGTTTCTTGCTTCAAAGGCAAAGATGACTAATTAGATTTGGTGTGATAATTAAGTTGTTTTTCTCTCCTGCTTCCTCTCCTCTGATCTCTCTAGGTAGGCTTCAGAAAACACCTGGCCTGCCTACAACTGCTGACACAGGCCTGCAACCTGCTCCTTTGGTAGCAGGAGCACAGTGGAGGAGAGGGTCTGAGGCTCATTACTCCCCCCCGTTTGTGTTTGCGGAGGGGGGAGGGAGGAGGAGGGGGAGGAGGAGGAAGGGGGAGCTGCTACATCCACCCAGAGCATGGGGCAGAAAGTCCCAGGTGGCATAAAAACCATTGATATGCGGGATCCGGCGTTCAGCCCCCTGAAGCTGGAGCTACAGGCCCTGAGCCACACCAAACCACCGCGACTGGATCTGCTCCTGGACATGCCGCCAGCCAGCATGGATGTGCAGGTCCAGCACTCGTGGAACAACGACGACCGCTCCCGAAACATTTTTGTAAAGGATGACAACAAGCTGGTGTTTCACAGACACCCTGTGGCTCAGAGCACAGACGCGATCCGTGGTCGTGTGGGTTACACAAGGGGACTACATGTGTGGGAGATCAGCTGGGCCATGCGTCAAAGGGGCACGCACGCTGTGGTCGGCGTGGCGACGAGCGATGCCCCACTGCACTCAATGGGATATACAGCATTGGTAGGAAGCAACACAGAGTCCTGGGGTTGGGACTTGTGCAGAAGTAAACTCTACCATGATGGAAAGAATCACCCAGGGAAAACCTACCCAGCCTTCCTCGAGCCCGATGAGACCTTCATTATCCCAGACTCCCTCTTAGTCGTTCTAGACATGGACGAGGGGACTCTGGGTTACATAGTGGATGGACATTATCTGGGGGTGGCATTCAGAGGACTCAAAGGCAGAAAGCTGTATCCAGTGGTGAGCGCCGTGTGGGGACACTGTGAAATACGGATCCGGTACATAAATGGACTTGATCGTAAGTAAAAGTCATTTTCTCTCCTGTTCCTGTATGACCATAAGTGACTGTGTTACTCGCACAAAGTACTCTGATTTTGCCTTTATTCCAAAAAGATAGTATTCTTACAAAGACATTCTCATGATACACTGTTTAGATGACACATTATTCATATGACACATTATTCTTATGACACTCCTGTTTATGTGCGCAAATGCATACTTTAATCAACATAAATGTCCTTATTTATCAGATCAAGATAGAAATATGAATATTATAAAAACTAGGGCCCTACAACTGATGGGAAAAGTCCATATTGTGATTTATTTATTTTTTTGTAGGCAGTATTGCAATTCGGTATTCTACTTCCTTGGTTATGAAGGTCAGTGTTACTGAATTGTACCACTCTTTTCCCTTGTTTTTTTGGGTGGCTTGTTGGCCTCCATTTCACCAGGTCTACACACTGGGTAGTAATGCCTCTGTTCTGTCCCTGTACAAGTTCACTGCTTAAACTGAGAGTAATTAGTCCTTTATTATAGGTTTAGAATTGAATCAGACTACACATTAAGAATAGGTTGTCACATTTATATCTGCATTTTTTATGCAGTTAATTAGCTAATTAATTCTTAAACTAAAAACACCCAAACAGAGACTAAATACAAACTACTTGAAAGCTACAGTAATGCTCTAATCTTTACTCCAGCCTTGCAAATGGTTTTCTTGTTGGTTTATGTAGGATACAGATTCAAGCATAAACCGTCATGAGACCATCTATGGTAAATGTCTGGAAAAGCCCTGAATATGATTTATATTCTGAATGTGCTGTACATCCAAAGAATGGGTATGTCCCACGTGTTGTAGTCAGTGTTACAGTTTAAATGGTCTTAATTTGGAGTATGCTGCTTTCATGACCTGCATCGAATTTACAGTTATTATCATATTGTGCATAACAGGAGCATACTGGTGTGCATGTAAATGTACTGACTGATATGTTGTATAGAAGTGTTACATAAACAGGATTTATTGATGTTATTAACAAAGGTGTGACCGCTAAGGCCTGGTCTTGTAG
>JAPQRQ010000026.1:20190674-20201341 GCA_037367365.1 Apogon talboti | reverse complement strand
AGATGGGGTTACTACAGAGCAGTGTTATTACCACAACTTACATCAGTCTGCCTGCTTATCAAAGCCTTATGTGAAACTGTACAAGTGATAACATGACTTAATGTTCTGACTTCAGTCCAAACAACATATAAAATTATGTTATTATTATTATTATTATTATTCTTGAATGATTAACTTTGTCAATTTCATTTTGTCGTGAAGTTCAGAGTAAACATGTAACCAGCAGCTCTTCATATTAACTGTACTTTGGATGTCTTTAAAGCATTACATACTCCCTTAATGTTTATGTACATAACAAGCTATTTGTTATTTATTTCCCCTGGCAAACATGAAATGATTCCAATTGGATTATCTCCAATTATTTCATGACACAAGGGTCATGGGCTTCCAATGAGGGAGACATAGGTGCTTATCAAAACAGGGTGTACTACCCACATGTCCCAAAAGCTCTGTGCTCATTACACTTTTATGTTCTGTTCAGATCCCTTGACCTACTTTAAGTCTGTGGAAAGATGCATCACAGACTGATGCACACAAAAGCCCATTTTAATATGACGAGACTTCCTACTGCTGAATGTAGAACAAGGAAGTCCTTGATTTTATACTTTTATGCTCAAGGCTGTTTGGTTATAGCATGGCGGCAAACGCTGCTGCTGTTTGGACCCATATTGTCATAGATTACTCTGAATGTTGTGACTAGAGAACATGTCCTGCATCAGCATCCATACTGTAAGGATGAATCACATAGACGCTAAAGTAGCTCAATAACAAAAAATTAGTGTTTACAACAACTTTTTTAACATTATTAAAAATCTGTAAAAGCTGTGCACCGGCACAAAGGATATTTACTCCTGAGGTAGTGAAAATAGTTACTAAATGACTTTTTAGTCATTTTATGATACTCATTAGTATCTGAGCAGTTCAGTCAGAGCTATACAAGTACTGAGGTTCATTACCCAGCCCCTCTCATGAGTGGACTCCTTTTAATAGACACTGAGGCAAAGTTACCTCATTGTTGCGTTAAAGTAAAAGGCCCAGCTTTATTAAGATAAGATATGACTTTATTGACCCCATCGTGGGGAAATTGTAGCGTCAACAGCAGCAAAATACAAAAACAAAGTGGAAAAGGACAGGCAGAAACATTCAAGAGTGAGCAGGAAATATAAAAGAATCATCTAGTTATATTACTCATTTTTGTACGTATATACATATTATTTACATATTTGCATATAGTTGTACATAATGTTGATATTGATGTGAAATGGGGGTTTATACTAAATTCTGTAAAATAAGGATATAAAATGGAATATTAGGTTGCCTTTGTTACTGATTGACATTTAATTTAATCCAGTGATAACCCATTTGGCTTTTAGCAGGGGTCAGGTCGGCTAAAAGTGCACTGTTAAATTATATAACAGTGTCCAGATATTTGTTAGTTTATTACTTTCTCTCCTTGTACAAACTAAAATCACTACAGAAGCTTAACCTATTTATTAAATCAGAGTGGATTAAGCTTCTTCCTTAGTACTATTCAAAGTTTTTCCTCTAGGGATTAAGAAAATTAATCTGAATTTGAGACACTCAGACCAACATCTCAATTTGATTTCTCACCATTTGAGTCTTCATTTTAAAAGTATTAAGAGTTTAATGTTGGAAATCATACAGAGTGTATTGGTGTGCATTCATCTTTATTCCACACGCAAATGACACACTTGTGAAATCAAAGTGGGCCTTTTCAGAGAACGTAGCCCATGCTCGTCCTCACCCCTGTCCCCCTGTCCCCCTGTCCCCCTCTGGTCTCCCCACAGCTGAGCCCCTCTCTCTGATGGACCTCTGTAGGCGGTCAGTGAGGGTGGCATTAGGACGAGAGCGTCTGAGTGAAATCCATAGACTGCCTCTTCCAGCTTCTCTCAAGAACTACCTGCTCTACCAATGACGGCTCCGACAGCCACAACACGCAGCACACCTTCCTGTCTCTCATGTTTCTCTGGGATCCTTCTGGGGCTGAACTCGTCTGACAACATAACTCAAGTCTCCAGGACTGAGTCATGGATGATTCAACAAGTATGCTTGTCTGTCAGTGGCTGGACTCCATACGCGTTTCTTATCTTGTTTTTATGACTCTTTGCAATTGTATTCTCTAACTTTATTAAAAAAAAATATCAGGAATCACTGAGCACTATGCACATGTTGACGCAGACGATGCCCTGACAGCCGCCAGTTTGGTGCACCTCATTCAGTTTGCACGTTGATGTGGCATATGTGGTCGGTACCTCAGCTGTGATTATGAATTTGTCTCTTGTAGTCTTTTAAATTTGTCATTGGTTGTATTAAAATAAATTTGTCTTTGAAATAAAATTTTGGGTGTTTTTAGGTGCTTTGGGGCACTGCCACTATCTGACCACAGGGTGGCAGCAAAGTCCCTCATCAACTCCTTTTTTAAACTCTGAATTGGAAGAAAAAAATCCAGGCTGTATTTAGAAATTAGAGTTTTTAAACCGTAAATGTAAAACGAAACGTCAATGACCACTTCATTGTGAGTCTGTAGTGCAGTGTGGATGAATGCACTGTGAGGCAGCTGAGGAGCAGCTCCGACCACCCTTCACTGCACTATCAGATTTATGTGATAAGCAAGTTGTTTACCATCGAGGCATCCGACAGGAACGACGTCAGCAGAAACTTTAATGGAAAGATAATGTCACTGTGATTATTTGTAGCATGCATCTGCAGGAAATTTTCTCAATACAGTCACAATGTCTCTGTTTCTGTTCGTTATCTTCTGGTCACTCCTGCTTTTTGTAGTGCAGTAGTTTTCACGGTCGAGGCCCGGGACTGGACGGGTTTTTATTCCCACTGATGCCTCCACCGGCTGATCCTTTACACAAAGAACCCCAGCAGTGTGCTCAGCAGGTGGAGGTCCTCATGTGAATGACAACCTGATATTTTTTGGGTCTCACTGGCTCATAGCTGACAACCATTGATGTAGTGTTTGTGTTTTATGACATGTAAAAGGGGGAAAGGTGTCTCTATACAGGACCAGTGTGGTGCCTTTGAAATTTAATTTAAAGGCACCATCATGACAAAAAGACAATCCATAAATTGTGCACAAATGTAATAAAACAGGTCATATTGCCAAGATATTGTGACACGCCATATGATTCACCTGTTCACTTTAGTATTTTAAAATGTGCAGGTGTAGTCTGTGTTCAGCCATGTGCTGAATGCAGACTTACTGTGCCATAATTCTTTTTTTTCCTGGCTTGCAGCTTCCACTTTTTTATTTGTATTCTCTGGTTGTAGATTTGTTTTAAGTATCTATTAAAGTCTATTAAAAATATTAATTGTCTTGGATTATTTGTGAATGCACTCAGAAAATGTGAAAAGATGGACAACTGCAAAGCGTTGTGTGTTTGCTGTAGGGACAACCTTATGAAATGTTTATGCAGACATGAGATAATATACTAAAACTAGAAAAAAACAGACCTCCGCCCAGTTCCCCACCATGCTGTGATTTCCACTGGCATTTTCAGCTGAATAACCTCTCAGCTGACATGTCTGTTACTACACATGACATTTGACACCATGGCAACATGGCCCTATTGTTTATCTGTTGCTAGGTAACCCACTTCAAGGGTATTGGGC
Organism: Apogon talboti; assembly: GCA_037367365.1. NCBI lineage: Eukaryota > Metazoa > Chordata > Actinopteri > Kurtiformes > Apogonidae > Apogon > Apogon talboti. The sequence continues at coordinate 20,197,699 of JAPQRQ010000026.1, read as the reverse complement.
CTTGTTATTGCGCCCCCTACTGGTGGACATGTCGCAAAAATCCTGGATCCGGACGATGATCTGGATCACCCCCAAAATCTAATCACTTGTCCCTTGTCCCATTTCCGACATTTCCGGAAAATGTCATTAAAATCCGTCCATAACTTTTAGCATTATGTTGCTAACACACACACAAACAGACCCTAGTGAAGACATAACCTCCTTGGCGGAGGTAATAAACAGAAGTGTTCTTAAATTACTGACTTAAATAATTAACTGATGCAAAAACTAGTACTAGTCTGTACAACTAAAATGTAAGGTAATCACTATTTACATTTTATTACATATTAATGAGGTCTTGAAGATTGTCACTGAGTAAAAATCTCTGGAGGTTATTCTAGTCCTGGTTCATTCCTTCATGGACAGTTCAGACTGTCTTCTGTCTGTAGGACATGTTTAGGATGGTATGTTACATAGTGACTTGTGCCTTAAAATAGACTCCAGCGTCAAAAAAAAACAAAAAACAGTTTTATGGATGTGAGTGGTGTGTTGTGTAAAACCAGTGTCAGTCTGCTCCACTGTGCTGAAGGACATGTGTCAAACGGCTTTAACACAGGATATATGTTATTATGTATACAGTATTTAGCAAAAGGTTGAAGCAACTGAACTGAATTGCCTCTTCAGGTAAAGGTCAGTATTTAGTTTGACCTCAGGGACAAAAAGGACAGACGGTGAAGGTGGTTGAGTCTCAGTTTTGTGTTAGTATCAAGTACTGTAAGAGTTTCACTGATACACAAATGGAGACACTTTAATCCCTTTAATGGCCCTGGTTTTTACATGAGGCAAGTGGATTAAGTTGGAACAAGTTTGCATAAGCACATAAGGTACGTTCTGTTCAACAGATGATACAAAAACATAATCAGAATTGGATCCAGTTTGTAATTTCAAGACATCAGTATCATGTTGTTATTGATCTATTAATCTATTATCTAGTAATAAATGCAAAAAATAAGCCTGTTGTTCTCAAAGCTGTAGGCTTCATATTTGGTCACTTGGTGTCAGTGTTTCGGTTCAGCTACACAGCCGTGAAGACCAGCCCAGGTACTGGACTCAGACTCCATTCACACACCCTGACTGAGGGTTTGACTGAGCTGATTCAACTGTGTTTGCATTTATTGAGCTTCACCAACGTCAGACCCTGGTTCAGAACTTAACAATCTCATTTAAAATCCACAAGCCTGATAAAAAATAATTAAAAAAACAAACTCATACTGTGACCTGAAAAACACTCTAAACCAGCTCACATATTCATTTACATGAATTTGTTTGAATTTACATGTATTTCGTAGCTTCTTAGTTCATTTTAAGAACAATTCTATTTATATTATTCAAGATGAGTTTTTTTGAGTAATTAAGTAATTTTTTTTGTTGATGAAATGTTAATTTATTCATTAAGGACCAATTCATTTATTTTTCTTATCAGTGAAAAGGGCACTTCTCAGTTTATATTTTGCACAAAAAATGTACTTCTAAAGATTTGTCATTTTTTATATATTACAGTTCAATATATGCTGTTTGTTTACAAGGTTCTGAAAATAAAAACAGACACCTTTGATATAGGAACAAATTTTGCCCCATTTTTTCAGTCAAAAATACTGAAGCCAGAGTTGGGGGTCGGTGGCTAAAAAAATACATATTTCATGGTACTCAGCTGTAAAAAGTTTGAGAACGACTATCTTAACTCCTGCATTCAACATGAACTCTACAGTAGAAGTTGTTCACTTTATCCATCAAACTGACCATAGCTTTCAATCTGAAAGTCTGTGTTTGAACGATACCATCTGTGTCACTGTGTGATTATACTGTCAACAAAAGAAAAGTAAATATGTAGAGACAGACGGCAAGTGGAACTGGTTTCACAAGTGAGTGTGGTGCAGCTGTTTCGTACCAACAAACAAGGGGCTCAAAGGTGATTGAATAACTTGTTCCTGTGCACAGATCTCCTGAGGGTGACACTACATGTCTATTGTTAAAGGTCACAACAAGCTCAACCCACTAAACCAAAGGTGTTACATCGTGTCCTCCTATTGGAGACATTGTTTTTCTTGGGTGTTTATCTCAATACTTCCACTCCTTATCAGAATAACAGGGCTATAGGTAGACAAAAACAACTTGGTTATGAATACTCTGTACTATTGGATAACTAGTCGGGGCATGTGGTGGCTTTTGCAGCATATGTTTACTCGCTCACAATCTTTTTGTACATATTTAGAGGTTATTTATTCATTTATTTAGTGTATTTTCTGGTGGTTTTTATGGTATTTTATTTAGCTTTTATAAATTTCATTTAATATTTTATCCTTTTATCTTTTCTCATGCTACAAACACTGAGATCTGGGTAACTATATTTGGCTCTATTATGTACTACTGATTGAATGACAATAAAGCTGAGTCTGTGTCTTATTATGAACAGTGTTTAGAGACTTTATTTTATTCCACATAGAGGTTGCAGTTGCTACTCAAAAAAGACAATGTGTTGTCTTTTCATACTAATATGAATGGACACAGTGTTGTGGGATAACTACTTACAGTGGTTACAGAATATAAGTAATCAAACTGCAGTTACCAATCAGAATGTAGGTGATCATACAGGATAACATTCATCCTGTTGCACTGCATTATTTTTCCCCACTTTGGCTGACTGCAGCTTTTTTTTTAGTGTCTTGTAAACTGAGAAGGGTCTGTCTGATTTATGAGACCTGGTCTGAACAGACATAAAAACAACAGTGTTCCAAATACCTCCACTTTTCCCATTCCTCTTGCAAGCCTTCTTGTCACATTGTAGACTTGGACGAGATAAGATAAAGATAAGACTTTATTTATCCCACTGTAGGGAAATTTCACAGCTAACAGCAGCGACATACAAGCAAGTGCACAGAAGTGCAAGTGAAAAATGAAATATAAAGAGAAAAATAAGAAATTTGGTATTTATATAAATGTAGATACTGTATATACATATAGAATTATAATAAAAATGAAATATTATTTACATGTTTACATTGTGCCTATTTGTCATTGTTTGGGCTTATGCTTTTATTTGCCCCAAAATAAGTATTGATGCATTATACTGATGTTATTTTTTTTTCTATTACATTACACATTTATGACATCAAGTCATAACTGATTAGTCCAATGTTCCAAAAAAAATGAATGAAACTCAATAGTAAACGAGAAGATTCCAAAATAAATAATCAACATTTAAGCTGAAAACAGTAAATTACAGCATGAATGCTTTACAACAGAACTGACAGGTTCGTTGCAGACAGATTGGGTTACCAGAGCTTTATTTCCTTTCTGCAAACTGTACCGTTTTTTTTATTAATTATTTAAAAGCCAGACATTTTGTCTTCCTTTTCTAAGCAGTGCAGGTCATGTCACTATCAGAAGTTCAGAGAGTGGTCCTTTGCTTGTTTTTGGATCGCCGTTGCCGCCAGTAATTGTGAAACGACTTGTAAATATGGAAAAGGCCAAAGGAACAAGGAGACGAGTCGTGAGCACATGTTCCCACGTCACGGACAACACCCCCGTCCGGCCCACCTGACGTCAATGCGGGCTGTTCTTCAGGTCACCCCTCCGCTCTGCTCCGTCCTCCCTGACAGCTCCGCCAACTGAGCCGGTACATGGATACATGAGCCGCGGCGCACAACACCGGCACTGAGCGCTTTTCTCTGTGACTTATTTTAACACATTTACTGTAAGAATATGGTGTCTGCCTGAAACCGGACAGAAGATGGCACAGAAAGACACACTGCTACATCTGTTCGCTGGGGGGTGAGTAATATTTATGTTCTATCATATAGTCAGATAGGGACTAAAGTACAAGTACATCTACAAATACAGTTTCAGTCACCCTGTGTTAAAGAGAATTACAGAAGTTAGCGGTAATTCTTGAACTGGAAGCTATGAAGCTAACTAGACTTCATTAGACGTAAGCTAGCTCGTGTTAGCTCTTCACCGTTTGTTTGAATGTAGTGTTCGTTAGCTATAGCTATAGTTAATTATCTTATTATATCATGTTCTTTTCTTCGTGTGTGGATTATGTGTTTACTGACTCGACTTTCTGGAATAGGGGCAAACGCTTGTGTTAACCTTTTTACATCCAAAGTTAATGACCTAATGGCTAGCCACGGTTTTCGTTGACAATACTCAGCCGGTCTTGTATCGTATTTCACCATACATACGTAGCATGCTATAGCTAGTTTTAGTGACCATCGCATTACGGTCATATGTATCGTTGTATTTCATTCAAACGTTACCAAATGCTGTTTTATTGTAAATGGGAGTCTAATGTACAACTCTTCACTTTGTACTAGAGGAAAGCTGGTCTCGGTCGGCATAATGGCTGGACGTGGCGCAGTCTCAAGAGTCATTAGCCTTTAAGCTAGCTATATGTCCTTCATGTTACATAAGGAATAGCTGTAGTTTCCCATCGACCACAGCTCAGCGTAACTGAACCCACTGACACTAGCATGCTGGTCTAACATTCTATTAATTGTCACGTTGTGTTATAGTTTCTTCAAGGTTGACACAGTCAATCGGTAGGACACATTTGTGTGTGTTTTTTTAAAAGACTATTTTATCCTTTAATTCTCGTGAAACACGTGAGGTTCATACTCACTAGTTATGAAGGAAACTATAGGAGTCAGTGACGTAACTGCAATCTTACATCACCCTATGTCATAATATATTCGTAAATTCAGTCACATGATGAAAAATATGGCAGTGAAGTGCTATTTTTGTAGCACAATAACACAACAGATTTTTTTGTATCATTTCATTTATGTAACAAATATAAAGTAGTAACTTCAAAAAACAGACTGGGATATGCCTCAGCTTAAATGATTTGGAAGCAGTGCATATTAATGATCACATAAGTTTCATATGCATCCTCCCAACTATTTCCCAACTACTGCCTCCTGCTGTGTTTTTGTTTGTCAAATTGGGTTCCACAGTGTGGTTAATGTGTGATTTCTGTGCACCTGTGTACAAGTTCAAAGAGACAGGGGTGGATTGGAGAGGTGACCAGTGGTAGTTGAGCAGACAATTAGGTCAGGTGTTAGTGATGTTAATATGTTTGACTCTGCCCTTCAGACATTAGACGGTACAGGGGCTTAGTCTAATCTGTTCCAGACTTTTAAGCTTGCCACTGACAAGGTAAAAGACACTTTTAATAGGTATGCACTAGTGAGAATGATAGCACTCAACTAGACATTCGCACATTTCCTGAAGGAATGTAATCCATGTGCTTGCCTCTTGTCGGATTTGTGGCTAGGTGCAAAGTAAAAGCAAGAAATAGTACCAAAGACGGACTGTTTAGAAATAAAGTACTGCATATATTTGGATGAAATTCATGTTGTTATACATTGTATTTGTATGTACAAGTTATTTATTACAAAAAATGTTTGCTATAACTGCAACAGCTCAACAGGAAAGACAAAAAATAAGGATCAGCTGAATTATTGACACTGTTTTTCAAAACCTAAATTTACAAATCACGGAAGATTAACAGAAGAATTTATAATTTGTATGAACAATTTTTTAAAACTTTAATGTAACATGTTACATTTCTCCCAAACACACACACACACACACACACAAACACAACTCATGGACGGCATTCGCAAATCGAACAAGAAACAAAACAAACTTGCACAAAAACCATGAAAAGTGGTCAAACCAATAAAGGGCCCTTTTAGGGGTTCTAAAAGGAGACTGGAAATACAATTTACAGTCATCCACTGAGTATCACAGAGAACTAAAACAAAAAGATGGGCCTTAAACAGTATTTAAAATGGGAGTTAGTGGTCAGGATGGGGGGGTGGGGCAAACTGAGGTGGGAGGGACAGCAGTGTCTCACACACACACACACACACACACACACACACACACACATACACACAGTTGCTATGGACTCCACAGGGTTGCTAGGTGAAGACAACATGGCAGGTGTTTATGTAGCAGTGTTTATGCTTCATGTGTGTCTTTCAGATCTGTATATTGTGTGTTTATTTAAATGTTAACTGTGCACTTGGAGCTTTTTGCACCTTTTTTCTAATGTGGTTTTCTACTGGAAATGGCAATAAACTGAACTAAAAAGGTGCACTTGATAACCACTAACGACCTGTGGAAGAGACATGGATGTCCATGTTAAATTAACTACAAAACCACTTCGAAAAACAAACTGCGATTAATCCATAACCATACATCCTATCTCAAAAATTCTTTCACATGAGGCTTGTGGAGAGTCTTGTGAACGTAACGATATATAATATGTAGAAAAAAAGTCAGAACTGAATGAGCAGTGATTGTGGGAACATGGAGTTAGTCAAACATGTTAGTGAGGGAAATTTAACATTGGAGTGAATGAAAGAAAAATCGGCACTCTGTGCGCTTAGAGGCCCATACATCCAAAATGAAATGTTTTAAGATTAAAATGTGAATAGTCTTTGACAGAAAAGAGTTTTTCCAACATTTTGATGCATAAATTGTTGCTGAAATCCCAGAAATGTGAGAGTTATGAAGAGCTGTCTTTAGATTTTCTAACATAAAACCCAAGCCTCTCCACCCTAAGTTAGAGTGGGGATAATTTCAGCCAATCAGCTGTCAGCATTCTGTTCCCCATGTATGTGAATGGGGTTGGTGTATCGTGTTCTTGTGCGAAAACCGTAGGTGATTCATATTGATGGAATAATTTTAGGATCAAACATATGGGAATGGTAGCCAATTGAAAATGGCCCAATTGGCCGGTTTTTCACAACTTTAACGAAATCCGTGCATCGGAATGTCAAAAGGAATAATGGCACATCTTTCGAGATCAGGCCACACATTTTCGCAATAATATATTTGGGTCTGTTTCCAATGCTCTGGACCACTTTTTTTTTCTCCAAAGTTTTTGTATAAGTCATAATAATAATAATAATAATAATAATAATAATAATAATAATAATAATAATAATAATAAATATGACGATCAATATTGGGATAAA
>JAPQRQ010000026.1:20155583-20171266 GCA_037367365.1 Apogon talboti | reverse complement strand
ACACACACACACACACACACACACACACACACACACGCACACACGCACACACACACACACACACACACACACACACAATAGACTATGCAGCTACAGAAAATATAAAAAAAACAGCCTCAAGATATCACAACACTGTTTGAGTGTGGGGAGGTGGAAAAGGTGGCGTAGGGAATAAAAATTCTCACTCAACACCTCAGGTAGTAGAGATTTTGTGTAAAATGTCAATAAAAACAGATGCAATAAATCGCAAATCTCATAAACTCAGATTTTATTTTAAATGGAATATTAAAAAAAAATGTTTGAGTTGATAAAATTATAGATAAAATACGATAAAAATAAGACACCTCCAAAATGCAAATCATTGCACTCTTTTTTAAATGTATCTTTATGTTGAATAAACACACCCAGTACAAGCAGAAATATGATAAACATCTATACATGTCACCGATCTTAAACCTAAAGTCAAAACACTTAACTATACTTACCCATGATGAGTTAGAATGACGTTAGATACAAAGGTAAATGCATATTTGGATGGAAATGTTCACTTTATTCCTTATATTTGACTTATTGTGTGGTTAAACCCTCTTACTACAGTGACTATGACAGATGTAAAGGGTATGTGTGTTACAGCAGCAGGAGGGTAACTCCTGTTTGATACCAGACACAATGAAATGAATGAAACTACAATGAATGCATTTGATCTAGAGTTCGTCTTAAATATTACCCTGTCATGTCGGATGAATTCTAATATGGCAGTTTTGTACAATCCACCTCCTTCGAATATGTCTTTTTTTATCATGTTTTAGCTGAATTGTGGAAACAGTTAAATTATCACAGTGAATCTATTCTGCTTGGAGATTTTAACATAAAATGAACAGACAAAAACAGTCAGCAAAAACTTAACAATTATTATTAAAATATAAATTGCATCAAACAATGAAACGCACATGAATACGTTAAACATTCACAGACTTAATGTTCATAATTAGAACTGTTTGAATGTTGTTCTGTTGTACTTTAAGTCTTCATATTTGTGGTAAGTGTTGTGTCTTAAAGCACATCTATGGACAAGGTCTGTTAGCTAGGGTTACATGTCCTGTATGCAGTGGAACAATTTCATTTTTTTCCAGCATTGTCCCTGTCAATTAAAATGTACATAAATGAATAAATAATTATATTAGACAGTGTAAATAAAGAATGGCTGTGAGTGTGTTTTGCAAAGAGAACAGTGTAGAACCATCCAGTTTATTTACCTATAAATAAAACAAAACCACATTTCTGGCACAAAAGATATTTTGAAAGTGAGTTTAGAAGGTCACTTTAGCTTTGTATGTGCCAAGATAATCCCAGGTAAGAGTAATGATCCTTAAATTGGTTTAAAGCTCAAAAATGACTTCACTTTAAAAATACTCTTCTACAAGTCAAAGATTTGCATTCAAAACCTGACTAAAGTAAAAGTACATAAGTATAATCAACCAAATGTACAAATGTAGGAAATCTAAAAAGTTATTTTGTAGTAAAATTGTTCCTTGTTTGTGGATTATTAGTATCAGTGTGTCTGTATCTGTGTATGTTGTGATTTTAAAGACATTATATTTGTAACATGGACAACATCCGTGTTCAAAACCTCAATAGAGGGGAACTTTTTTTTTTTTTTTGCAGGTCTGTGGTTAATAACCGGTAGCAGTGCTAATCCTTTACATGGGCTTCCCGCGGCTTGTGCTGACCTCTGTCTGCCGCTCAGAGAAGCGCTCAGGTCGGACAGGGCACAGATCTGACCGTTGACGTGAGCAGGATCTCCGCGAACATTACCCAGGCGCTTCCAACCTATGGACGTGATGCTCTTCAGCAGCCTGGGCTCACGGGTAGCCTCTTACCACCTGGACTCTTGAAGTTATTGCTTTTAGGGATCATTAGCGGCACTTCGACAATGTATTTAAGAGACTTGAGGCGGCTTCTGTCGGGCCGATCCCTCAAATACTGTCGGGGCAGCTGCTGCTGAAGTTGGCCAACTTCGTAGCCGCTAGCTATTGGAGCACACAAGCTAGCTCATGTCTTATGCGGTTGTCATTTGCATTCAGCAGTTGTCAGTATCATCTCCACGGCCACGGGCTTCCTTCTCACCCGGCCGTCTGATGGTAGGGTGAGGGGGAAGATGCTGAGATTCCTCCATATCCTCTTGACAGGTAAGCTAAAGCTGCTAGCTGAGCATGCGAAGCCTGTCTTGTTGTGCCGAATTCTACTCATTGCCGAAAACTGCTCAAACTGCCGCGGGAGCGCGCGCGCAGCAGCTGTCGAAAACACGCCCCCCGCCTCCTATTCTGATGGGGGATGCAGTTTTCGGCAGCTCGCATCCCCGCATCCCCCGCGGCTGGGGATGCAGTTTTCGGCAGGGATCAGAATTCGGCACCTGCTACTGCCGAAAACTACATCCCCCGTCAGAATAAGCTTGCGAAGCCAAAGGAGCGGAATGACTTTAGCAGCTCACATTTGATACTATTCTGGTGTGACAGGGTGAATTTGGTGCACATTGCCATTTTCATGGTAGATTTAAGAAGGGGGAGCTGTTTTCGGCAGCTGCTGCGCGCGCGCTCCCGCGGCGGTTTGAGCAGTTTTCGGCAATGAGTAGAATTCGACACAACGTGTCTAGCTAACACCTAACGACAGCTAACGGTCTTGTTGCTTGTGTTCTGTGATTATGCAACGGGATTACGGCAACTATTGGATCTGTCAGTACTGATTTTCGCTTGCGGCTGAAAACTGTGACAGTGCTCTGGAGGTGGTCCCAGACTTGATTGACATGGTTGAATGTCTTGTTTTGTCCCATTCGGTTACATGTCCAAACTCCAGATGCTTAGCATGCCATCACAGAACACTAAAACTACCAGTGCTCTGAAGACACTTCACTAAAGAAGGGAATGTTTCAGTTTAAGTCTGTTATTTGTAATTGTAAGTATTACATTGAGACATCGACGTAGTTTAATAAACGTGTACTGACTTTTTTTTTGTTTATCTTATTATGCTCTGTTTTGGATCCTGTACTTTGTGGTGTTTGCAGCATTAGATTGTTTCCATGATGCTGACAGATGTGGTGGAAGAAGTATTCAGATCTTCTACTTCACCAAAAGTATTCAAACCACACTGTGAAAATACGTAAATCTTATATTAAGTATATATTAAATGTGAACATACAGTAAGTTTGATAGTTCTGCATACCAAAACTAATGTCCGCAAATACCAAAGAGGTCAGTGTGCAGTAAAATAGTCCTTTAAAGTTTTATTATCACATATGTTGAGCTTATTTGAAGTACTTTATAACCTGTTAGTTGTTTATTCTAAGGCTGCATGATTCAGTCACATTACAGTCATCATGATGAGACTCAACAGTTGAGTGCACTTGTTTTACAAAGGAAGTGCATCGATTACAGATCATTTTGAAATTAATTTTGTTATAAAAAAAATAAAAATACCAACATTCAGTATGCATATTTTACACAGTCCATGTCTTTTAATCTGCATTTCAACAAAACGACTCTATAGTGGAACAGCAGTCTGGAAGAAGCCTGGACATACAGTATAACTGTCATCCAAGCATCATTTATTGCGGCACATTTTTAGTTTCAGGTTTAGTCCTTAGACCCACAGATGAATGGAAATAGCTGCTAATAATCTATTTGAAAATGTTTGTTCCTTAATTGTAATCTGATGTTTGTTGCGTTCCTGGTAGGCCTGTTGGGTGCTCTGTGGGATGGAGTAGCTGCTTTTGGTAAGACCTGGACCGATGAAAACCTGCAGAATCCGCAGCTTTCACTTTGCTTGCTGCGTTTTAAAAAACACTCTGTTTTATTTTCAGGCGGGATCCGACTTGCGGACGGGGAGAATGAGTGTTCTGGCAGAGTTGAGGTGCAACGCCACGGTCAGTGGGGGACGGTCTGCGACCATGGCTGGGACTACCGGGAGGCTGACGTGGTGTGCCTGGAGCTGGGCTGTGGCTTGGCTGAATCCGCCCTTCAGGGTGCAGCGTACGGCACAGGCACCGGACTGATCTGGCTTTGGCATGTTCAGTGTACGGGACACGAGTCCAGTCTGTCACACTGCGCTCTTGTCCTGGGCAGTAACCCCTACTCCTGCACCCATAAGAATGATGCAGGGGTCAAATGCTTGGGTAAGACTTCTTCCTGGAGAAACTTGTACTGTTAATTTTTTAACATCCATTACTTTTGTTTCCTCTAGAAAACATTTTAAACCATTCTGTATTTAATGCTGTCTGCTATGCTAATTCATACAAGCCTCACTGATAATAAAATGACTATTTATTGTTACAAATGCATTTATTGGAATATATATTTTAAAAAAACACCGTGCTGAAGGGTTGCAACCAGAGAGCATGGATAAAACTTCAGACTGTGGAAGGTAGTTAATGGAAATTATTGTTATGATTTTGCAAAATTATTGCGTTATCACAGCTGTGTAATAATTATAACAAGTCTAAATTAAACGAGTAATAAACCCACTGTCTTCAGTATTGGCAAAATTCAGTGGCTATAGTGGCTGATACTCTCATTATAATAATAATAATAATAATAATCAACTGGAAAACTGAATTTGAGGAACATTCATGGCACAAAAAATACTACATTTAGCTTTATTTTCTTTCTTTTAAGACAAGGTATGTTTTTGGAGAAAAACTCATGTCTTAAAAGAAAGAAAATAAAGCTAAATTAAAACTGAAGACATAATGAAAAATACTACATACTTAGTTTAATTTAATTTGCACATTTATTGATTAATTAATTTGACTTTGATGCTCAATAATTCCTATGTTTATTTTGTACTTTTTGCTTTGATTTACACATTCACTTTTCCAGTTTCAAATAAAGTGAACTATTGTGGCATCGGGGCACAGATTTCCCTTTTCAAAACTATTGTAAGGAGGACGTCAGTGTCAGTGCATGCAGGACATACACATGACTCTTATGATTTTGTTAACTATATTATGTTAACACGCACATCATGTTAAATAGTTTGGAGTTTTTTATTTTCTAAAACTACTCTGAATGTAAACGTGCAGGTGTCCTCAACCATAAGTAGACTGAATGTGTAATGAAAATGTTCTTCTAGATAAATTGGTGTTGGACTGTTATCAGTGCGGGTCCTGCTCTCATTGAACAGCGTGCTGTGTGCTGTCGCAGGGGGCCTCTTGACGCCTACGCTCTCGCTGCTGTCACCTCACACGGTGTTCTCCTCAGGGGAGGCAGTCCGCTTCAGCTGCAGCGTCCTGCTGGGTCACCACCACCTCAGTGACTTCCACCTGTACAAGCACGGCGTGTCCACTCCACTGGTGACTCAGAGGGTGGACCAGAGCCAGACCACAGTGGAGCTGACGCTGTCTGACCTGGAGACTTTCCACCAGGGCAGCTACAGTTGTCAGTATAGGATCAAGGGCAACTTTCCGTCTCAGCTGCTCAGTTCTCCACCCAGTAACTCCATCAACATCACAGTGGGTGAGTCACATCGGGATTGTGTGCTCTGTATTATTTCACTGCCACAGTCCTTTCTTAGAGAACGTCTTGATCTGTAATTGAAGTTGAATCATTTTCTGGCTCAGCTCTTAATGGAAACAACTCCAGGCATTGACTGAATCACATGTAACTGACAACAGGAAGGTTTCACTTCACCTGCAAGAGGCACAGCTGGTAGTGAGTAACGCTGTGTGATATTATCAACACAAAAGCACACAACAGTAGTAGTCATTTCTTACTAGCCCTTAGAGGTCGGAGCCTATTTAGACATTTTTGAATACTTTCTATTTTGCCTCTATATACCACATAAAAATGTTTACCATACACATGTTTGGTATCTTTTTCTTCAGCACAACTTTAACTGTATGGTCTGATAATTATTAACTACTTTATTAACATGTTGGCCCCCAAAATTAAAAAAAATTATTAATTCCAAATTGGAAAATATACTATTTATTACAATAAAAACCACAAACACACCCAGTGAACATTGCTTTGAAAACGTCACATGATCGGATCCTGCTGGTGTGATCATGGACCCTGGACAGCAAGAAAACATCTCAGAATAGAAAATGTTTCTGTAAATAAATAGTTTACTAGCGCGTTGACCTGTGCAGGTCCACAGGTTCTAGATGTGGTAGTTTTTATGCTGTTGTGTATTTGTACATGCTGTACTGCATTTGTCCAGACGTCACCGCCAAAGCGTTCTGGCCATAGCAACGTGATTGTAAGGCTATTATATTCCAAAATTACTAATATCACCTCATGAACTTGCCCTTTTCACTACTGTGTTCCTTGACCATAAATACATAAGTATGCTAAACTGCAGCAGTCAGCTCTTTCTGGATTATGTGTGATTCCCGAGATGTGCACGTGTACACACACACACACACACACACACACACACACACACACACACACACACACACACACACACACACAGAGTCCACTTGGCTTTTAATAAATAGATGGCCATATGAGGGACCTTTTTCTTTTTCATGTTTTTCTAGAGATAAACATGACTTTAACTTCACTAAAATAACATCAAGGTTTTTTGTTGTTTTTTTTAAAGCAAATCATTTAAAGGAAATTGTAACCAGAACCTTTTTAATTAACAACATGTCCGTCCACAATAAGTTCCTCTCTCAGGTCTGATTTATCTGAGACACTAAACTGAACATGAATTACATATTTAATGTGTGCTTTTCCTGGTTCCAGTGGAACTCTTGACTCCCCAACACTGGTACAACACGTCCAACGACGCCCCGGCTGGTTCGGTCATTAAGGGCCACAGCTTTAACATCACTTGCTCCACGCTGCAGCAGTACCCAGGAGGCTCGTTCCAGCTGCGACTGATCCGGTCCAACGGCACAGTCCGCCAGTCTCTGCCCGCCCTCAGCCCGTCGGTCACTTTCACCTTCCCCAGCGCTCAGAGCTCAGATGAGGGTTATTACTACTGCCTGTATCGGGTCCAGCTGGGCGGACGCACTTTTGTCTCCAGAGAGAGTCAGCCGCTGCCCATTTCCATCAGAGGTAGAGCCGACAGTATTCTACAGATGAATGACGTATACGTAGAGGAATGTGAACGAGGGGGCTTCAGAAAGTTAGTGGGAAAAAGCAGTTTAAGTTGTGATGATTATAGGTCAATACACTTCTGAAAGCATTAATACCAGCCTTTAAGTCCATCTGTGTAAAACTGGTCAAAACTGCGTTGTTTTTCCACAAACGTTTTGAAGCCCCCTCATATATTAATGCTAAGAAATGATATGCAGCAGTGGAATGTAAAAATGTAGAAATGAAACAGTCCTATTTGCAACAAAAATGTTTTTTGTAATTGATTAGTCAGAAGTCTGCAATTATTAAAAAAGGCAGAAGTGAACAGGAAGAGAATATTTACAGTCCAAGGTGATGTTCATGAACCTAGAACCAAAGACTGACAAGGATTCACTTCCTATTCATCAACTCTTTGATCAGTTGACTCTGGGGTCTGACCAATCACAGATCACTCTTCTCACCCTCAGACCCAGATCCAGTCCTGAGTCCGATGGTGATCAGCTGGCTCGTGTCGGGCCTGACATTTGTCGTAGCTGTCATCATCATCATCATCGTGGCCAGAGTACTGTGTAACAAGAAGAAAAATAAGCCTTCTGAACTGGAGAGAGAGACCAGAACCTGTAAGTGTTTCTGTCGTGACGTCTCAGACCGTCGCTGTGTCACAACATGGACACACGTGCAGTCAATAAAGGAGGGTTTTTAAAGTCAGAGTTACAGCTGCAGTATCTGCACTGCTTTAGTCAAAGCTACAGTACCATAACACTGTTAATGCCCTGAACTTAGAGCTGAATGTTCTTTCATCTGCAGGTGTGGACAACACTTATGTTGCCTTATCAATTAACAAGATATGACCGGGTGTCAAGGCAACAGTGAACTAAAGGTATGTAGTTTAGCCAATCACAGCTGACTGTGTTTGTTAAAGCACAAGAGTTTCAGAATAAAGGCCTACTGACCAAACATTACATAACCTTCAGGTGTATATACGTGGACAGTGACAGAAGTCTTGTAACTTTGCCTCCGTACATCACCACAGTGAAGCAGTCAATATGTGACGGAGGTACGGAGTTTTACTTTAATTTAGTGTTCGGTGATGTAAAGGATTTAAGACAGTCCTCATATTTAGAACAATCTTGGTTTGTCCAATTACTTTTGAGCGTCTGAAAATGACTGTTTAAAATGGCTGTAATTCCTAAACAGTTAAAAAAAAAATTGTGTTAAACCCCCTGGATCAAAAATGAAAGTTCACACGTTACTCACGTTTTGATTGTTTCATTTCAGATCCACTGTGGTGGAGGAAAAAGGACATTTGTCCCTGTCCAAGTAGATACAGACATGACTGTGGACATTCATCCTGTCTTTAGTGCACGCCACCGCTCAGGCTGCAGTCAGACGTGTGTTTCCTCTCTTTTCTGTTTGGATCACTCTTCTTCTCTCAGCCTACTGTTCACATGTGTCTGAGTAAATGCAGGAGTCCGACTGTGTGTTCTGGCCTCGAGTGTGTTTCTGTGAGAGAAAAGATTGTGGTGCGGTGGAACAACAGTTTGCATGCCCCGCCTCATCCCAGAATGCAAAGCACACATGGTTACAGAGCTCACATTTGAGGAGTGTACCTGCTGTCAGATTCACACCACAACTGAACTGGTCCTGAGTTTGTGGACTGGACCCAGACAGCAGGTGTTTTTGTCCTTGTCCTGTCCTGTCCTGTTCAATTGACCAAAAACAACCAATGTGGAAGCAATTTGACATTTAGTTTTATAAACCTTAAAAAACACTTACTGTAAGACTAGTACGGGGATCTCTGTGTTTTTGTGTTATTAATTGTGGTGAATAAACTAAATTAACCTGTTGTTCTTCTCCTCAGAGGTTAAAACCAGTGCGTGGACAGTCAGAGGGCACACGTGGCGGACTCAGCCGGGTCCATCATCCACTATGGCTTTGCAAAAGCCGGAAACCAGTTCACCACAATCTGGATGAGCTGCAGGACTTAACAGGACTCGAATGGAACTGTATACAATAGTCTTTCCTGATAGATTTGGGTGTTCCTCCAGCAGGCAGACGCTGATACGACTGAGTTAACATGTTTTTAACCAAGGGCCACAGACACTGGATGCACAGTAGATACACAGTAGATACACAGTAGATACACGGTACACTAAGTCAATGTCGGCTCAAGGTCAGACTTGGCTACTGCCACGACCCCAGATATTCAGAATAACACAACTAAAAGCTCAACTGGGAAACTGTGACATGGGTTACTCAGGTCTGTGTATATTCCAGGGGTGTCCAACTCCGGTCCTCCAGGGCCGCTGTCCTGCATGTTTTAGATATGTCCCTCTTCCAGCACACCTGGTTCAATTAATGATCAGCTCATCACTAAGCTCTGCAGAAGCCTGATAACGATGTAATGGCGTCCAAGTGTGCTGGAAGAGGGAAATATCTAAACCATGCAGGACAGCGGCCCTCCAGGACCACTGCCCACCCCTGGTATATACTGTACAAAACACTTTTTATTTCCAGTCGTGTAACACTAACACTACAGTACCTGCTTCTATAGATCAACGATTCGTATGGGATCACTTCAAGTTGCGACTCTGCATTACGAATTATTTGCAATGTCTTTTAGCACTTAAAATGTGTAAATACAGTGACTGATTAAAATGTTACTATTAGTGAACACTTTGTGTTTTATGTCAGTGTGGCTGGGATGAAGTAGGTGTATCAAAGGTTTTTCTGACAGCCTCAATTATATACAGTACTGTGGCACGAAAATCAGTTTGTCTATTGCCACAGAGCCAATCAAATGTTAGCATTTGTATTGGAGCCAATCATGTAACTTACATGAACTCATTAGCCTCTTGTTGCCTCAGTACTGTGGTGATATGTGGCTTATACTTCAGTGCATTCTTTTGTGCATTTTGCTACCACAGTACTGTGGCAACTAATGGAAGAAACGACAAATGAGTGATAGCATGTTGTATAGAATAGGAATTATTGTTCTAAATGTTCTATGTTGTTTCATGGTGTTCTTTGCTCTGTGCAGTCAGTGAGATTGAGGCTGGAGAAGGTGGGCGGAGCTACATGTTAGATGCAGCGGTGTGCCGTGTTACTCCTCAGTTCTGTGTCAGTTCAGTGTCATGAGTGCTGTGCTCCGAATTCTGCAGTCTGCACGTTGTCCCAGTGGCTGATTTAGATCAATAGCGGATTGGTACAACAACTTGATGCTTCAAACATTTATTACTGATAATGAAACACTGGTGCAAAAACCACAACATTACAAAGTAATAATGATGAACATGTTCGGTGTCGTACAAAACTTGGTTATCCCTAAATTAACCATTTAAAACTTAAAACTGGTTACAAGAACAATTTATTCCAATAAAATGAGTGAGGCACTGTTACAGTTGGTCTAAAAACTGACCTAACTGTCTTCTGAGCTGCAGAATCACTGCGGTTCTCCTAAACTCGACCAAATATATCTGCTTGGTGAACCTTTTATACCAGTTTTCACAGAATCAGACTTCTGTTAATGACCAATTCAACGGTGAAAAGAATGAACTGGGATAATGAGTGGATCAGACGATCTAAAGTCGTTATCTGTCAAGAGTCAGTTCTACCAAAAAAGGGTTTTCAGCTACAACAACAGGTCCACTGGAATTAACTGAAGGTACAACACGGTTAAACAGGTTGATTTGGGGTCAAAAAAACAGACCACTCCAAATGTCCAGACCTGAACCCACTTGAAAACCTGTGATCTGACACAGACGGTCACAAACCATCAAAGCCGAGGCGCAGTAGCATCAACCACCCGACAGCAGGACTGAGAAACATACAAATGAAAGCTGACGGAAAATGTTTCCATGAGCTCCTCTGAAGTTAAAACATTAGCGCTGTTGTTCAATATGAATGTGTTTGTTTAATTCAGGGTCTGAGCTCATTCGTTATATTGACAGTTGTTTTTTTTTATCTGAAATATGCGACCAGTTTTGTCAGTGGTTTCTAGGAAAAACAAATATCCATTTCACTCTAATAAAAAAAGTAAAAACCAGTTTCCCATACCGCTCCGTATGTCACAGCTGACCCTGGTAATCCACAGACGTCAGGGACTTTAACATCAAAATCTGAGGATGCTTCATGTCCAAGTACTGACGTATTCTTTGTTACAAATGCATTTTGTGCACTGAAAGCACCAGTTGTGTGCTCCATTGGAAGTAATACCTAGCAGTGGTGCTCTACTGAAGCCAAGCAGCATTTAGGTATGAACACTAAGCATAAGCAAATGAATAAACCACCATTAAAATGCATAACATTATTGCATGACCCACAATGTCTGCAATGTACATTCCTGTAGGTAAAAAAAAAAGTAAAAGCTCTATAAACAGAGCAGGCATAAAAAAAAATTTAAAAAAAAACTCCAAAAAACAATCACTCTAACCCTTTGATGGATTCATTTGTCTCTATATCAGAAAACACTAAGTAGAGGAAAACGACCACAATCAGGAAGAACAAGAACTGGACCCAGAATGGGATGAGGCGAGACGACTTTGGAGCCTTTGGAGGATCCTCAGCAGGTTTCATCGGCGTTGACTTCACATATGAGCTCGTATAAGGAGACGATGTTCTGTATGTGTAGGGCCTGAAATGACACCGAATATACACAGGACAGATATAAGAACAGGACGGTTCAGAGACTATGAATGAGTGGCTTAACTTCCTGTGAAGACACTGACTCGTCAACAAAATCCCGTCCACTGTATTCAGCGTTGGACCTTGAGTAGTCAGAATACGGCGTCCTGAAAAGAGAAAAAACACATGAGAAGGTTTAACTTCCTCCTCCCCTGTTCAGATAATTAAAACAACCCATTTTTTAACCCTTTAACCCCTGAGACATGATTCCAGGTAAACGTGCTGCAGTGAATTTGCGTCTGTTTCAGGTTCATAAAAGCTGCTGAGTGTGTGCTTGTGTTCTTGTTCTTCAGTGGTTTTGTTTTACTGTGTGTTTTAGGGTCAAAACAGGAGGAAGAACAGAAACAGACAAAGAGAGGAATTGAAGCTTTACAGGGTTTACTAAAGAAGGCACTCAGAATGTACATCAATAAGAGATAATAGGAGTATTTTGTCCCACATTCCATAGGTGTGGGGGAGTGGAGGGGGTTGCACTGAGCATGCTCAGATGTCTATGAAAAGAGCAAGGTCTATTCTCTCAGCACATTTTGAAATTTTTCCTTTGGAGTATACGGTTGAATTTTTATGAATATTGAAAATAAATCATACATTCAGAACGATCACCACAGACACGTCAGGGGTTAAAGGGTTAACTCACTCTGCTTCATATTCTCTCCCAGTCCACTCTGGTCTTGATCTCATGTAGGACCCTCTGCAACGACAATAAAAGGGTAATTATTCACAAAGGTAAAATAAGTCACGTTTAAACCTAATATTGGAAATTCAGAAGAGTACTGACCTGTCTCCTGAAGGAAAACTCCTGACCTGAAACAACAAAAATAGAAGCGCTGCTGATATTTTACAACAGGGAGGTCTTTCAGAGTCAATTTTACTGCTGCAGTCGTGGGACTTCTGATCTAATAGTTGTTCAAAACCATTTACAGACACATTCCACTAAAAGGGACAGTTACTAAATGTTACGGTAGAGAAATCTGACTGTTCACAGAGTGGCAGAGTTCTGTAAGAGGAAGGAAGAGGTGCAGACGTGAGAACACCATAAAAAAGAGCTGATTTGATACAGTGGGAAAGAAGAGGACAGTCAGGAGTCAACGCATAGTCAACCCCCCATTAATTTTAGGATTTCTTTATTTTATTTGTCAGATGTACAGCAGTGTACAGTATTCTACTTGATGTTTGAGCCCCTACTGCTCGTATGGTCTGAGGGTGTCCTATTTGATAAATTGTCTTTCATCACTGACTTTACACTTAATTTAACTGGGAAAAGTCATGCATTATAGTTTGATGGTCTCTGCATTGATTTTACTTGAAAATTTTGGCTCAGGTGGTGCTGCAAATGGCTTATAATAAGTTACAATAGATCAGAAACCCTGTACTTGTAGGCCCTAAAGGCTCAGATGAAGCTGGGACAAGTATACTTACAGGTGCCCTGGTAAGATAGGTGACTTCCTCCTCTGAAATAAAAAAAAAAAGGTATATACAATGTCAAGGCAAAAGTACATTTTCAGTGTATCTATTTCAGAGGAAAGCCTATGAGTTAGTGACCTAGTAGTTTTACAATATGGTTATGGGCAGTAACTCATGAATAAATGCTTCATATTACTAAGCATTTATTCATGAATTATTGTCATACATAAGTAGCATGACGGCTCTTTATTAGTTACTAGCGTGTTGACTGTGGGAAACTGCAGGTTCTAGATCCTCTAATACAGTTCATTCCTTTACTTTCTTGGTAAATTGCACTGGCATTTTCGGTTGAATAACCTCTCAGGTGGCATGTCTATTTCTGCACATGAAGTTTGACACCATGGCAATGTGGCCCTATTGTTTATCTAATGCTAGGTAACCCACTTATTTAATGATGCTATGATTCTGGGTATAGCATAGTGATTGCCTATTGTAGGCTATTGTATTCCAAAATTACTAATATCTCCCAAAATATTGGTCCTATCAACTTGCCGTTTCGGCTATTCTTTTCCTTGACCAAAAATACATAAGTATGCCAACCTGCAGCAGTCAGCTCTTTCTGGATTTTGTGTGATGCCCGAGACACAAAGAGTCCACTTCCCTTTCACACTATAGATTATTATTATTATTATTGAGTTAATAATAACTAATAAAGAGCCATCATGCTACTTATGTGTGTGCTACTAACTAGTTAATGGTGAAAATGTGTAGCTTAAGTGTTGTCATAGTTTTTTGAACATTTCTGGTGAATATGTGGGTGAGACACGGAGTTTGAGTCAGATGTGGAGGAACCTTCTTCTCTGTAGTAGGTTTTGTCACTTGATGCTTTGGCGGGTCTCTTTCCTTTAGCCATGGCCTCTTTCAGCTTCTTCTCATACAGACTTCTGGTGGAGTCTGACGAAATAAGTTAAGACACACGAACTATGAGAGTTAGTAGAGAGATAATAAAGTAAACAAAAGTAAAAGCAGAAAACTACACGGGTGGACTTGTTCTCCGTGTCAGTGGGTGAGGGCCGTGAAGTTGAGGCTGTGATTCAAACCCACTCACCGACCACGGGGCCGTGTTTTATCCCGTACTCGTCCAGCAGCTCGCTGATCTCCTGCGCCGACTTACTGCTCAGGGAAGACATGATTCCGACTGGGTTTATTCGCTTATATATCTGTTGTAGTGTTTTAGGACTACTTAGTTTCTGCTCAGCTTCAGTTTCAGTTGCTAAAAAACAACAGCTGTGACTCCTCCCACTGGAGATCGAGTTCGTTTCAATGAACGGGCTCAACCGGTGTGGAGACTATGAGTACGAATGTAAGGACGTTGAAACCCCGCCCCTGTATATGGGTTTAGGTGTTGAAAACATCGCACCTTCTGTCAGTTTAGTCGTCATTTCCGTTTGTTTCTTCTTCTTCTTCTTCTTCTTCTTCTTCTTCTTCGAAACCGAATATCTTAGAAATACTCCTCATGGCATGACAGATAAATGAAAACAAAGTAAAAAAAACAAACAACAAAATTGCAAAATATAATGAAAATTCTGACATAACTTATAAGGAGAAATAAAGATTTATCCCATTGATTTATTTGATTGGGAAATTGTTTTGGAATACCGTTTTTTGTTTGTTTTTTTTATTTAATCGATTTTTAAATAAAAAAAATAAAGGTTTTAAGTCAAATTCATTTGAGAAGTTTGGATATTTGGATATACAAGAAGGTATTAGACATTTTATCTGCTCTTCAAGGAATATGAGTTTTGATCCAAACAACATTTATTTTTACTCTGATCAGTCCTTTATTAGACAATAAAAGACAATTAAAAATAAAGACATTAAAATACATAAAGTCAGATGATCAAAAACATTATTCTCAGAGACACTATCTTGTATCTTTTCTTGGAATAAAAGCTTTCTAAATATTAATTTGAAGTTGTCATGTTTGTGACCAAGGAAATACACTAAAGAATACAATAAAGGAAGTCTTGTTTTAATTTATCATATTAGAGATGTAAGTGGGATTTAGACATTTTTGTTTATTTTGTAAAAGATGAATCTCTGACATATATCCTCTTGAGACGTTATTATCCACATGAGAAAATATTAGACTGATATGATGAATTCCTTTCATAAAAATGTATTAAGTCTATATTCTTCCTTTCTTTCTTTCTTTCTTTCTTTCTTTCTTTCTTTCTTTCTTTCTTTCTTTCTTTCTTTCTTTCTTTCAGGGACAGGGGCGTACTGCTTTGTATATACAAAAAATATTTTACTACCAAACTGTAAATACAGTAATACAATTACAAACCAGTACAGCTTTTTATTTATTTAAACACAGCAGATTACAGACAACAGCACATTTAAATGTTTAGCACTCAAAGTAAGTCAAAATTTGTATTATATGTGTTTTTATAATAATAATAATAATAATAATAATAATAATAATAATAATAATAATAATAATTATTATTATTATTA
>JAPQRQ010000026.1:20116042-20136334 GCA_037367365.1 Apogon talboti | reverse complement strand
TGACCATGAACAGATGAATAACTGTATTTACACCAATTATTGACATGTATTGATAGGATTAGTGGATCAGCAGGTATCTCATATTGTACATCAGTAGATGGCTTTGGCTGCTGGTGGTTGTTTGGGTCTTTAAGGGTTAAGTTTTCAGCTGAATATGAAGGTGCAGTCAGACGGTGGGTGAGTTGATTTGTGGTCTTCACCTCTTTTTCTTTCAGTCGTAGTTTCTCCAGAGTGACACGAAGCTGCTCCTCCACCTGAGCGTCTCTGTTCAGCGTCAGTCGAGGCTCTTCTTGCTCTGACGTCAGATCCGACTCCAACACAACGTCCAGGTTCTCAACACTGTCATCTAGGAAACACAGACTGAGGTTTAATGCACCGTCAGTCTGGTCTAATTAGTAACTCACAGGTGTAGACAGTGACTGAAATGGACAATAACCCTTTGCAGATTTGGTAGAAAAATAAAGTGACCACTCGAATGGATTTAATAATAAGGTTCTAGACGCTTTATGTCAGTTTATTATAACAGTTTTCATACATCTATTCATTCATTTCTATTCTGTTAAATGTAATAATAAACATTTATGAATGAGTAGTTACTATTTACAACAGGCAAAAGGGACCTACTTGTATGTAAACTGTCACATTTCAGACTCTTTAGTGTATAAATCTGTTATTGACACAGCAAACGCAACTGTTGAGCGGTAGGAACAGAAACCTAAGTGAATATCAGATAAAGACTAGTTATATAAAAACTACTGATGGAGAAAACACAGGAGCTTAACAGTAAAGCAGGGCAGCAAAAGTACAGATGCTCATTACTGGAGTAGAAGTACAAAAAAACAGACTCTGGTAAATATGATTCAATTCCTGTACTGGAGCAAAAACAGTGAAAAGTGAAAGGACATTTCCAGAGGTTGTTTCTGAGCAAAGAGAACCAAACCTTGTTATATATGAAAATATAATGTTAAGACTACTACACCATTACACTATTCTAACTTTAAATAAAATAAAAAAACAATACACTGGAAATAATGAACATTAACTTAGTTCTAATGTGAAAATCAGTTTTTAGTCTCAGTAAGTGATTAGCTCAATCCCACACTCATGTCTTTGGTAATATATCTTATTTTCACCTTATATTTCCATCTGTGATATGCACTGATGCACCATGGGATCTTATTTTTTTCATGTTGAGTCGGTGCATGATGATAAAATAATATATGGACCATTCCCTCAAATGCTTTAAAAGTATTTATCCTGTTTTGACAATGTACAGAGTAGAAAGTACAAAAACGTAGGGAGTAAAAGTTAAAATAAATACTCAAGTAAAGAACAGACACCAATAAAGTATATAGGTAAATACCTAGGCAAATACTTCATAACTGAAGTGGAGTTTATACTATAAAGTGTACTTAAGTTATAAAGTATTTGTACTCTTTAACTCTGCTTTAGTATTTGTTCCCTTTATGACTGTTGAAGTATTTACGACCTCGTCCAAACCCTGCATGAATCCTGTCTGAGCGTGGTCTTATTGTGGATTAAATGGCAGTGTTTCTGACCTGTGAGCTGCTGAATCTCCTCTCTCAGTGCGTCATTGTCCTCCTCCAACAGACTCATGTTGTACTGCAGCTCCTCCTTCTCCTGTTTTAACGACACCACCTCCTGCTGCAGCTCCGCCTCTCTGGCCCTCCACAGCTGCCAACACATGACCCACACGGCCGTTCAGATGAACACATCTGTGAGCGTCCACCTGTCCACGGCGCTGTACGTACCTCCATCTGCCCGTGCAGCTGTTGCAGTTGGTCCTTCCTGTGGTTCTGGTTCTGCCGGAGCCGCCCAGAACTCAGCTTCAGCTCCTCGTAGAGACTCTGCCAGCGCAAAGCCTCGGCCTGTACTGTTATCAGAGCCTCCTGAAAACAGACAAATGGGAGTCATCATTCAGTAACAACATGCATTTATTCTGTACTGGATTCAGGGGTGTCAAACATGTGGCCCGTGGACCAAAACCGGACCGCCAAAGGTTCCAATCCGGCCCGTGGGATGAACTTGCAAAGTGCAAAAATTACACTGAAGATATTAAAAGTCACAGGTGTTGAACTGGTTTTAGTTCAGGTTCCAGACACAGACCGATGTGACCTCAAGTAAAATAATACCATAATAAACTATAGAATAAATAATGATTGCAAATTTTCTTTTTTGGGTTAATGTGAAAAATCTAGAATTACATTATGTCTATAAATAATGACAACTCTAATTTTTTCTCTTTGTTTTAGTGCAAAAAACCCAATTGAATTATGAAAATATTTACATTAACAAACTATCCTTTAACAATAAAATGTGAATAACCTGAATAAACATGAACAACCTGAAATGTCTGAAGAAAATTCAGGCCAATTTTAACAATATTCTGCTTGTTACTAAATGTTCTGTGCCTTAGATCTGATCCATAATGCACATGTATAACTGATAAGATGAGGCAAAATATTGTTAAAAAATGCACTTATTTTTCTTAAGAAATTTCAGGGATTTTCAGGTTATTCACATCTTTTTTGTTTGGACAGTTTGTAAATGTAAATTTCTTAGCATACTTTTTTCTTTTTTGCACTAAAACAAAGAGAAACATTTGGAGTTGTCATTATTAATAGGCTATTATCGTCTTGTTTTACCGGTCCGTCCCAGAGTGTCATCCCTGACACAGACCATATCAGTGTGTTATCAGATGTGATCAACAGGCATTCACAAGGTGATGAACGGGCTGGTTTTTTCCCACATTATTTATAATTCTACTTATATACAGTATACTTACAATCAAAATCACTTTACATTTACCACATTTTGATTTAATTCTTTTTATCTTTAACTTATTTAATGACATAACAGTTATGTGATAAATATAGTGAGCATTTTCGACACTATCATTTAACTATTTGAATCTACTTTTCTTTGATTTGACCAAGTCTTTATAGCTTTAAATCTACTCAATAATGTTGTGTGTCATTTTTGGCCAAATTTTTTAAATAACTTATTTTTATTTCTATTAAAGACATTATAATGGTGTCATATTTATTACAAAAGGTTCAGTAGCATACTACTTGTCGATAATAGCTGAATACTTTATTTTTTTCCCCTCAATTTGTAAATGCAGACCATGTTTTGTCCCTCAGGTTTTTAACTTCAGACCGTTAATCAGTCTAAAGGGTTCTGCGTCACCTTGTCACATTTGTTTCACATTAATGAACACTTTACTGTAAACTCAATTCATTTGGGTGATTTCAGATCATTTTATTTCTTCTGCTAAAGAACAGTCCATTACTTTCTTGTATGTGACAGGCATCTGCAGGCCAAAGGGGTGGACTCCTCCGTCAAACTGAATGTCCCTGTCTGTGCTCCATGTCTGACCTGCAGGGTTTCGGCCTTGCTGAGGGCTTCGGTTTTCTCCTGTGTCGCCTTCTGCAGAGCCACCAGCGCCTTCTCCTCATACACCAGCTTTTGCTTCTCCATCTGCAGCACCAGTTTCTTCACTCCATCCTTTGGAAACTTCTGCGGAGACATCGACCGCACTGCTGAGTTAGACCTGCTAATTACTGGGTGAGATTCACACCAAAACCGCTGCGTCTCCACAGTCACAGCGTGACGGAGTCGAAGTACAGCGGGCACTGGTGGAATGTGACGAAGGACTTTTACTCAACTACCTACTGTACTGATTGGACTTTTGTTGAGTATTTCCATTTTATGCTACTTCATAATTAACTCCACTACAATTCACAGCAAATATTGTATTGCATTGACAGCTGAAGCCTTGCAGTTTTACTTATTCTGTAAAGTTTTACATGCAGAACTGAGAGTGCTGTATTATTGTGGTAGTGGTAATAATAGATGGTTATTTCATCTGGGAAAGTAATATGCAAATTAAAGCTTTTAATAGTTTAAGACTGGGTTTTTACCGGTTATACTCTTCTACCTAAGTGTATTTAAGTAAGGTAGGACCTTTACTTACAACAGATTATTTCATTATATTTGCTAATTCTATGTCATGAGGGCCTGTGTGTTGTCAATATAAATTATAAATCTCATAAAAATGCCTTTTAAAATGGACGTTTTACAGTTTGTAGTAGAATAAGCTTTTAAAATACAACACTTTCTGTAAATATTAAAGCACTGGTTTCCAATCATATTTGCTTTCAGGTGTTTTACATGTGCATGAGTTGTTAACAGTTCCCATAAACAGTGATATTTCCTCTAAACTCCTTTTCAATAAATGATCAAATCATACAGTATGTTGCTAAAAAATCAAAGAGAAAGATAGAGGCAGAAAGTGTGTGTATTAGATAAAAACATCAAAACCAAAAACAGGTTTGTATCAGACTTCTTTCCTTTCCCATTAACCGTGTGATGATCCTCAGATTTCTCTGGTGTCTGTGTTTGTAAAACTAGATATAAAGTAGTTCAAAGCTCCACCTCCAGCAGCTGTAACACTAACCTGCTGCCATATCACTGATACTTTACTATTAATAACCTTATGATGTCATATATAATAATATAGCACTCAGATGGACAACACCAGAACATTTAGTTCAATACTTGCTGTTAATACTTCAGTTCTTTTACTTAAGTGGGATTTTTCATGCAGGAATTTTACTTGTAACAGTATTTTTACTTTTGCTGCCTGAGTTTTTAAGAAAAGCTTCTCTCTCTCCTGAAAGCAGGAGCAGTTCTGCAGAAAAAGCCAAATGCTCAGTGGTTGTTGTTGTACCCGCAGCTGCCTCTTACCTGCAGACAGACTTGCAGCTGCGTCTCCAGAGCCTTGATCTTGTTTTTCAGTAGGTCTTCACTGCAGCGAGCCTGTGTGGGTTAGAAAGGAAATGACTGACTGTCACTTTGTAACCTGCAGATGGAAACTTAATAACTGCTGTACCCAAATCTGTGACACTGTGCAGCTCTAACCGTCCTGTGCTCACTGGTGCAGAGGGAACGGACAGCATCAGTGAGCACCAACAAACATCACATTATGTGCACATCCTGTGACACTATAAAGTATGAAAATAATCCAATTTACCAAATGATGACATACCTTTTCAAAGATGAAAAGCATAAATAAATTAAACTAAATAAACTTGGAGATGCTTTGCTGGAAAATAAGTGATAAGAGGAAGTCAATAAGAAAACTGCTGTTTCATTTCCATTCATTCATTACAAGCTGCTGAAAGAGTGTTACTAAGAAGCCAAAGCATCTCTAATATCTAGTGTCGGTCACACCCCTCCCGTACAAGAATGACAGCTAGCACTCCTCTATGTGTTATAGGCTGCAGGGCGGAAGCAGGAAGCTCCAAACCACAGACTGCATAGCTCTTCCTGACAGTGGCACTATTAACAAACTGTGACATTTTACATTTTCAGAACCACAATCCAATTAACAGCAACAGCATGACCTTATAAAAGGAGAAATATGCGTTTGGTATTTTGGAAAGTGTAACCAGTCAGGAGGGACCGACTTTACTTACGGTCCATATTTTGTTGGAAGAGTTCAAGAGGTTTGTTGTGCTCTCCTGCAGAGCTGCAAGCTTCTTCTTCACAGCCTCCTCTCTCCACAGAGCCTCCTGACAGACGCATGCACAAAATTACACATCTATCTATCTGTCTGTCTGTCTGTCTGTCTGTCTGTCTGTCTAATTTGTCTGTCTATTTAGACGCATGAATTCAGATGTTTCATTGCTAACAGTTGGCTGGACTAGAAAGCATTAATAAGATTATATGTTGCATTATACTGTATAATTTCATTTTGTGATGACAATCATTGCAATAAATATGTTTATTTTCTGATTCAAAATGGCTAAATCTTTAGTAATATATCATACTTTGTTTGATGAAAATACTCATAACATGTGGAAATACTAGTACCTAAAGCTGTAAAACATATGCAGCAATATAAGAAAGGTGATATTCACCTCCAAAATGTAGAATTAAAGTGTCAGCTGTAGTATAAAGTTTAATTAAACTGTTCAGGTAAAATATACTTCACAATATAAACGATTTAATATATTTACTTCTTTTATACCACTAATGAAGAGGAATATTACAGGTGTCTTACAGTTCCAGTAGCCCAGAGACTGGAGACATATTTTAGTGCTTTTCAATTTGATTTTTAATTAATAATAAACAGAAATCTACTGGTAAATAATCTTGTTAATTTAAGGACATTTAGCTGAGGATAAACTTGAATGAGTTGTGTTACCTGCAAGTAGTCGGCTAACTGATGGACATCCTAATATGTGAGAGAAGAAACAAAATGCAGTTTAATGTGACAAGTATTATGATAAACACCGTCTCCTTCGTATAAATGAACCTCCAGGAAATTCAATAAAGCACCAATATGAAACTCACTGATTCCTTGATAGTGACAAACCCAGATCTGTAGGGGAATAAATGACAGAATCAGAGGATATTTGACACTAGTAGTGGTGAGTAGGAGGTGATGTAATGAGTGGAAGTCGGACTCACTCCGTCTGCACACCGGCCTCTCGCTGAACCTTTGTGTGGAGGATGTTTTCAGTTTTCTGGGCCAGTCTTTGGTGAATCGTCTCAGTTTGGATCGTTGTTTTGATGCTTGCCTTTTGAGCTTCAAAAGAGAAAAACAACAGATTTAGTCAAAGAAAAAGAAATATCCTCAGCACCAAGTGTTCATGGCCTGTTGCGACATGTACCACTCAGTCTGCTGTCTCTTTTGCCTTTCATCCGGTGCAGGTCGGTCTCTGCTTTAGAGGTGGCTGTTTGCCTCTGGCCTCTCTGCTCATTTGTCAGTGTTACCTGCTCGGACCACATTGCAGCCTGAGGAGAGTAAACAGAAAAGACAGAGATGAAGCTGGGAAATTTGGCGAAAATGAGAATTGAGAAATGACAGTTATGTATTCATACCCATTTGCTGGTGCTGGGAGCTTCACACACGCTGCTGTTTGGCGTTAAAATCATGACTGGATGTCCGTTAGCAGTGGGACTGCTTTGGAAATTTGTATGCAGTGTCTCTGACTTGCTGACTGAAGTGTGATGTTTGATTGAAAATGTCCTTGGTGCAGCTTTCCTTCTCTTTTCTCTCTTTGCAGACTTGGAAGCACACAGCTCTGGGCTCACAGATCTCCTTCTCAGAAACGCCTCTTGTCTCTTTTCTTTAAGATTATTCTTTATCAGTTTTGTGTCCAATTCTCTGGTGGGACTCCGGCATGAAGTCACGTTGTTGCGTCCTCGAAGGTGTTGGTGTTTCTCGGCTCTGAACTCTGCTTTTTCTTCAAAGTTTGTCACTGGGGAGAGAAGTGTTTCACTGACAGCCAGGGCGTCCATGGCAGCTCCTCTGGCTGTGACAGTGTCGCAAATCTAACAAGAAAATATCAAGACAAGACATGTGCACAAAAGGACAGGAGTTGTGACATTTTCTGTTTCATTTTTTTAATAACGTTATTGTTAGTCACATTTCAGAGTAACATGTAAAAATACTTAATTTTCTTCTTCGTGTCATGTTTAAATGTTTTTGAAGAGCGATCACGCCTACACATTGGAGCTATACTTGTCAGCAAATTTTCTTTTCGACATCTTTTTTCAGCATGTTCATGTCTTTTTTTCTTAATTCCCTTATTCACTTTTATATTCACAGAAAACACTAAAAACGTTTTAAGTATGGCCTCTGTTTGGAGTTAGTTTTTCCCAAAATTCCTCCAATGATCAGGTAATACTGAGACTTTTACCTTTTCTAAAAACAGAATAAGAAATAAATATTGATCTGTGTCACTAGGATAGTCTCTGAACTTGAGATTCAAGTAAAGTCACATGCAGAACATTGAAAGAGTGACGTGTAGGTCCATTCAGGTAGAAGCACCTGCAGTAATAGAGTTATAGAGTAATAACAGTAGCTGTAAGTAACAGTAGTCATAGAGTTATAGCACTTGTATTAAGAGTGTAAGTGATGGTGGATGTTGCAGTAGTTGCTATATGTTTGGTAAAAAGCTCCTTTAACACAGAATACCGGGGTTATCAAACACAGGCCAGGCCCTGCTACTTTTCCTTGAAGCTGTGGAGGGAAAATGTACATGAGTACAAAGACAAATGCAGCTTAAAAAGCAGAATCAAACCCAGACAGGGCTTACCTACTACTCCATCTCTGAGTTGCAAACACTTCATGGGTGGTTAAATAGGCCTTCCATTTTGTTACTCTTCTGAAATAGTGTCCACAGGTTTTTGTCTGTGTTTCACATGTAGCTGTTTCTGTTGAGCGTAATTTTACAGGAAGTGAAGAGAACCACAGCGTCATATGTTCCTCTATCTCAGCAGCCACTCGCACTGAGCTGATGCCACGCACGGGTGGGCCCCAAGATTACAGGCACACACAACCAATTCCCCCTGTGTGCAGTCATTACAGGGAGAGCCAGCTCTGCAGTTTGCGGGTGCCTTTTGGAAATTTTACTTAAAAAAAAAAAAAAAAAAAAGAAAGTTTTGGTTTTCATCAAAATACGCCTGTGACTTCTATAGGAGGTATAAATGACTCCACACAGGATCAGTAGCTTCATCTTTTACTTGTAGTGTGTATTTCTACTTGTCTTGATGTGTGGTTTTTGCAGAAAGTTGATACAACTATGAATTTAAAGACTAGATAGAAAATGTGCATGTAAAACAGAGAGCCTGCAGATGTTTTAAAGTCAGATTTAGGATTTACATGAGTTACATTATGTATAGTCGGTTATACAGATTTGTTTCCATTCATGGAGAGGATTTAATGTTAATTGTGACAGTGAAAATCTGCTGTAAAAAACAAAGTATACATGCACATCTCTGTTTCTAACAGTTCCAACAGTAAAAAAATGCCTAAGATAAAACAAACTCTTTATTTATTAATTATGACAGTTTATCCTGTAGAAAATAAACAGAAACACCTGCCCCTCTATTTTGTCCAGGTGGCTGTTCAATGTTAGGTCTCTAAAAAGATCTTCATGAGGTAATAAAAGGAGTGTGGAGTTTGTTTGTTTGTTTTTTTAAAACTTTAGAAATCAAGTAATTAGACTTTATGCATGCTTATTTTAGATAATGTCTAATAATGGCAATAGACTCTATACCCAAGTATCGTAATGCTATATGCTCTAAAATGTACAATTTAAATGTAAAAATATTCTCAAAATTGCATGATTTCTATTATATATATATATGTTGGTAGACATTTATACCCGTTTAGACTTACCTTGACATTGATAGACTTTTCTGTAAGTTGAATGGGTAAGAAAATTCATTAATTGAGTGCAAGTAATACCGTATGCAAGCACAACGCATAATCCTCAAATTTATACTCTTAAGTTACTCCATTTAAGTGAAATATCTCCATAATTGCATTGATCAAACTTTACAGTCTGGTCTGGCTCAAATGTGCTCTAGTGCCAACTAGCGGCCATTTTCGTATCAGCACGTTGATATTGCGCTTTAGTCTCGCGTTGTTTCGAGAGGATTTCTCGTGTATCCGCCATCCTTGTGGCTCTTTGCAGAAGGGCACGAAGAGGCCGAAACAAGGTGCCCGGTGTATCACGAACTAGGCACTTCATCCTACAACATGTTGTCCAGGCTCGTTTATATCCCAGGTATGTACTCGTGCAGCTTTGGAGGAGGTTGATAGAATCATTGAGCTGTGGTTTGTTCAAAATGTCAAGCAGGTGAAATGAAAGGTTTGAAGTGAAGCTGAAGGGTAAAGTGAAGGCCGCACATTGAATGAGAGATATGCTAATGCTAGTTATAGCAAGCTAATTAAAGGCAAGCTGGGTTATGGACTGTCATTGAACAGAAAATTTATGTCAGTAAATATGTAGGCATTCTTTAATTAGGGAAGCATTTCTCTGCCACAGGTAAACTCTATTCACAAGTCAGTGTTTTAGTTAGAATGCTAATGTTAGCGAGTGCAAGCTACATAAGCTAACGTTAGCTCTACACGCCTGCAAATGTCACCTTATTGACAGACAGTGTCCACCGGTTTTTCAGCATTTCACTGCTTTTATAATGGAACATTTTGTTATTTGACATGCAAGTCCATCTAACTACAATCTGTTTTATGTCAATGTAAGTTAGATGACTGTGTGTCAAAGTCTTCAGACCATTATTCGATGTATATCTGAGTCGTTGTAAAGGTCTAGTTTGGAACCCCAAGTCTGCATAAAATCCTCCTGATGATAATAATAGAAAGTAGATTTTCTTTGATAGTGCTTCTGTAAGATGTTGTGCATCCACTAAATACTAGAAACACTCAAGTATAATGCCATACAGCTGTGCATCTGCAGTGCAAGTTCAAAGTTGAGCGCTATTTATATGATATGTTAAAGTTTCGTGGACTTCTGACATGTTTGTTTTTCAGTCATTAGTGATTAACTTTGGGTTGGAACTGTCAAAAATAAAACTACTAGAAGAGGTCACTTTTGTGTAGGACCTTGCAGTTACAAGTAATATATTTTAAATAGATTTTTTTAATCCAGTAATTGATAAATATAACAAATCAATGACTGGCAGATTAAACTAAAGAAGATTCTTATTTTTAGCTGCACCTGTACTTATCTCATGTTTGTTCTGTCATTTACAGTCAATGCCCTGAAAGGCAGTGGGCCCCTTGGAGCTGGGTATGTGTCTGAGAATTCATTTTCATCAAAATTTCTTCCCCTGGTCAGTAAACCTTTAGCTAACAGTATTTTTGCTGACAGTCTGGTCCAGGCGTCCCGCTCCCTGCACACATCATCCCAGAGTCTGGCCCCTGTTCCCGCTCTGCCAGAAAAAGGAGGCAAAGTCCGCCATGGCATCATCCCAGAGGAGTTGTTCCAGCTCCTGTACCCCAAAACTGGAGTCACAGGTCAGAAGGCTGTACCAAGAGTAGGAATACTGCTCAGTTAAAAAATACTCATCAAAAGTGGAAATCTTAAAGTCATAAATAATTATTTAAGATTATTTATGCAAATTCAAATCTGCTAGAATAAAGTATTTATTCATTATTCTAATTAAGAGAGGTATCCAAGATTTCTTTGATATGTTTTTAAACTGATTTGAGGTTTTAAAAAAAAAATTGCTCTTTTTTATTAGACTCTGGCATATCAGCGTCATTGATATTTAACACTGTTTGACAAAAAATAAGCTGAGGTAGGCTTGGTTATCTCAGTCTCGGAAAGTGACGGATTTTATGTTGCATGATCTGCCTTTCAGAGGGACTGTGCAGTTTTATAATTAAAAATATATATAACCTTTTCAAAACTTTACTATTCAGTTAAATGCATTTTAAATTCCCTTTTTATTTTTGTAATTATTGTATTTTACAGTATGTGTCCATGCTAAGATTGTTGAGTTGTGTGTGCACAAGCTTGCAGGGTTTGTGGCACATGTTTTGCTGCTGCTGCAGAAATAATGATGAAAAATCACTTTAAGTCTGTCATCTGTGGGTTTGACCTCTGAACTCTACCATGCAGTGAGTCTGATTTACACAGATGCTGTAGAGTTATAATAGCATCTAAAAACATTTTTGATTCATGAAGAAGTAGTTGCTTAAACTGCTTGTGTATGTACAGGAAAATGTGACTAGTGTTGACTTCATCTAGATATTGTTAATGTCCTCTTGTGACCCAGCAATGCAAAGAGTTTCACAGCTTTACTTTAAAACAAAAAAACACTGTCTACTGCAAAGGACACTCCATTAAAAAACAGTAGAAAATGTACTGGTTCATTAGGCTGTTTCCAGTCAAGACGATTCTGTAATGTAAAAAAAAAAAGCAAAACTTTTCCTGTCCTCAGTCTCAGAAGGATATTATAATGATGTTAGACCAAAATGATGCGAAATACAGTGTTTCAACAACAAAAGACCATCACACACAGCCTAAGCCTCCATCAACCAGAGAAAACTTACGTTCCTTTGTAAGTCACCGACATTGTGTTAGAGGTGAGAAAAGGTGTGCGTCGTGATTCTACCTCAAAAGAGTATTATATGATATTTTGGCCGAATGCCCCAGCCCTAACTTAATGGTAACATTGCATTGCAACTGTTTTTAAAAGTCAGTGCTACTGTTCACCCTATTTCTATAAAATGGTAGAACTGTGTTTTTAAAATTAATTTTAAATGAATTATTAAGTAATTCATTTATTTTTGCTGGCTTGTTTTTGCAGTCTTTAATATTTCTTTCTACCAAATGTTACATTAAATGTTTTTGTCCTGTTATTGCTCCGTGCTGTTTTAAGGACTTGAAACCTCTCTGTTCATTAGGGCCCTACATGTTGGGTACTGGCCTCCTCACCTACATGCTTTCTAAGGAAATCTACGTCATCAACCATGAGACCTTTGCCGCCGTCTCCATTGGTGCTGTCATCATCTACGGTGTCAAGAAATTTGGTCCAAGTGTAGCAGCTTTTGCTGACAAACTGAACGAGGTGGGTTGGTCTGTGGCCTCGTCTGTATTCTTTGGCTCTTCCTGTTATCTTCTGTGAATAGTCCAGAGATGTGGACATATTAGTTAGAAATTAGGTTTTTGGGTTTTTTTGGCCATCATCCACATAAACAACCTGTAACTTTGCTCTTTGTGTGTTTCTGAAGGACAAAGTGGCCAAGGCTCAGGAGGTGAAGGACGTGGCCATGACCAGTCTGGTGGAGGCCATCGAGGACGAGAAGAAGGAGCAGTGGAGAGTAGAAGCCAGAGCAATGCTCTTTGATGCCAAGAGAGTAAGTAATAACATGACTTTAATTTCACAGCATCTTCACTTTTCCTAATGGAGCGATTTATATTTACACTAGAAGGAACTGGAAAATCTGGATTCAGCTCAGAATGATCAAAGGTTGACAAATGAGAAGTGGTTTTATCGACCTCTGCTGGTTTCAGAGAAAACTGCAACAACATAACAGACTGTACAGAGAGTGCTTTAAATAGGGTGGGATATATACTGTACATATTTTACTAAAATGACTAAATAGAATAGAACAGGTGTTAAATATACATATATAAAATGTAAATAGTCATTTCTTGTTGAGCTGTGATTATTATTCCTTTAGTCAGTTTTACATTTTAAATGCTCATATCTACTGTATCTCCACCAAGTTGTTCATGTCACTTAAGTTTCCACAGTGTTGTGTGTAAATTGAACCTGCTTAGACTGGCTCAAATGGAAAATGTCAGTTGGCTCTTGCAGTTAAAGGGCTGACATCGGTTTAGTAGTGTACTGTATTATTTGTTCAGTAGTGTGTTTTATTATGACGCTCCAGTATCTGTAGTTTTTCATGTACCATCCAGTCTGTTTAATGTGGGAGTTACTATGATTATTGTATTGACAGCATCCCATAATCTGACAGTGAAGACATTCCATCCATTGTGTGTGGAGGAGGAAACGCACGCGCAGTTTGAACGTCCTTGAACTCGTTTCGCTCTCATTCTCTGAGTTCCTCCTCTCTCTCTCAGAACAACGTGAACATGCTGCTGGAGACCAACTACAGAGAGAGGCTACACATGGTGACCAATGAGGTGAAGAGGCGCTTGGATTACCAGATCGCCCTGCAGGACCTCCACCGCAGGATGGAGCAGGAGCACATGGTCAACTGGGTGGAGAAGAGCGTCATCGGCAGCATCACGCCTCAGCAGGTCAGTAAACATGTCCACAAGCTCCAGCGCAAGGAGGTGCTCCTGTGGACAGACTCATTTTGGAAATGTGTTGTGTAACATCAGGGTTTCCATGTGTTATAAAGTTAAAATCCAACAATCTAAATTCTAAATGTCTCATTTTAAAGAGAATCTGGGCTCATTTATTAATGCATGTCTGGATGACCCTGTTGTAACAAATGAAAATGATATGAACTAAATCCAACAGTGAATCAGTCACCACTAATATTAATTTATTTCTATTTCTCAGTTCACATCCAGTTAGTGTGTTAGGATGGGGATAAAGCTACTTCCAGGAGTAATAAATTAAAACAGTTTCTCTTGTATTTCTTGGATCTAATGTGTAAGTGCAGTTCTGACTTGAACGGTGAATTAGTGCTTAATGTAAGTGTCGAACTGTCAAATGAGTAATTTCTAACTATAAAAGGTCACAGGGAGAAGAAAATAAACTACATAAACCATTAAAAGCCCTTCAGAGGCCATACTCCTCAACTTTCCATCATGTCATTCATTTCATTTGCCTTTTTATTGATATTGTGAAATTTAAAACGTTCTTACGTTGAAAATGTAATGACCTTCAAAAGGTTTTAAGTGGAAGTTGTTGAAATCTATGAAAATGTAATGAATCCGTAGGTTTAGTTGATTTAAGTGTGGCTATTTGAATTTTAACTTTGGCTTTTAATTAATTAAAAAATGTATTTCCTTGAAAAACCAGTTAGTTCATACTTCAGATCATATTTTGTCATGTATTTCACCTCTGCAGACCCATTTTATTCCATAGTACATGTTTGTTATTGCACGTGGAGGACATGTACATTAGAGTTCAGTGGTGCATGAAACTTCTTGAACCCCTGCGTACTTGTCTTTTTCCTTTTATAAATAATGACCTAAAAAATGACCATATTTTTGTGTCTTTTTTTTTTTTTTTGTTCCTCTCCAGGAGAAAGAAAGCATCGCTAAGTGCATCACAGACCTGAAGGCTCTGGCTAAGGCCACTCAGGCCAAAGCCACCGCTTGATCCGTCACGTCTTCAGAGAAGGCTGTTCTAGTTTCCAACCCATTGACCTGAAAGGAGACGCCCACTTTTCTTTACAGAATAAACTATTCCCTCTTTAAAGATGTCTCTGTCAATATTATGGGTGTGTACAGTATTTACACGTCAGCTGATGGTAAAATAAATGGTTCTCTTATTCACTCAGTCTGTTATGGTTTTTGTTGAAATTGTCTGGTCAGTGTTTCTCAATAATATATGTGTGACGTTAAACTTATCATTTTATAGCCACAATATATTGCATTTAATGTTGGTAATTACATAAGAGCATTTTGTGGAGCTCTTTGGAGACCTTTGGTCTTCCTTATGGAGATACTGCGGAGCTTTCCTCAACCTTTGGACTGGTAATGAACCAGACCTCCACCGCTGAATCCTCAAATCAGACCAACCCTCTTCGTCGTCACTCCTGAAGAGTCGCTGCACTTTGAACCTGCTGCTTTGTAGCAGGAAGAAAAGGAGGTTTTACTGTGAGAGCCGTGAAGGACAACGTCTGTGCAGAGGAAATCTGTATGAAACGGAATAATGAGACTGAAGCAGAGCTGACGCTGACGGGTAAGAGACGGTCAGAGGACGTGACCACATCTACAGCTCTGTTGGACGGGGCGTCATCACTCATAACTAAAATGTATCCACTCTTGCAGAAAGTGGACTTGTCGACTGGAAAATTAATTGAACATTTAATCCACAAGGTACGTTATGTTATAACCTAAAAGACAAAACGAGTCAGTGTGAATGTTTAAGTGTCTTATTGAATGACGTTTTCTTTGATTAAACCTCTTGGTATTTTGGAATGGGTCAGTTCAATCAGAAAAACAAGCAGTTACATCCTGAAACTGATTAAATATTAATTCTAGACCTTCATGTCATTTATTAACTGTGTAATTTCCTTGTTAACTCTTTAGGTGCTGGAGGTTTGGTATATATATATATATATATATATATATATATGTATAAAATTTTGATATCCAGATTTCAAACAGCTATTTCATTAAGTCATGTTTGTTGCACTTAAAGGGTTAATTAATGATTAGTTTTGTGTGGAGTTTATTTTAGTAACTCACTGATCAGAATGTTATTTATATATACTAATGACCACTTTATGTTTCACTAAATTACATTTCTAAATAGTTCCCTACCTCTCCTTGTATGAAGCGTCTGTAGCGGACTGCAGTTCATAAAAATGTACATATACGATACTGAATTAGTTTTATATTTCTGTTTTGTTAAATATTAGTTACAAAGGGAACAAACAGAAGACAGTTTTAGGCTGGTCTGTGTTGTTTAGACTTATTTATCCATCTCAGACTCTTCAAGTCTCTTCTGTTTTTCTATCATTTTTACTTTTACAGGTTTGTGTGGAGTGAATTTCTTCATCTTTCCAATAGTCAGACGTGTTACTTCGGAAATGTTTGGGAACCCTGGTCCGTTCTCTTATTCCCCAGGGTAAGGAATAGTTTCATTTCACTTTCAGAGTCGTCCTGTTTTCACATCGTTGAATGCATCTGGACACTCATTATAAATCTTTACGACTCTCCACACAACCGATCACACCCTTTGGAGATAAACCAGAGCTGAGCTGCAGATGACAGAGCTGCTCCTGATGATGGTTTTATTGACTTGTGGTGGATGGATGAACCACTCTGATACTTAAGTCATGTTTTATCCCAGGGGTTTTTCTCCTGACGACCTCCCTCCGCAGAGACGGGGTTTCCAGCCTGAGGAGCTGAGGGGTTCTCCACGGCAGAGGAACAACATGTCCAGACCCAGTGGAAGATCCATATACAGTACATTCACATTTAAGGAGGAACACACATATGTGAATCAGATTCTTCTTTTGGGGAAAGGAAAATGTGTTTGCTGTGTTTCGAGAATAATCTCTTTTTTCATTAGTGCAGAGAAAGGAGTACTCTGAGGCTCTGAACAGACCATCAGACAACTTCCAGTTCCGAGTGGAGGTAATGAAAGCTTTTTTTTATCATGTACTCATTTTTCATTTAAATATTATACACAGATAAACTGCACAAGAACACAGCACTTAACAACAACCCATACTGCCTACATATACAGTGGATGTCAAGGTAGAGGACATTTGCATCAGAACCCGACAGTTCCTGTTCTGTCACTGCTCATTCATCCACAGCACCTGTTCACCTGTGACCTGGACGGACAGGAGGTGAAGACGGTCAACGACTGCGTGGCCAAACTGAAGAGGCTGGACGCCAAAGGACGCCTGTGGCCTCAGGAGATGATCCTGGAGGTTCAGGGAGGATACCTGCTGCTCTGCGACATCGAGACCAAGGTTTGTCGCCGTCATTTTGACAAATACTGTAAATACACAGGTACGCAGGAGCCACATCAGATGAATTCACTGGGAAAACATGTGACTTTGGTCTCATTCCACCATCATGAATGAGGTCAGACTGTTGGAGATGGTAAAGCTGTGGTTACAGTGAGGCGGTGCTGACTGTCCTTAGACATCTGTGCTTTGTGTACAGAGACAGTTTTACAAATTAGAAACTGTGAGAATTAACCAGAGAATGGGATTTACTGTAAAGGAGTGTTTGTCTCAGATCCACCAGATCTATGTCAGTGTCATAAGTCTGTTGGTTTTCCACATACTGCACTGAAAGACAACATGAAACAGAATTATTTATTTATTTATTTCTATTTTAAATCTGACCTTAGTGTTTATTGACCCTGGCCTGGTTGGCCGTTTTATGGGTTTTAATCCTGTTCAGTGAGTATCTGCCATGTCTGTTTTTCTTTTTTGTGCTGTTTAACTTGTCCTCTGTTTGTCTGAGTATGTGTGGGATGCCATCTCCTGTTTCTTTCTTCTTACTGCAGAACAAATCTACCTACGGGTACTAAGAAAGTCAACTGAACTGAACTGA
The DNA here is from genome assembly GCA_037367365.1 of Apogon talboti. NCBI lineage: Eukaryota > Metazoa > Chordata > Actinopteri > Kurtiformes > Apogonidae > Apogon > Apogon talboti. The sequence goes on along the minus strand of JAPQRQ010000026.1, from coordinate 20,118,758 downwards.
ACTGAACTCTTTATTGAATATGGTTCATCACTACCAGTCGTATATGAAGTAAAACAAATGAGTTCATGTTAAACATTTACAGCAGTAAAATACACACAAACGCAGCAGTAACAACGATCCAAAAACATCACATATAACAGTACAAGCATTAACAAATGTACTGAACTAATGGCCGTCAATACTGTTGGGAGTTTCTCTGTGTAAAAGCCGTTTCCATACAGCAGATCTTTAACTGGACGTTCCTCACATTGGCTCTTTCATCATAATGACCCTCCGTTTCTGTTGTGATTCTCAGTCGGAGCTGGAGTCGCTGCATTTGAGCTGCGTTCAGCAAACTCAAGCCGTGTTGGACAGCTGCGCCTACAACTCTCTACTGACCGTCATCGTCCAAGAACGCAACAAACGCGTCCCACAGGTCTTCATGTTCCAGTGTGAGGACACCGGGGTGAGTCAACCTTCGACAAACAGGAAACACATCTGATAAATCACACCAGAAGAACAGACGCAACAAAACACTCACAGTAAACTCTCCTACCAACGCCTTTGCATGAGTTTTAATCATGGTCCAGACAGAATAAGTCAGTATAAACCGGTCTAAACGGGTCTATTCCTCATGTTCCTACTACACAGAAGGTGTTTGGCTGTTGTTAAGTTATACTTCACATGTGGTTTTACACTGTATTTATTCTGTATGAGACAAAACCTTTTTATCTCACCGGCTGAGCTGTTGTGAAGGAACTGTCTGGTGTTGTCTTCATCATCTTCATCTTCAGACATTTTCTCTGATGAAATTACTGGTCAGATTTTATATGTAGCTTCCTTGGGACAATGTCTACAAAATCTGTTCCAGTTTTTTTTTTATTTAATTTGTGAATGTTTTAAATATTAAACATGTGCCTTTACTTATAATGGTCCATATTTTTATGGCTAATAACATGGGAATGGTTACAGATATCAGTGTATTTACTACTGAGCACTGATCAGAAGTCATGTATGGACTTTCATTTGGGTGCATGACCTTTGACCTTGAGTGACCGTGAAGGGTCAAACTCAAGGTCACCAGTGTCTCCATTTCAACCATACTGGTCAGATTCATTTCAGATTTTATATGCAGCCTCCTCTGGACAATGTCTACAATTTTTTTGTCACAGTTTGGAGAAATTTTGATTTTTGATTTTTTTTTTTTTTTTTTTACAAATTCCTGAAATATTAAAACATTTGCCTTCACTTACAATGGTCCATATTTTTACAACTTATAACATGTAAATGGTTAGAGATATCAATATATTTACTACTGAGCACTGATAGAAGTCATATATGGACTTTGACTGGATTAGTTGAGTTGTCCTCCAGTGAAAGTACCGCCCACTTCTATTGGGACACTGATCTCCTGCATCAACACCACAGGACCCGAACAACCTCACACATTCAAGTTGTTATGGATTCTTGGTGGAACACGCCGGTGAGATACAGGGACACTGGTCCTATTTTGTTTCCACAGACCCTTCTATCATAAAGTAACCTGTTCTGGAAAATGAAATGAGGACCTCCAGTCATTATCCCAGACCGTGTAACGTGTCCTAATGAAATATCCTTTTAATGAGTCTCTGATCAGACATTATCAGTGTTTCACAACAGCGTGGCCTTGGAGCTTTTATTGCAGGTGTCGTACAGGGCTTTAATTAAGAGGCGTGTGTTTTTCCAGGCCGAGCTCATCAAGACTGATCTGGATAAGGTCGTTCAAAGAGGAGGTGGTGAAGCAGAGCCGAGCCCAGAGCAGAAGGACATCAGGTAGAAGGGAAACCACCGGAGCACAGAGTAAAAGACAACAAACGGTGAGACAGGAGACATTTACCCACTCTGTGAACGGCGTGTGTTCTCAGGAGTAACCTGGAGAACATCATCGGGCTGCATGCGTCCGGAAGCTTCCTCCAGCCTGGTCCTCGTGCTGTGCTGAGAGAGACCGCCCCCGACACCCCCCCACCGCCGGAGTACTCAGCTCCACAGTGGAACGCCACAGAACCAGGTGCACTGAAAAATGACTCTGCAGAAGAGGCTGAGGTCATTCTGACGGATAATCAGCGTCGGATTTTAATTCCCTTTACATCCACACTTTTTACTGAGGCTCTTAGCAGCAGGACTGATACTTAAAATGATTAAAGTTAGTTTCCTAATGAATAATGACATGTTTTACATGATTAATTGTCATACAAATAATTGTGAATATCAGTTTATCTATTCCTGTCCATTCGATGCCATTATTCTAGTAAAAGCCTCACAACTTTCTTACACCTGTTGAAGAAAATGAGGAGTTTATTGGCATTAAGTAGTAGAAAACACTAAAAAATACCTCTCTGTTTGCATTTTAGGCTTTAATAATATCAATTACAGCAGGAAGTTTGGACAAGAATAATTTAAGTGTATCACTGAAATACAACACATGCAAATAATTTTTTTGTATATTTATAATAACACATCTAAAATAATAAAGCAATGAGGTGATGTCACCTAAAGCATACAAATCAAATTATAGATAGATTCCAACAATCTTCTAGTGATCGGAACAATTTGAAATTAATCAATTAATTTTGTGGCATTTCTTTGAGTTGCATGCAGCTGTTTGTATGCAGGCAAACGGAGATGATGATGATGATGATGATGATGATTATGACTTCTGATGTGCAAATTTCCTCTTTACCTCTGTTTCTATAATTAT
>JAPQRQ010000026.1:20086412-20100957 GCA_037367365.1 Apogon talboti | reverse complement strand
AAGGACACAACAGCTCATGACTCGGACAGAGCGGGATTCGAACCGCCAACCCTTCGGTTATTGGACGACCCGCTCTATAGTGTTTTATTTGTAATATTTGCACAAAATCTGGTACCAAATCTATTTTAGTCAAGATCAAAGTGGTCAGCAATCACTTTCACTGCTGTCACTAGAGCTAATGCGACCTGCTATCATGACAAATGTGAAAATATGCTGCATGTGAAATACACTCAACATGATACTTACACAAATTGTGCTTACGAGCAATGTATCTCATGATTGCATTGCTCTGTGAGATCTTCTTGTCTCCATCTTCCAGGTAGGGCAGCTACAGGGAGATAATGATCATGAACGTTAGATGAGCTTTTAATTATGTCAGTTGTAACAACTACATCAACAGTCACAAGTTCAAGTCACTTACATTGGGGAAGTCCATCCCCAGCTTCTGTTTCTCATCAAACCAGCAGCTCTTGTCATAGTTGGGGGCTGTGTGACAGAGAGTGGAGTCAAATGACCGAGCCGACAGCAGAGAGCTGTTCACCGTCAACCTGAGCGGGTACGTTACCTTCTCCGCATCTGTAAAACTTGTCCTCATACTTGGTGCCGGTGTACTCCAGCAGCAGGCGGACGGGCTGGGCCAGCTGCACAAAGACAGGGTGTGCGTAGTTTACTCAGCTTAGACAAAACACTTGGATTATGAGGGTAGAGTATCACAAAGAAGAAAACAGACTGAATAATGACCTTCCATACCTGGGAATAATAACAAGATGCAACATGTCTGCTCTGGACATGTGTGTCTATTTTGTCAAAGTGTATAATGACATGTTAAAAAATAACCTAAGACTGCTGTTAAACTTCACAGCAGGAAAATATCACTAACTTCATGACAGTTACTTTCATTACTGAATAATCTGACATTTACCTTCTTGCTCAATTTACCTCGAGTGTAAAATGTAAAAACACTGCGGAGTAAATAAAATCTCAATAATATTCAATGTAATGCATTATATAAATGTAGAAAGTCATGACGCAGTAAAAAAAACAATTATTTGGTGTCGATCATATAACCATTAAAGCAATAGGATTTTGATCTTTAGTTAAAATATGACCCACAAAAGTCCGTCACTCCATTATTCAGTGATTTTTTTAACGGCTGACTCGTTTGTGTTTAAACTCCTGTCAAATAGAGCTCATTGAGGCCTGGTTCTAGTCGTGTTAATGTTTGCAGACCTGTAGATTCAGAGACAGAGGAATGAGACGTGCACTTTTTAAGGAGTCCAGGTGAAAGCTGAACGTCTTAGCTGTTAGTGCCGTCAAGCTGCAGGATATTCGAGTGGAAACTGAGCTCAAGGTCCGGAGTGTGGACCAAGCTAGCGCACACAGACGAAGAAAAAGTGTCATTGTAGTTGACCGTGTTAGTCCCTTTTAACAAAAACCCGATCCGTCTGAGCACAATGACACGACTATTTGATGTTCAACAATGTGCACTTGTGTTCCGCCGGCCCGGGAGCGCCGGTCGGCTCCGTGTTGCCGGTGCAAATCTAGCTGACATTTAAAGTTAGCTTAGCTAAACATTAGTAGTGTTTTAAAGCGGCGCGAGACAGACCGTTACAAACTGATAACATTTGAACACGTGCACGAGCCTCTTTCATTCCGCCGTTACGTAACATTTTACCGAGGCTCCGTCTGGAAATATGTGGGAAAAAACACAAAGAAATGCATTAAAACACCCAGTTATTACACTCCCGTGCACAGACGGATTATATGGAAGCACAAGCAAACTTTGAAAAGCACGCACGCGGTGTGTGTGTGAGTTTGTGGTGGATGTCCAGCAGCATTAAGGTTAAGAATCACAGCGATGCACAGTCACACAGAAAAATACAAACAAGAGCCGGTTCACGGGCTGCAAAACGCGTCAAACCTACCCCGCGGATGTCCCAGTAAGCCAGTTTCATTGTCATTATGGAAGGACTTTTCACAGACAGAGCGGTGAACCAGGACCGAGCTGCTGACGGACACTGAACCGAGGAAGGGAGAGGGAGGGCGGCTGGTGTCTATGAGCCCCGCGGAGGGAGGAGGAGGTGGGCGTGGCCTGCGGGGCGGCCACACCGGCGTCACCCCGAAGCGGGCGAGAGTAGACCCCAGAGAAAACAACATTTAATATCCAACACTTCATGGCAATATTTTGGGTTCCAGTCCCAAAATATCAGTTTTATTTGCCATAGGTACAAAAATACACCGCAAACGGCCATGACGTTCACGTTTGTACCGACTCCTCTACCGTCAAAAGGGTCTGAAAATCTTTTTTTTTTAAACACCATTTTGAATCTTTTGTCTCATTGCGTCTTTTAACGTACTTTTTTCACCTTGAGTCTTCCATGTCATTTTGGCAGTGTCTTTCCGTTTATTTTTGTCTTTTTTTTTGCATCTTTTACATTATTGTTGACTTATGCCTCCTTTACTTCATTTATAATCCTTATGTTATTCTCATCTAGTTATGACTGAAAAGCAGTTTTTGTTTTTTACGTCACTGTCGTATCATTGCATCCTCTACATTGTTTTCGTCTTGATTTGTCTCACATTGCTTTTTGCCTTGTTACATTTTTCACATCTTACAGAATTTTCTTTTTGCTACACCTTTAACGTTATTTTTGTCGTCTTGCATCTTTTTTTTGTTGGTATTATTTAGTTACATCTTTACACCATTTTCACTACATTGCATCCTTTACATTGTTTTTTGTCTTGTTTTGTTTCTGATGTCTTTAACATTGGGGTTTTTTCCCTCATTGCATCTTTTATTACATAATTTTCAAGTTAGTATTGTCCTGTCTGTTTGCATCTTTTATGTCGTTTTTCTTTTCATTGCATCTTTTATATTGTTTTCTTCTTTTATGTTGGTTTTGCCTTTTTCCATGTTCCGTCATTTTCATCTTTTACACTTAAAATACTATTTTTGTCTTTAGCATTTTTGACATTGTCTTTTCCATCTTTTAGGTAATTTTCATGTTACATCTGAAACCCAATTTTCATCATCATGCATCTTTTATTGTCTAGTTGTGTCCTCTACATCATTTTTGTCCAATTGTTTTTGTCTTTTCTTTTAGTCTTTTATGTCTGTTTCAGTTTTGTCCTATTGTGTCCTTTACTTCATAGTCTTGTTTAGTCTTTTTTCATTTATAGTTTTTACATAATACTATAGATTTAATAAGATGAAAATTATTTTTGTCTTTTACATCATTTTTATCTCATTGCACCCTTTCCATTGTTCTTGTCTTATTTTGTCCTCTTTGATGTTGGTTTTGTCTCTTTGTGTCTTACTTTTGCTTTATTGCATCTTCATCAGATTAATCTTGTCATTTTTTTATGAGTGAGGCCTCACCTCTACATTTTATAAGACTTTGGTGAGGTCACATTTAGAAACTCTTCTTACTTCATATATCATATTATTGTTGTGAATTTCATTCCGACAAATGGCAACACAATAAAAAGAACCATGAAGACTAGGAATCACGGCAAGGCTGCATTTCATTTAGCCTATTTTCTCTCACAAATTATGTAAACCTTGGGTATAAAAGTATGTGTATATAGGGTGTAGGCTACTTCATGGATTAAAAAGCCAACGCAGGAGCTGTAACTTGAATGTGTTGAGGCTTAAGGCTAAAATTCCTAAGGGGCCCTGAACCAGTATTTATGTCTAAACAACAGCCAACAATGGAAGAAATCTAAATGTTTTTGTATCCCAAATGTCCACATTAAGAGGACGTCTAAAAAATATCTAGTGAACAGAAACCCAAGTGTATCAGGAAACAGCCTGTGTTCATATTGATCTAATGTTTTACTAGGGAGCTAATTTCATGTCCTAAGACCAGAGCTCATCATCACTGACAGAGCCCCTTTAGGGTGTTCTCCTATTACACTGAGTACATGTTGAGACACTGCTGTGGAGTAAAGTGTCAGTCCTTGGGGGCCCAAGAACAACCAGGGGCCCCAAGCTGGCCTGTTTGGCAGCTTTACATCTGTGGAATATTCCACAATAGAAAAAGGAACAGAAACAAGGATGGCAGTTCGCTTTTGACCGGACTGTAACGGTTTGACACTAGGTCGGGCCGGGGCGTGTCCCTGGCTGCAGGTTCCCATAATCCCAGGGCGATTTAGAACTTCTATGACTTAAGTATGATGAACTCAGGACCTTCAGACGTACCACCCACAACCACGGTCCAGTGCTTTCACTTATACTACAGTGTTTTCCTGCTTTCATTCAGAGCCTTTCTGAAACCTCTCTGGGCATTTGTCTTCTCCTGCCTCGACAGATAATTGGTGGGTGGAGACGTATGTCCGTTGTTAACCAGGATCACCTTGGTCCTAAGATCACCACAACAAACGCGTCTCCTGGGAGACTCTCCCCAGGGCTTTTGTTTGCTCTGTTTATCCCTTTCTTCACCACATTTTCCACTCATTGCCTTTAAGACTGAAAGCTGATTGTGGACATTGAGTATGAAATTTAAACATATTTTAGATAAAATTCTGATTAAATGTTTTAGGTTAAGGACTAAGACAGTCCTGATCCAGACCAGCCGCTCTGGACACTCTGTTGTCCCTTTTACCGTCAGGCCGGCGTTTCCACTGTCTGAGGACAAAAACCAAGAGGCTAAAGAAGAGTTTTTACCTGCAAGTGGACATCTGCTTAACTCTGAGCCTTAAAAACACTATTTTAAGCAAAAAAAACAAAAAACCAGTTGTAACATGCACCTTATCCATGCAAATTAGTTGTATATACTAGAATTACCTCCCTTAAATGTACATTTTTCGATATACAGTTATATATATTTTTACTTTGTGTGTTGCATGTGATTTTTTTTCTGTTTTACTATTTGCTGCAGCTAAAAACATACATTTCCCTGTGCATTATATTAGGCATGACTATGTATGTGACTAATGCAACCTATCTTTACATTTAATAAATGGTTACTAATTATATTTTAAAGATCAAATAACTTATTGCAGTCAGCTCATCAGCTATTAGACATTTTGTCTCAGCTCATATGGACAACTTCCCTTGGAAAATGTTCTCTTAGCCACTGTGGGAATGGTCATCATCGTTAGTGATGAAGGTTTTTAATCAGCCTGAACTGTGTTGAACTTCCTGCTCATTTTGACCCACATCGGTGGGTAATGAGCTGAACATCAGACAATGTGTTCTTTGTTTCACTTCTCTCTCGCACACATTTTCACTCCTACCTCTGAATGACCACTGACCTCTAACTGTTTTCATTAACCGAAATGCATGATGGATATTTTTGCTTCAGATTTAATACACAGTTTCTCCTCAAATGAAGAGAAAGGGAACACACTAGTGAGAACAACATTTATTTCTCAGACACAAATGTCATTAAATAATATTTCACAAACATCACATAGATTTCTCTGGGAGGACAACACGTAGCCCCGTTGAAAACTCAAGCCGAAGACATGAGCTAAAAAGTCAACTTTCAGTTCTTCACAGATTTGCTTAATCATGAATTTGGCACTGGTTGAAGAAAAACGGTGAAGGAACAATTCATGCATCATTCACTGCACTGATACCGACACACAGTGTGTTTGTAAAGGTGGTAAATCAGTGTTGAAGCTTAGACTGCTAGAAGAAACTGTCACCAAAGAAGAGTAAACATAGTCAGATGTTTGGAGCGTTGTTCCACAGCAGAGGGAAACCGTGACATGCCTTCATGCAAACACCAGCAGGAGTAGCACAAGGAGCAGCAGTGGGGAGTGTGGAGTCCATGGCATCACAGAGAGGATGCAGCAGGAGCAGAGAAGACGCACAGGAGAGGGTTGGGTTTGTGCCGGTTAGACAGCAGGTCTGTGAGGTATGTCCTGTGGGTCAGTACAGCAGTACAAGTGCAGGGTTTTAATCTGACTGGGAGTTTTACTAGTTTTTGCTTGGAGCTGTGAATAATCAGGGGCGTCCCAACACTGAGGTCATAGGTCGGATCCTCCTACTTTTCCCAAAACTGACCACACTGACCTTTTCTGCTGAAACCTGTCATTTATTTTCCAATACTCCAAGAAATCCAGCTTTGAAGAAATCAGAAACGATCTTCAGTTTCCCAGAAAGAAATACCAGTTTACAAAAGTCCGTCATGTGAAACGCCTCAAGACATTTTAGTCGAGTAAACAAACTAAAAAGAAAGCTCGTTTCATTTTTGTATCTAGGACAGTTTAATTATTTTATTTTCCTGCCATAGCTCCCCTTGTTTCAGCTGATGTATTTGCTGTGCTTGAATTATTCTTCATATTTTTCATTGTTTAATTGCCGCGTCCTCTTGTTTTTATCACAAGCTTCTTCTTATATTTCCTTCACTTCGTCTTTAGGTTTTATCCTTTCCTTTTTATTGTTTTAGCACCTTTTTCTTGCAGTTCTCTGCTACATTGTGTTGATGCGTCTATCTCAGTATGTCTTCAGATTAAATAAAGGTTGAATAAGTACTAGATGAATGACTGTTCTCCTTCCAGTAAAGGTTTCAGTGATGGTTGATAATCATGCTCCATGCTCATGTCCTTATTTTCTCATGTTTGTTGTCCATAAAGATGTCAACATTTAATACAGGAATCATCCTGAACAGGAATCTACTCCATGACCACATTTTTACCTGATAATGTAAACATATTGGACTGACCTCAGTGTCCTCAGCAGTTATTGACAAAATGTACGTGAAAGATTGGCTTTAGTTTGTCATTGATCTATCCAGTGTCTGAGTTTATTACCTTATCAATCATTAATACATCTGTTTAATTTTTCATGTAAATACTGTGTTATTCAAGGGCTGCTACAGGAAACACAGACGGTACACACACACACACAGACACACACACACACACACACACACACACACACACACACACGCTGACAGCAGGAGGCCGTGGAAATGTAATCATATGGAAATAAATAGATCAGAAGATGTGAAAAATATAGAATAACTCCAAAGTAAACACATTGGGTTTACAGATTGTAGGTCCTCTCTCATATTCTCTGGTAGTCTCTTTGTAAAAAAGTTTCTCTCTTTCCACAGGTGTGATATGTTGTACAGTGTGTAAACCTGTAAACAGGGAATGTCGAAGGTTTATTCCTGTGCCGTGCAGCAGCTTCACTTCTCCGCCTGCACGGCCCCCATGCACAGACTGCCCCCCTCCTCCTCGATGGTCTCCAGCTCGTCTGTGCGGATGGCCTGTGTGATTAAATTCAGCTCCTCACACATGGTTTCGTAACGGTACGCCACGCGGATGTCTGGGACGTTAGTGCGCCTGATGTCGTTACTCTCTTGTCCCTCTTTGATGTAGTTTGGGCCGAGCCAGTAACTCTTAACCTGATGGAAAAGCAGGAGTGGAGTGACGCTGAGTGCAGCAGTGTGTTGGGTGCAGGTGCAGTATGAAGGTAAAGGCTGTCAAACCTGATGGGAAAAGCCGCTCATCAGTACACTGTTTCTGGCCAGCTCACACATGTCGCAGGAGCTCAGTTTCCACACTTGAGCTGCGATGCTGTATTCCTCCATCAAGGGCTCCTGCACAGAAAAAAACTACAAAAGTTACAATGTGTCCCACCCATTCCCAAAGACTGGATCGCAGGAGATTTTATTTGGGTTACCACATCAAAAAAGTGCCTCTCTGAAGACTGTGGATCTAGTTTACATCCAGTTTTAATGATGAGGGGAAAACAGAGTGACCTCAGTCTAAGAATAGAACTTGTTTTGTAAACACATGCATATAATAAAACTATTAGCATAAAACTATTAGTGAGAGGATCTTAAAGAACTTGTATTGTTCATTCATTGAAAGCCTCCTAACATTCTCTGTTATCTGTTGGTTCAATGGTCTAAATGTGAAAGACAAGAATAGCCTCCACACTAGTGTTAAAATGTGTTCTAAGATTATTGGAGTCAGACAAAGAGACTTGTCTTCCTTCTGGGAACTTCAGGTAGTGAGGAAAACAGGTTCTATCATCAGGGAGAACCAACACATATTCTAAACCTGTTACTCCTTCAGCTGTCACACTTTTAAACTCAGACAGCAGACATTTATATGATTTTATATGACTTTATATGACTTTTATTCTGTTATTTGGTCGTTGAATTAATAGGGTCTCTTAGTCTGTATCTGTATTTATTGTTGATTATTTATAGTATTTATTTGTTGTTGTCTTCCTTTGACCCATCTTATATTTGTGTACTGATTTGATTTGACTTTTATATCATATAATATGGTGTATTTAACAAACCAGCTGTAATGCAGCAATACAGCTCAAAAGGAAAATTTATGCTACTATTTTATTCTATTTCTTATATATATTTTTTATAATCAGCATTTCCAGTGTGTTCATAGTTTGACAAACTATACTTTCTTAGTCTATATTGGTCACTAATAATCACAGTCTGATTGTCACTATTAAACACTAAAATAGTAGAAATAAGACTTTCTTCATTTTGACATCTCCCAGTAAAAAAAGGATAGTTGTAAATAATACACTCGTAGCCGGAGTTTTGAGAATGACAAATGCATTCTTTCCTAAATGTGATTTATTTGGCCATCCCACTCTTTGAAACCTATGTTGAGCTTCTAATTGTACTTCAATGTCCCTCAGACACACATGGAAGTAGAAAAAACACTAAGGCAGCAGGTTGAATCCAGGACTGTGCAGTAACTCCAACAGCTTCAGGGTCCTTGGTGTTGTGTAAGCTACCCCAGAATGTTTCCTGTCCAACGTGTACAGCGCTGTCAAATCGAGTCAAACGTGTCGGACCTGTTGTGTTCGCGCTCTGACCTTGGTGAAGTGAAACTGCAGCGGATCGTCTGTGGACAGAGAGACCATGAGGCCTCTGGACAGATACTCTGGCAGAGGGTTGCGGTGGTAGCTGAGGAACAGGCTGTTATTGCTGAGGGGGGACATGGCGATGCCTATCTGGGCCAAGTAGTACAGATACTGCAGCACAGGAGCCTGGAGGGGTGAAGTACAGGACATGAACCGTCACAGGCAGACGAGCCACGTGCAGCGTTCATACATTCAGCATTTTACAAAGACTCATGAAGGTTGATGCTCGTTTCTGTGTGTATTAAGGAGCAGTTGATATTGAGGTCACACCTTTCTGAGCAGCAGGCCATGAGAGATATTCTCTGACAGCATGAAACCAGACACCAGGTGATGGATGGGTCCTGCCTCTCCACAATGAGGCCGAAGTACGAGTGTGTGAAATCCCCGCTGCCTGAGAGCAGAGGTTCAACAGCTTAAAGGGAGGCATTTGGAGGTATTGAGTTCCACTGCTTGGGGTGTTATTTCAACAACCAGTTCCTCAGTGACTTACAAAACAATCATCTCTGACAATCTGAGCATTCTTCTTTCTTTATAATGTTCAGTCAGTGTTTCTGAATTTCATACAACACATTATACTCTGACCAAATGATATATCAGATGATATAAAATATCATAAGTGGTTCTTGAAAGGTGCAGCAACACATGGTGTGAATGGAGGCAATTACAGATGTACAGTCTGATTTTGTGGTGTCCATTAATCAGACTTATGATTAAATCATGAATAAATTAGTTTAAAAATCAGTGGATTGCCTTCTTGAGTCTGAAATTAAATTAAGGTTTTGTTTTTTTTTTTTTAAATTTGGTGAGTAAATCTGCTTAATTTTCATTTTACCAGGTCACTGCTTATGTCTATGTTTTTTGTATAAGATATGAATGCAGGTGTGCCTTCAGGTTTCTGTTTTGCCATTTGTTGTTTGAAAATACTGAACATTAGCGACAAATGACAAAAAGGTTGAAAACCACAGTCCTACGTTATGACCAACTGAACTAAAGATAAGGATTTTCAAAGCACATCATGCATTAGAATAACCTGAAACACCTCAGGGAGCACTCAGTCCTGCCTTAGCAAACATCTAAAACGTTTTGAAAAAAGGTATTAGGACCAATCCAAAATGACCTATGACCTCAGTACTTTCACCAGGACAACCTGAAAAAAATGATTTAGCCATTACCTAGAACATCTTAGACTTTACCTCTAGAGGCTGTTGGTGATCACTAAAAAGGCTTCAAAACTACTCATGGTGTAGTTGATAATGTCTAACAATGTTCATAAGACAGTGTTTGAAATCCAAACATACACCTACCCTGGTCCAGAATGACCATTTTAAGGTATTATTATTATTATGATGATGCTGATTATTATTTTTTAATTATTATTTTGCCTGAGTATGAGTTTTATTGATCTTTGATGTGATTATGCAGGAGGACAGTTTAATATTATCATGTGTCACTAGTTCAAAATTAAACAATTTATTAAGTTAGCCTCATAGCACAATTGCTAATATTGTCATATTTTTTCAATGATGAAAATTTACGCAGCAGTGTTAGGAGAGTAAAGTTGCGTAAATATCACAGTTTGGCCAAAATATGACTTAGGTAATTATGCTGAGGCTAACGAATTGTAACACTTCATGCTTGTTCCTATTAACTGTGTAAAATCTAGTTCCTCAGGTTAGCCTTGATCTAGCCAAAGTGTTTAATTCTTGCTTTGCATTATTCAAAGCGTACGTAAACATGCCCTGACAGCATTATTCGAACAACACTGTGGCGTGGTTACATACCTGCGCAGGTGATTCAGCACAGTCATGTTTGCATACATATAGTAGAGGTAGTAGGAATAGGGCGGGTTGTCCTCCTCTGTCCAGTTGACTGGCAGTGGACTGTCCAGGTTGAAGATGTGCTGCTCTGGTTTCGACTCATCATCTACACTGTCAAAACCTACGACCTGACAGAGAAACCAAGACCAAGTCAAATCCATGTCAGGCCTGGCTACGTACATGTGAATGAGGGAAATGCTGTTTGGCGAAGGGCTCATACGTGTTGCAGGAAAAGGTGCAGCTCTGGATGGCTGCTGGGATTGACTGTCACTTCAAACAGAGGCATGAAGATGTTCTCCAGCATCTCCTGGAAGTTGGACAGCTGTCTCTTTGTGTGGTAAACATCACTTTGGAGAGAGACATAAAAATATGTAAATTAGTCACTTGTGTTTCCATGACATTCCCATGATAATTTCCCTTTATGTCTATTTAACACATATTTATAACAGTAGTGGACGCAGCTTTCCCTGGCATTCAGTTATTTAGTTATTTTTATGATACACAGGCTACTATAAAAAACATATATGTATTGTCATCATCTTTTATGTACACCGTTGGTTATTGGGCAGCAGTAACTTGCTTAACGTGTCAGTTCTTGTTGTACGTGGATATACTGTATTTGTTTTCTTATTACTGATGTGGGTGTGACAGTGACTCAGATCTCATTAGGTATGATTTCCATTCCCACAAACTACAGCTGCAAATATATACATATAATAAAAAAAATTCCTTTCAAAATTTTTCTAAAACACAAGCAGACACCTCAAAAGTGAACTTAGAGTCCCTTCATGGTTTTCAGTTACTCACAAGAGTCGTGGCACCTGCACAAGCCAGCGCACGTTATTGGAGTAGACCTGATGTTTGACGGCCCACTTGGCCAGTTTGTCCCACTCATTTCTGGATCGGCCGTAGATCGACAGCCTGAGCTCTACGTTCTGGTACTTGCTCTCCTCCAGATCTGCCATCACCTCCTGAAAAAAGCAGTGACCCAAAACCGTCAGCAGAGGGCGCAAGTGCCTGACAGAGTCGGCCTGCAGGAGATTACTGATGTATTCACAGAGCACCTTAATAATGTGGCCAAAGTATTTCCCCTCGATGTGGTTGTCTGTTTTGATGAAGATCTCCCTCAGGATGGACTCGCCAATGGGATTGTATTTGGCGTTGAACTTGTCGAAGCGATGGAAAGTGTTTCGGTCCTGAGGAGGAAAATCAGTAATTCACATGTTGATGCTGTTGTCTGGGTGAACCTGTTTAGCATGTTGGTAAAGGTTTTGGACAGTAATACACATTATCCATCCATCATATGGGTTCTACAAGGTTAAAGAGAATATGTGTAGAATTTCTACTTTAAATTATTTACAAAATTTAATTTATCACATTTTTCATTAGAGTTTTAAGAGAAAAAAGTTGCCAAAATAAGAGTATTGCAGAGGAAAAACACAGAGATGACCACTGGATGGAGCAGTGATTAGCTCTGCTGTGGTGTTGAAAATGAATGCTTATGGTTTTTGGTCCAAGTGTCAGGTAATAAGAGCTGAGATGAGAACCAGTTAGAGGCAACTTTTAGAATCAACTAAAAAAATAAAAGTGGAAGTATTGCTGATGCTTTCACAGCTACACATAGCTGAGCACAATAGAGTTAGAATGTAAAATACTGTCTGAATGAGCATGTGCAGATTATAAGACACTGTTATTTTGACTGACTGAATTTGTGCAAACAATGAATACAGTCTGTGGAGACGTAGCATTTATTCCTTCTGTGGTTTCAGTGGATGTAACTGCGTTCTAGTGCAACTTCCCCCTGATTTTAATAGCTTTGAATATCAATACTTCATATTAGACTGATATTTCCTTAATCCAGATCAGAAAGGCACCCATTACCTTAAATACTCTAAACACCCAAGATAGAATAAGTAATAATAATAAAATCAAATCAATATTTATAAAAAATAAAAGTTAAAAATGTTAAATGTTAGGTGTAGATACTACTACTACCACTACAACCAGTACTGATGATAATAATAATGATAATTCTAATCAAAATAATACAAACAGAAACGGACTCATGTATGTTTTAAAATGTGGTGGTCTGTTACACTCCTGTTTCTGCAGCTCACTTACTGCGTGCATGTCCAGAGTGTCCACACTCAGGTCAAAGGCTGTGAGGTTCATGCTCTCAAACACTTCCATGAGCGTCTGACCTTTCCCTCTTTCCACGTGGACGATCTCTGCCGGATACTTCTTCATGGCCCTTTTGATAAAACGCAGCAGGTGTTTTTGATTCATGCAGGAAGACGCGTGGATGTGTGTGTCGACCTGTTTAACAGCAGAGACAGGAGAAAGCATCACATGTTTGTGTCTGACTGTGTCGGTAATGACGGTCATTATTAAAATTCATGCGGAGTAGAAACAGCTCCTGAATTCACCTTACGGATATTGTAAAAGTCTCGATGTGGGACTTTTTTCTGTGCTGCCAGCTCTTTCATCTCATTCAGCAGGATGTGCATCTGGAACTTGGAGCTGAGGTACTGCAGACGACGGTAGCAGAAGGACTTTCTGTTGCAAAAACAAACAGAGGCTACTTTATGCAGTGGCCTGTAATTTGCCAGCAGTTTTTAAGAAATGTTTCAGAAAGGAAAGAGATAAAAAATGTATAATCTGAGCCCCAGAATCATATGTTATGTGTCTCAATTTAATGTTAAATCTAAAATACAGCATACAAACACTTATGTATCAAAACAAATGACATAAAACCTACACTGGTCCGTTGATAATGAGCGCCATCATGACGTTCATATCAGCGATGTACTCCTGTAGATCTGGATATGGCAGGTCCAACTCTGTGCTCCTATTGGCCAATGAATGAAAAACTTCAGTCTGTAAAATACGTGAGCTGATCACGACATCAAGGACAAAACGTGCGTGCACAAAGTGATTCATGTATGTCTCACTTGTCCATTGTGCTCCTCGTAGTGTAAACATGCATGACACCGTTCACCATTTTGCACCCGTACCCCATGTCGGGGGGCATGCTGGCGGGGTCCTGGTTCTCGTAGGGGTGCGTTTCAGAAACAGGTGGGTGCACTGTGGCATCTGAGAGGAGACAGAATGTCGCAATGTGTGACGCCGTTGAACGACACGGAGGCCCATGCAGGCTGTGCGTTGTGAGTCCGTTCAGGGGTGTGCAGCAGATGGGTTGTGAAAGTGGTGGGTGCGCCCTGTTGTGTCTTAATGTGACCCAGGACATGACATCTGCCTTCTTAAAAGAGATGTGTGATGTGAAAAAAAACTCATACTGTATCCTGTGAGAGGTCATGTCATATACACTTTATGTAGATTCAATGAGCATGTAGTTTTTATAAAATCAAGACAAGTAAAGGCCTATTGTTGATTAAACTTTGAATTATGAACTTAACAGATAAAAGATAATACTATGAAAAGTTCTAATTAAGCATGAAAATACAGAATATCTATACATAAGATATTATACAATAACAATAAAACATCATTCATCTGTAGTTGCACATAAAATGTTGGTCTAAATGTGAACATGTAATAAAATGTAACATGTAATACTGAATAAGAAGTAGTAATAACACTTCTTCATTTTGACATCTTACAATAGGAAAAGGAGAGTCATAAATAATAATAACTAATACTAAAAACTGACTGAATTATACCAAAACAAAAATTGAATACAGGCCTAACTTAACAATGTGTATATGATCTACAAAATGCAAACGTGGGACAATTTCAAGCTAAATTACAGCAGCAAAACTAGAAAGGCAGTGGGAGAGCGCAGACCTCCGCCAAGGCAGCTCAGTTCCCCACCATGCTGCTGTAACATATAATACCCTTGAAGTGGGTT
>JAPQRQ010000026.1:20065289-20079210 GCA_037367365.1 Apogon talboti | reverse complement strand
AATTTAACCCTTATTTGACCAGGAAGTCCCTTGATAAAATCTCTTTTTTGAGGAAGACCTGACCAAGATGCACATCAGTACAATGCAAAGGATACAATAAGTAAATACATATAGTAAGGATGTACCAATATATCAGGCATTTATCAGTATGAGCTGACATCACACAGTGGTTGATATTTATCTGTTATGTTTTATCAAAAGTTGCCGTCATATCTTTGATGACTGCATTTGTGTTTTCACAGATAGTTGGGTTTAAAGGGCTGAGAGACTTTGAAAAACAGTTAAATTCAGTTTTATTAATACATTTAGAATGATATGGTGCAAAAGGGAGAGTAAAAATGACAAAAATAAAATAAACAAAAAAAACCCCAAAAAAACTCTTTATCAGTCACAATAATTTAAGATTTGATTTCCTGAAGCTGTAAATGACAATGTTTAATCAAAATCCCCTGGATTGAGGATAAACAAATTTTTGTTTTAGTACTTAAATCAAAATGAATTTTTATCGCTTTAGAAAATACTGCAAAGATACAGTACATTTGTGCACAGAATTCTTTTTATTGAATATTAGAGGGCGATATTTTAGTGATGGATTTTTTTTTAGTGTCACTGTGCAATAATTCCATAATGGCCTTTCAGCATGTTGTCATTAGTGGTCTGAGAGGATATGAGACTCATGCAGACACTCCTGGTTCATGTTTTCGGCTGTAGAAAAGAAAATCTGGCCCATGATGCTGAATTCCTCTGATCACAGGTGTCAGACAGGTAGGGCCTGACCGCTGTCATTACTAATTACCATCAGGTTCCTTCAGACATGACATGGATGCAATGATCTAGTGAAGCTCCCATCTGAACAACGTGACATGAAATGCTGCATTTTTTGTATATTCATTTTCTGCATTTTTTGCATCGATTTTGGGTCCTGTAGCTTTAAATCAGGTAACAAATGATAAAAGAAAAAAGTAAAAAGTTGAATCTTTCCGGACATTCCTGACCAGTTTAGAGAACTGGGTGCTCTGAATACATCCCACTTATTATTAGTAATATAATACAATTCATTTTGCTTTTATTTATTTCCCTTTTTGTGCCATGGAAATGTAAAAGTACTAATGAACACAGAATATAGTCCACTACAAGTAAAGGTTGTGCCTTCAAAACCCTACTTTTAAGTCTAAATGTGTATAAATGTGTATCACTTATCAAGTGTTATTATGTTATTATGTGCAATTTTGGGATTCATTTTTCTACTGTATTAATTCATATGTACATTTATCTTACTGTGGTTTAGAGAAATACAAATGCACAGTATCTGAGTGACTCAATCTAGTGCAGAATTGTAACAAATCTCAATCTAGAGTGAAAAGTAAAAGTCATTAGTGAAAGAATATGGACAGATTCAGGCCACTTCTGCCTGTAGTCGGACAGTAGCCAAACAAATATCCAATACAAAATATACTCAAGTAGTCAAGAACACAAATGTATGTGAATCTACCTTTAAGATAACACAACAGATAAATATCTGCCACTGCTGAACGTCAACTTATTTGCCAACAGCACCAAACAAGGCCGATACTAGTGTTTTATATTACATGTATAGAGAAAGCACATACGATATTAAAGACCATATCGACTCATGCACTTGTGTGCCAGAGGTGGTTTGGAGCCCATTTTCATCTTCATCTTAATTTCACAAACAACAGAAACAAAGCAACACAAGAGGATCAGACCTAAAACATCCCACATGATTGAACTGAATACACATTTCAGTCTCTTGTGCTTTTTTGTGGCAGATGTTCAAAGCTGCAGTGAAGCCTTTCTACTCACAGACTCTCGTCCAAAATAACAAACACACATACTTTGCACAGACAATGCAGCAGGACGTAAAGAGCCTCCTGCGCTAAAGGATGCTTCACCTCTCCGTCATTCGTCATCACTTGTGCTGCATCACAGCTGACTCCTCTGGAGATGTATAATCAGTGTGTTTCTAAAGCCACAGATGCTTTAGTGTCTGCAGCTGCATGAACCGAATGCATGTGGGCTGCTGTTTGTATTCTACAGGAAACCTCGCTCCTGTGCGTCTTTACAGCTGTCAGCTTTGTACTTTTTACATAAAGAAAATAATTACTAGAAGTATTTTAGCTTTAGTTAACCTACCTGTTCAGAGTACTTGTAACATTTCAAAAGCTTTTTTTTTTTTTACATTTCAAAAACTGTAGTATGGCTACAGATAAAGATTAATACCATTGTTGAGTCATGAGCCCATTATGGTCTTGGTGTAAATGATATGAATTGTGTAAAATATTCAATATTTGAGCCCAACCATCCAAGTTACTTTTAGTTCGCTGTCAGAGGTGTAAATAAACCAAAAAATATTCACATTTAAGACACTGCAATAGAAGAAATAGAAGTTTGATTATTCTTGTTAAAATTACCCAGACAGATTCATTAAAATAGTTGGCGATTCATTTCACAGCTGAAAACTAAGTGATTAATCGACAAATTGATGCAGCTCTACATAATTTAAAATGGAACCTGGGGAAAAAATTTAAATAGATTTGAAAAGAGCATTTTTGTCATAATTCATGCGTGAAAGTGATGAAATAGTGTAGTCCAATATATTATTCATAGTTCTACATGTGACAGTGAATCTACAGACGCATCATTTGAACTGTTTGATTTTCTGCCAAGTTGTTGAAATGTTACAAATACTCTACAAACTCTCCGCAGGTGAACTATCCATATTAGTGTTACCAAAATATAAAAGCTAAATACACACAGATCTTAGACACAGCAGTTTACAGTCAGATATCATAGTTGCAGGTGTAGGCAGCAAAATCTATTGATCTGCTCTCCTTTGTGCACAGTTGCACCTTCACACCATCCTTAAAAGACATGAGAAAGCTGGTTTGTGGGGCAATCAATCGACACACATTCTCACTATAGAAAGCAGAGCTCTGGGCTATTACACAAAGCCGTCAAGGGACAGGCAGAAGAGAGTGGCAGCGAGAGGGAAAGAGGGAAAGAGAGGAGGGGGAGGGTTGGAGGGGAGAGAGGAGAGCGTTGTTTGTGCTTTTGCCCTGGATGAGGGTAGTGAGCGTACCTGCCTCCTCAGAGCCTGCGTTAACCGGCAGCTAGCAGGGCAGACAGAGGAGAGACATACACAGAAGGGAGAGAGAGGCTGTCCCGGCAGAGAGATGGAGCATGACCGAAGAGCAAATGGCCCGGGATGGCGTCTGCTGTCCTTTTCAAGACGGGTTAACATGATAAGAGGGAGGGAAGGAAGGATGCAGAGAGAGGGAAACAAGAAAGAAAACACTTCAAAGACCCAGTCAAATGATAAAAACTGCAAACACACACACATACAGTCACATGACACAAACACACACACCACAGTCACTGCACTTGTGTGTAAATCTGTCCCTGTCATACATACAAAAAGCTGGTCCAGCAGATCCATGAACTCCCCCCTCACATCCCAGTGTGTGACCCCCCTCTGCTGGGTCTGCCTCCTGGTTCAGGCCAGCTGTCGCTGCACTAGCTGCCTCTGGAGCTGATCCTCCTCATTTAAATGCCTCTGACATCTATCTGGGAAGTACCACAGGAGGGAGAGGAGGAGGGGGAGACGGCCGGTCAATGCGCCTCCTCCACAGCGGAGCCTGCCGACACTTCCTCCAACAGCACCCCTCCTGTCCACTTTGTCCTCCTGGCTGTGTTTTGCTGAGGGGACCATGTGTTCAGGATGTTTGTGTTTGTCTGTGTGTATGTGTGTGAATTAAATGCTGCTGTCTCAGCACTAAGGTTTGAGATGTCACAGTCTTTTTTCACCAGCTGAATAGCAACAGTCTGAGGGACTGTCTACTAAATGAGACCGAGCCTCCATCTCCTCTCACATGAATGAAATTAAAGGGCCAGCACGTTGTCCCCATTATGACTGCTGCAGTCATTTTCTGAAAAATGCTTTCCCATGCTATAAACACAAGAGTCATTGCATTGTGGACAGAGGTTTTAGTTTTTACTTTACTTACAGTGAACTGATACAATTATATGATGTGAAAAAAAGAATGCTCAGTGTGTGAAAGCCGTACATTGTGTCTGCTGTTTGTAAAGCAGCTGCTCTGCAGTCGTACCTCTGCATAATGCAGTTTAGCAGTAAATGTAAATTTGCTCTGAATAACAGAAATGCCTGCATGCATGAATTAGCAAAAAGTATGGCAGTTATAGTTGACAGTGTTTGACTTCTGATTTGGGTCAAATTACTCTGCATGAATTTCAATGGGAGCCCAGGAGAAAGAAAAGACAGAAGACGATGTGACATTCAGCTGCTGCTTCTATCAGACAGGAGGTTGTGACCTTCAAAAGTCTAGAAAGATCTGAAGGACGGCCTGCGGCGTGTATCAAAGTGTAAACACAGACTACAGGTGTGAATAGAAAGTGGTTAAAAGCCTCAGCTTCTATTGGAAAAGTGCATCAGTTTCAGGTAATGTTGTCAGACTGTAAAATAGACAGGTTAGGGTTTGGATTAGACTGTGGTAACAATGACCACGCTCTTCAGTCACACAACGGATCTTTTTGTAACTAGAACTTTTACTTTTTATTCTTAACTACTTTCCGTCCCGGACTATAATTGTAACACATTTTTATATTGACATTTTCAGTGTGGCGTTTACATACTAAGTAAAAGATCTAAATATTTCCTTTAACCAATGGTGGACAGCAACTACATATTTTTAGGCAACCATTACATTTAGCCACAAGTACTTAATGTATTTCCATTTTACTTTATGCTTCAACTTCACTATCTCAGAAAAGACTAACTTTTACACTTGATTGTTTTTCATACTTTATACACTACGACTGTTCATCCTTTTAATGCCCAGTGAAAATCAAGTAGCTCCAAATGTGTTCATTTTTAATGTTTGTAATAAACTGAAGGATGAAAAACTCTCCTCTTTCTTGAACTAATTAACTCTTTAAAAACCATACATTGCAAAATATATTGTTTTCACTGTTTTCTTTGAATGACAAACTTGTACTTGTAATGTGAAGTAAAACGTCAGTGCATCAGTGACTTGTTTAAAGCATTATAACCTTTACAGAGGAAAACCATGTTGATTAAATCTACTGTTACCTAAGAGTTATGGTAATTCTATTAACTTCATACAAAAGAAGCTTTCAGCTCAGTCAACATCTGTTGGCATAAGTCGTTTGTGTTTCCTATCTTATCTTTTCTTACTCAACACTGTCTAGAGTTCAAGTCAAGTTTCCTAACTTGTAACTAAACCTGAACTTTTCAACATACAGTTGTGATAAATGGATGCATTAGTGTAGTAATTTTATTCTGAAATTTTAGAAAAACATTTCTGAAGTTGTTTATTTCTGTGGTCACACAAACATACGGCCATAACACCCTGAGCCACACTGACCTCATCATTTGCCTTATAACTGATAGGTTTTTGGCATCATGGGGTATCAATTCTATAATTAACCTTAACCATATTGGATTTCAAGTAATTTGACTGGAAACAAGAATTCTACCCCTTCTATAGAAAATCTACCCAGTCACAAAGGGTTTACAGGTTAGGACAGATATGGGGTTAAATACACTGTTGCCAATAAAGTTGAAATAATTTCTTCAGACACATTCCTCTTTTTATTTATACACATCAGTAATAACCTTTGAGTCCCAGATACACTTCATCTATCAAGAATGAATCACACTGTAACAATTATTTCATTTGAAGGGACAATAATATTCAATTCCATCTTTACGGGCAACGGTGTATGTGAGTGACAACTGTAATTACCAATAATTGTTCAGATTCAGTGACTCTACTGCTCTACTCCGTGGGTCAAAACCAAAACATGGAGAGGTGGCTTCCATTTTCCAAGGACGCTGCAGGAGGACAGTGTGTATTTTCAAATTCTGGCATTTTTTTTCCCCCTGATTTCGGCTGCTGCCGCTCAAAACACTATTCCAACTAAAGAAAACTATATTTAACCTAAATAGAAAACCATAAATCACTACTGTTACATAGAATATGATGAATGGCCACTTATTCTTATTCTACCACTCAGTGCTACATAGCCTTAGTGTGCACTGAAGCCTCCTTTGAGGCTTTGAGATGGACTAATCAAACATCCCCAAGAGGAGCATAAAAGAGCAGACCATCAGTCTCCCTCTGATGGTCAAGTACTATATCACATATAGAAGATGGAAGCTCATCATGATGTAAAGCAGTTTTTTTTTAACCTTTGAACATCCTGTCTGTGTAACTGATGATTGTTTGAGTGTGAGGTCCAAATTCATGTATTAAAGTTCTGGTGAAAGAGTATCTGTGATGCAGAATCATAACCTTGTCTCTAATAATTCAAACGTGGTTGAAATGTGAAACTACCACGGGCTCCTGTCGGTGGTGGAGTGAGACTGACCCATTTGGATCCTGGTAAAACAAGAGCTAAATACACATGAAGTAGCTGAAAAAGCATTACTAAACTTAATCTAAGATATAATAACATTAAACAAAGTACTGTATCTTCTTTCGTGTAATTAATGTGCGTAAAAAGGGTTGAGAAGCAGCTCTGTACCTTCAAAGAGACCCTGGTTCTCCACAGGTTTGTGTTGCAGACAGAAAATGGCATTAGGTATTGACTGATTTATCTTCTCCATCACCACACCAGTAGGTTTGAGGTATAATACAACAAAGCTTTTGCCCCACCCACGGGGCTCAAGTCCACGAGACCACTAACAGATCAGAGGGCGGCTCACATGAGTGACACAGATACATGAGACACACACCCCTAAACACCAGCACACAGAGTGAATGGAATGGAGCGGGGAGTGACTGAAGGTTATCAGATAAAGGTGTGTCAAAGCTGCAGAAACCTGGGATTCCCAGTGTCCAGTCAATGATTAATTACAATTTGAGTAATTACCTGTGCAGATTGCATTACTGTGGGAGTGACAGGGCTTAACATTTAACCTGAAGGGGCTCCTTTCCCTGTCGTCTGTGTATCCGGACGTGACAGACCGTGACATGTAATGATGACAGGGTGTGACACGGCCTGAGGAGGCGGGAGCCGCATGTGGGCGACCAACAACGTATCAAAGGTTCATTATCATCAGCCTCTTGCATAACTTAAATGATCACTATCGATGTCACAAACAGGCCATAACTGCACATGTTTCATACAGTTCCATCAAATACCTTTAACATCTTTAACTCGTGACTAAACTCAAAATGGGTGCATTAATGAAAAAGACAGTTACAACAGTGTCCTAATGTTGTAACTATTTGTTTTCCTCCGATAAATGATGCTGTCGAAACAATCAGCGTGGGAATACTGACCCACAGAAACAGTCTGATTTTGCTCACACATCGTGTTTTTGGATAAAGTTAGCAGAATTCCCAAACTTTTGAGATTATTTGACATTGACAATTTTTCATATAATTACTAGAACCATCAAACACAATAATACAATCTTACATTTGTCTACCAAACTTCATCATTTATAGAATATGATATTACCATTCAATTAAATTAAATGTTAAAGTTGGGGTTTAGAATTTGCCTGCACCTTGGTTAAATGCATTCTGGTGAGATTCTCTGAGGGCCAAAAATGTACTAATTCTGTTAACTGTTGGTAGCGTGACTTAGCCTCCTAAAGCCCAAATTTACTTACAATCATATAAACAAAATAAAATACTTGTGTTTTTACTGTTCAGTTTGTCCAGTTGCCAATCCAAACAAAACAAAAATGATGCAGAAATCAGTAGAATGTCATGATATTAATAACATGGCACGGCAGTAGTCTACAAGGGGTTAAATACACAAACCGCAGCTGTTTTCAGACAGGTAGGGCGTTAAATATGTGATCGACGGCTGTGATTACAAACCGCTGACCAAACTCTATTAGATGTGACCTGGGGGCTCTACTCTCTGTCTCGACATGGACATTTGGAAAAGTGGTTTTACTTTTCCATAACGGCATGAAATAAATTAGATTCTCTGTTTTTACCTTTAGTGTTTTGATTTGGGCAGTGAGGACAGAACTGCAGACAGTGTGGATTCTACAATTCTAGTATTTCCTCCCTGTGATTGTGGCTCCTGCAGCTTTAAGTCATGTTCTTACCATTTTGCTTCATCCTTTTTATTACATGCACTAGTACTTGTCCTGGTGTATAACCCACCTCCATGCTTCATTTTTGGGACGGTTTTCTTACAGGCCTAACCTTCCTCTAAACATTAACACTGATCATTATCACCAGTTATCAACAGCTCGGTATCTGCCTCATCTTTCCAGTGAACATTCTTCTAGTCTTGCTTCATTCTGCTGTTGAACCTTAAACAGAGCCTTGTGTCTTTTCACTGTAAACCTCTTTATCACCTGCTCTGCCTGTTGTCCTGGGATGATTGTGAACATTCTACACTAAAATATATCAATTTGTTGGAGTCAGTTCAAGTCTTTTCAATGCTTGTCCATACTATCACTTACACTGATGAACTTGGTGCCTCTACCAAAGACAAACAGGCTCGTAGAAGTCTATAGTTTATTATCTAAAGTCCTTGTTTTTCAGACATTCATTAGATTTTCCCAACTAATGACCACTTCTCAAACTGAAAAATTTATTCTAAATCCATTCACTCTAAACGTAAAGGCTGTTCAAGGACAAACTAAACTTCTCTCATTATCGTCACAAAACTCAGACCTTAATCTAATAGAAAAAGATTAGATCTAAAAAAAAGCAAATATTAACAAAGTGTGTGAATGTTTGACCCCCTAAGAATGTGATATAATAAATAAAAGATTCTCTATTGTACAAAATTTCACAATGTTAAAAGAATGTGGGCTAGATGACTCAAAGATGGGCTATATGTTAAACCGAAACACTTAAAATAATGAAAAACTGAACTGATAACAAGACAGTGACATACTAAAACACAACACTAACTGGAACCAGGCCGCTTTAACATTCATAAATATTCATTACATTCATTATAAATGCATTAATTTCTATAAAAACTGAAAGGAACAGGGTGTTCTTTGAGCAGTAGTAGTACACATGTAATACAGTACAGTTACATGTTAATATGTCCAGTGAAACACACATATGTCTGTCATACTCCTCAGTCGAGGCTGTGCTAGAAGCCTTATGTGCAACCAAGAATGGTTAATTAAGCTAGGCTGAAAAAGAAATGTAAAGGATAAACAGTCAAGCAGTGCTTTCAGAGTAGTTATCTAATCCTCATTATTGATGTTGTTGAAAAGTGCATTGTTATATTCTGGCTATAACTGCCTTCTTAGTGCTTTTCATTATTCCAAAAGCTTTTCATGTAATTCATTGAGTCCAGGGTTTCAGTTCAGTCTTTTCTAAATGCAACTAGAGCTGCTACATGAAATTACTGTCCTCATTTGTGCTGATTTTAAGTGGTTCAACAAGTGCAAAACCAGCGTGAGGCACAGAGTGGGATAACTGGTGAGTGGGTGGGAGGCACACTAATCTCAGAACTACCCTTTTCACAGCTAGAGAAGTGATTCACCCACCGACGAGTTCAGTCCACAAACCCTGCAACGGCGCGCTAAATATGGACAAAGCTGCACCTCATCGCATCACAAAATAACCGTAAGAAGAGCAAGAGGCTGTTCCAAAGGCACAACAGAGTGTATGTACTATGTGCAGAGTGGTGAGTAACCTTTGGAGAAAGCTAAACGGCTGTGGTCCTTTCCACTCTGCTGGTCGATCTGCTCATTAGATTAAAGGTTTGGACTCTTATTGACAGAATCTATCAGGCTGAAGCTCCTCCAGCCTGATAAGTGACAATTTCAACAATCATTAAGACATGTAAGCGTCAGACAGCCCATAATTTATGACTCTGTTATGAGAAGCTGCAACATACTGAAGAATCACTTTATTAAAGGCTGAGAGTGTAAAATAACTGGTCTAAAGCGGTCAACTCATCCTGACTCTGCAGCCTGTTTTTTCTTGTGTTTCCACAGACTGTACTGTACAACCGGCACTAAACTACGTTAACGGCCTTTTGAAAACACAAAAGATGAGTCACCTAAATGTCATCTTTGCTTACTCAGACATTTGCCTGGATGTTTTTTACAGTATAAAATGAGATGTTATCTTAATGTGTTTCAGCAGAGTCCTACTGAATCAAACCCTGGAGGCTTCAGATCTGAATCTGTGCATGGCCTGCTTCTCCTCTACATCACAAAAAAAAAAAAAAGAATCTGTTACCATCGAATAGAAAAGCCAAGGCTGGTTCAGACTCCGGAGCCATTTTTGTAATAACCACTTTCAGATACGAGCCGTAAATGAGGGTAATCACAAAGGAAGTCCTGATAATAGAGGGTGGATGGTGAGTCACTCAGACTCCCGACTGTCGGACTTATTGTCGGGGTAAAAATCAGTCTCCGACTACACTGACAGTCGTCACAACATGGCAACTGTCGGCCCAACACGTCCTCAGCAGGAGCAGGAATCTACAGCGTTTTTAAAGAAACACTGGGCATTATGTAAGGATCCTGTTGTCATAATCTGCCAATGCAGGGGATTATATCACTTGTTTACAATAGAAAACCTCAGATCATCTGTCTTATTTTAAGGTGTTGAAATAGGTGAATCACACAGAGACAAAGAGCAGCAAATGTGCATGATTTGTTTTTTCCTCAAAGCTAAATATGAATAAAAAACAATGGTGCATATTGACTGTGATGTGATTATTTCACATGCTCACATTGCAATGACTTGACTATGTACAAAATATATAGGAGATCTACTGACATATGTCAAATATATTTTTAATAATACAGTATGTAACTATGTATTTTTAATAATGTATGCATAAACTTAATCAACAGAATAATTTCATGTATCCAGATGACTGTAATCAGATTATTTCACCTTAAACAGGACATAAAAGATAACGCCTCTGTCACATATCATAAATTTGTGTGGGTACAATCAGATACGGCATCAGATCCTCACAGTGAAGAAGCTGCAACCTGCAAATGTTGGAGATTTTTTTGCTTAAAAAAACATATGTATACAAATAATTACATTTTTTTTGTTAAACTAATCAATATAGTTTTTAATTTTATCAACTAAGGAAGACTCAGACAGAACATAAAAAGTAGAGGAAGCTACTGTTACATGTTCCATTGGTTGCATTGTGGCTGTCACCATGCGCCACCATGTCTATAAAGGGGCGGAGCTGCAGGAGAGCAGGGGGTTGATGGGTAAGGTAATGCTAAACACTATCTTACAGAGTAAAACATCTAGACTGAAGTCATATACTGACTCCCACAGATTAGGCAGTAAATCTTCATCAAACATCTGCGTCTCGTCAGTGTAATTCTGAGACCAGACTCCTGGAAAAATGGACCTAACACATTTAGAGAGAGCTTCAGAGGAAGTGAGTGGCCGCCGGGGCTTTGTGGAGCTGGTGTCTAGTGGTGCTCCACCACACTTCATGACGCTTCTGCATTGGCTTCACTTTAGAGCCGAGGTCCCTGCCCCTCGGGAGTGCAATATGCAGATACGACTGCTCAAGACTAATGACACACTGCTGCTGCATATTCTGTCATTCATTCATTCATTTTCTATAACTGCTTAATCAAATGAAATATCCTAAATTACATGATGGTGCTTTTTTTAAAAAAAAACCTGCTCAGAAAAAAAAAAAGTGTTTAGATCTAGAGAGGACTGTGAATAAAGGGGTACAGAGACGGCTGGTGTTGCATCATGGGGTCATTCTTCATTCTACCCTTTGTATTTTGGATGAAAGACTGATCAGTGTTTGCATACATCAGAGTACAAACTAATCCTCTCTTTCAGCAGGGGGATCAACTCCTGAGGTGCTATCCTACATATTCTCTGCTGGCCACATGTACTGTACTGGCATCCGAGCCCATGAAAAACACCGCTGTCATTTATCTGAGCAACACATCATGACACATATGACCATCAAAAATAAAAACCTGTTCTTTAGGTTGAGCTCGCAAAGGCATCTTATACATTCTGAAAGGCTGTTATCATTTTTGATATATTACTAATCCTTCCTTGAGTTAAATACAACGGCTGTCATTTATATATCATGCCAGGGGTTATGCAATATATATTAGTAATGTGAAAATCCTAACGCTATTGCATATTAATTTCGAGAATGTGGTTGATTCTGTGGATTATATGTATGTATGCAGCCTCATTTGTATAAACAAAAACTGATGAGTGAGGAAGTAGGGAAGCACTGTCAGCTGAAATATTAACAAACTTGCATTATGGCCAAGTACAACATCCAAATATCAGCAGCTGCAGTTTTTTTTTAAGGTAAAATGTTTCGCAACAAACCAGTATCAGTGAAGTGCTGCTGCAGAGATTACAATCATATTCTCCAGGCGTAAGGAATATGCTTGTCTGCTACAAACCACAACAAACAACACATTATTATGAAGTGTACATATAGTGTTTTGTGAAAATGAAATGCAAAAATTTGGGTTTTCATCAACTGTGACTCATAATATTGCAGTATTAGAATTATCTGATTTTTATGTTGTTCAGACCTAGAAGAAATCACTCTGATAAAAAAAAAATGCAGCATATGAATGTCAGCAACCGAAGACAAGAGCGTTCTCTGCCTCCCTGATCAACAGGTTTGAATTTCTCAAACTATTTCAGACAAAAAGTATTTCGCACAGTAACCTCTTTTCACACATGCCTTTACATCTGCACTGTAAGCAGTAAAATTAACCACAATTCAACAAACAGAATGTAAGGAGATTCACAGTGCAGTCTCACAGTAACACCAGCTCAGTTCAGGTGAATTTTCACCATCTGTTCCCGGACTGACATGTTCAAACTGACCTCCCCCTCTGCCCCCCGGCTGTCAAACCCACCTGTGCTGGTTGCATACTGCAGGCTGCCTCGCTTCCGGAAGGGGGAGAGGGGCTTGCTTTTGGAAGCCCCTGTAGTGGTCCCAGGTGGCAGGTTGGAGGACATGTTTCCAGGTCGTGCAGTTCAGCTCGGCGTTGATGGGAAAGGAATAGATGAGTGAGTCAGAGCTGCAGAGGAAGGAGCGTTGGACAGCTAGAGAATGTGAAAGGAGGAGGAGGAAAAGGAGGAGGAGGAGAGAGAGAAGAGAAAGGAGGGGAATCGGAGGAGAGACGTGGCACTGATGCTGAGGAGGTCTGACCGCAGTCGGTGTTTGTGATTGTGTGTGAGCGCTACGTGCCTGTGAGAAGGGATTTCCAGAGTGGTGGGTCCAGCATGGGGCTGCAGAGCATCCCTCTGCAGCGAAACAGGCCCCGCCTCCATGAAACACCCCCCAACTGCCTGAGCTGCAGCGCCGATGGAGAGGCTAGGCTTCCCTGCCCACTACACAGAAACACACACAGAATGCCAAATATATAGATACACACAGAGCATACAAAGCACACTGCAGCACGCTCGTAGCTCCTGCCTGCACTGTTGCCATGACAACCACAAATCTGTGTCTGAGCAAGATCCAATGGGGAGAAAAGTTGTGGTTACATCAGCAATGACAGTAAAATAAATGTGAGTACAGAGTAAGAGACAGTAAGTTATGAAAACTACAAAACCAAGGCAGCTTTTATGTAGGAATAACGATGGAAAAGTGACTAATTTTAAGCTAACAAGAGTTTAACAGTAGCTGCTACGAGTCACCGTTGAATAAAAGAAAGTAAGCTTACCTTTTGTTAAAAACATAACAAAAACAAAAAAACCCATTAGCTTCTTTTACTACAGATATACTTAAAATGTTATATGTGTTTTAAAGAACCCATCTGCAACCTGTTAATGTGTGAAAAGACGAAAATATGTAGCTAGAAGCTTCTGGAACGTCTGGAAGCTGAGGCGTTCGTTAGTTTAGCTGCTCTTCGCGGTGGGGGGGGGGGGGG
>JAPQRQ010000026.1:20001472-20013042 GCA_037367365.1 Apogon talboti | reverse complement strand
ACACACACACACACACACACACACACACACACACACACACACACACACACACTCACACACACACACACACACACACAAACACACACACACACACACACACAAACACACACACAAACACACACACACACACACACACACCCCACAATACTCCCCTGAGCCCCTCTCACAATTTCTGTCATCTTTCTATGAGCTCATACCAGTATGGTCAATCTCCTCAGTCTTCTCCTGCTAACTGGATATGTTCTCTTTTTTGGACGATTCTCTGCAAACTCTAGAAATCATCTTGTGAGAAGTTCCTCACTTTCTGAATTATAGTCAGTCAAAACATATTTGCTCCTTATTGTGATGCTCAGTGTGATCTTCAGCAGATCATCTTCACTTTATCTCCATGCATAAGTGCCATGAGTTGCTGCTGTGTGATTAGTCTATTAGATATTCACATTAATGAGCAGTTGAACTCTTGTACCTAATAAAGTGGCCAGTGTGTGCATCATCCTGTTTGTGTATGTCTCTACAGTATAAGAGGTAAACTCAGGAAAGGAGGTGCATTTTATTGACACATAGAAAGGCACTTAAGTATTCATTTTATCTCAAATATTCCTATTTGCTTACTTTAGTGCTTTTACAATGACTTCCTATTAATGTTCACTGTCCCTGTTAAAAAACAAACATAACATAAATAAATGAATAATTTTCCTTGACAGAGTGTGTAAAGTTGCATGAAATAGAAAGATTCATGTAATCAATATCAGATTTGTACTTATCTGTACTTACTTGTACTTGTACAAATGCACTTAGTTGTATCCCAACACTGACAGATTGTTGACATTGTGGTGTCTTAATATTAATGTGTCATAAAATGCCTCAAGCGCAAAATGCATTTAAAAAAATCTGACTAATTTTTAGAAAAGCACATAAATCCTGAGAAGGACTGAATAAGCTTCAAAAGATGAAATTTGCTGATAGTGTCTGTTATAAAATACATGCACTGCTGATTTCAAGGTGAAAATTCCAAATTCCTGAGGTCCAACTCCTAAATCTATCAGAATCATGTGATGATAATAACTGAGAGCTCTGTTCTTGTTTTGTTGAATAAATAAATACTCCCAATGTTAGTTGTCAAACTTAAATGCTTCGCAAAAAAGTAAAACAGATTTCACAAATGCAAATCAGCCATAACATTATAATCACTGACAGGCAAAGTGGAATTAATTAAGATTATTGCGTTCTAATGGGACCTGTCAGTGGGTGGACAGATTAGGCAGAAAGTGAACATTTAGCCCTCAAAGATGGTGTGTTGGAAACTGTAAAACAGACAAGAGCAGGGATCTGAGAAACTGTGACAAGAGAGAAATTGTGATGAATCACTGGGTCAGATCATCTCCAGATCTCATTGTTCATTTTCAGTGTGAAGTGTTTAGTACCTCCAAAAGTATCTAAAGAACAATCAACCAATCCAGCATCTATGGGGTCATAACATTATTAACATCTCTGACCCAAGGCCTGGACTCCACCAGACCTCTGAAGGTGTACTCTGGTATCTGGACCCAGACGTTAGCAGCAGATCCCTGAGGTCCTGGAAGTAGACAGGTGGACCAACATGGACCAGATTTATTTGTCCAACTCCTCACACTGATGGTCAATGGTCCTGAGATTGGGATGTCCTTCTTTAGTCTATTTTTGGTCGGTACTAACCACTGCAGACCAGGAACACCCAACCAGACCTGCAGGCGTGGAGATGTTCTGATCCAGTCATCACCGGTACAATCTGGACCTGGTCTAAGTCACTCAGTTCATTACATTACTCATTTTGCTGCTTCTAACTCAGCAGCTTCGAGGAATAAATGTTCACTTGTTGCCTAATACATTAAACCCAGTGAAAAGTAGTATTAGAATGAAATAATAACACTTCTCCTGTCAGTGGATATAATGTTATGACTGATCAGTTTATATCTCTGTATTTATTCCTAAAAATATTCCATTGACTCAATAATAACAAGACATCAGTTCAATCAGTTGTTAACCCTTTGACCCCTGGGGTGTCTGTGGTGCTCGACGTATGATTTATTTTACATGTTCATAAAAATTCAACCACTTGCTCAATGGGAAAAATTTAAAAACATGCTGATAGAATAGACCTTGTATTTTCCACAGACATCTGAGCATGCTCAGTGACCCCCCCACCACCACCACCTGTGTAATGGGGGACACTTATTGATGTACATTCTGAGTGCATTATTTAGTAAAAACCTGTAAAACTTTAATTCCCCAGTAAAACAAAACCACTGAAGAAAAGAAACACAAGCACATACTCACAGCAGCCTGTTTCACTGAAATAATGTCTCAGGGGTTAAAGGGTTAAAATAGTTGATAAAGGCTCCTTTAATGAACAAGCCCGGTTATTCACTCCTCTGTTTCCTGCTCTAACTTGAACTTCGATTGTGTGACTTTATTTTTTCAGTGACTTGAAATTCCTCACATGACCAACTTCTTGTAAACAGTATATCCAATATTTTATACATTAAGTGCAAACATTGTGATCATAACTTTTGTCCAAACTTGTGGTAAATGTTGGTCAGTTTGTTTGTCCAGTTTAGTTTTTGAGCATTGAAGCATCGCTCAGTACATCCTCCTGATGAGCCTCTGCATCCTGCCTCCCTCCAAATGTCACTCTCCTCTTTCATCCTGCTTCGTTTCACCTGTGATGCTGTACCCCCTGCCTGCACACACACACACACACACACACACACACACACACACCCACGCGCGCACACACACACACACACACACACACAGATACACACGCAGAGGCAGACATGATAGTGTGGAATCAACTCTGACACTGATGTTAATCGTCTTGCTTGGTCTTTAATCATTCGAACCAATACAAGGGGAAAATCTTAACAAGGACAAAAGAAAACTTAATAAAGAAACAGTCTTTTCGGGCTCATGTACAAAAAGAAAAACAGAAAAGGAAAACGAACATGTATCGTCGTAGAGTCACCATTTACCATGAACAAACCTGCTGCTAAAAATGCCAGTGAATGTTCGGTTGTATCTTTGTGTTAGCTCCTCCTCATAATCAACAGATGGGAGAAGAAATGAAGATTAAAACCTTAATCGGATTGACCAGGCGATGTACAGCCAACACAAGGGGTTTGGCTTAATTAGATTAGTTCATTTGCTGAATTTATTACAACATTGTGCCATAAAAAGGTAATATTTACCATAGAGGATCTCTATTTATTTGGTTTTTAAATCCTTATTTCTATGCACTGGTGTAATAAAAGATGGCAGGTTTATGTTATTTTGTGCATTAACAATCCCTGTTGTCTCACAGTATGCAACTTTCATGGTTGTTATAATGATAACAAATTATAAATGCAGAGAATTTTGGTGTTTTATTGATGATTTGGCAGTGATTTTGTCTTGTGCTCACTGTTGTATTTAATTTTCAAAGTGGGTGAAACCTTTCATTGCAAAATAATTATTATTTTGCTGTTGCTGAAAAAAAAGGACAAAATGCCAAGCCAGTCTGGAAGAAAACATAAAAATGTCATCAATAAAGTCATCTTTGCATGAAAAATTAAGAACATTATGTTTTCTTCTGACAAAGGGACCTTTTTTTTGTTTTGACTCCCAGCAAAATATGAGCCTTCCTGTCTGCCCTGTGCAGAAAGTGTCTTGTGATCATGCCAACAGAGTCCGCTGTGAGTCCAAAATAGATAAAGGCAGCAAGAAAGAGCAAGTATAAAAAAGACAAAAGCTGTTTAGTAAGAGATTTGTGCCTTGGAATGTTTTTTTTTCTCTTTGGAACATTTGTCACTGCTTTTGTGACTTGTGCAAACTGCTTGTTTTCCACCTGAGATCAGAGAAAAGTTATCGCCAGTGTCTCCCATTCGTTGCTAAATGAGGCCAAAGGCAAAGCTCGCCGTGTGTAAGCACTGTCACACCTGTGCGCTGTGTAGCCACAACAAGCCTGGTTGTTTTTAGCACAAACACAAGGGCGCTCGTACCGCGCCAGTGTTTACCTGTAAACAGCCCAGACGTCACATCACAGGGTGGCCAGGGACCGCTCGTATTGTCCAGACTTATCTTTATCTATATCGAGCCTGATTTCAGCACACCAGTTAATGCGCTGTGGAGAACTGATCTGTTTTTTGTTCTTTTTTACACAAAATAATCTTTAACACCATGAATGATCATAGAAATTATACCACAATGTTTTTCTTTGAGCAGAAGGGGGTGAAATCACGAGTCTACCAATGTGAGATAAATTTGGTGAGGAGGTGATAATCACAAGACTGAGAACAGATAAACATGATAATAATCTTCCTGGAAAATGGGTAAAAATACACTGGTGTGAGTGTCTGCCTGTTTATTATAAATACCACCAGCAGTACCAGCTGTAAAACGATCCTATTCTACGCAATTAGTATTTCAAATGGAGGTATAGTGTGCGTGTGTGTGTGTGTGTGTGTTTTAAAGGCTCTTTTATTCAACCGTTTCTACAGAGATAAATGATATTTTTAATTGATTTTTGGCTCACATGAAGGTGTGTGTGTGTGTGATTGGAATTAATACACAAACACTGTAGTTTTAGAAAAACAACAACAGTAACTGACCATGTTTACGTTCACATCCTTCTCAAGGTTTTCTTTCCACATACTACAAAATAACACTTCAGTTGGATGTTTTTTATGGTTAAGATTTTGGTAAAAAGTGTAATAAATAGAAAATTTGCTGCACTGTTGTCTTAGTTAGCACAACTGATTGTCTGGGGCCTTCTGCAAGAAAAAAAGAAAAGAAAAGAAAAGAAAAGAAAAGAAAAGAAAAGAAAAGAAAAGAAAAGAAAAGAAAAGAAAAGAAAAGAAAAAGGGTTTTCTAGCATCATGTGTTAGCAAACATATCCAATGGAGGAAACTACAGTTGGAAGTGTTGTGTAGTTGTGTTATAATAAATTGCATTTTCAGAAGTAATGAAACTCATCAAAGCTAAAATTGAAGTCACTTTGACAATTAGTCTCAGTGCCTTCTGACTTCAGTGTAAAATGTTGATTAGATCGCGCTTTTATATTTGTACAAACTGTGAAAACTGTTTAAGCAAATATGTACTATATCTGAACATGTACACTGAACTGAACTGTGTTTATTGTAGCTCAGTGTTCATCTGCTGACATAACACACAAATATAAGACTGCTGCAGTGTCGTAACAGCTGGCGATATACATGTGATGATAAACAAAATGTTCTTCAGCTACATAAGTTAAATTGTACTAAAAACAGACCATGTTTTGCAGTTTCCTGGCCTTTCGGCTTTAAAGCACTGTCATAGTTTGAACAAGAGTTGTATTAATTCAGCAAATACCAGAAAATATATTAGTTAGATCACTGAATGGCAAAAAGAATGTACAGGAGACGCAGCTACAGCTCTGGTACAGTTTTGCAGCCTTTTTCTGATGCATGCAGCTCATTGTTCAGCTGTTGCCGCTGTATGAACTCCGAGGTTTCTTCAAGAATGTGCCCTGGGATGTGGAAGTCAGCTGGCATATTTTGCTGAACAGCTGATTCCTGACAGCCCTCGGTCTCTGGCTCCTCTGGGCTGGCTCTGCTGTGAGAGTTGCAGGGCTCCAGATTGCATCCGGTGCCCTGAAGGAACTGCAAAAAGTTCTCCTCAATAGAGGCTTCTCGACTGGGCAGCTGCTCTCCTTCACCGGGCCCGGCCCGCTTGAAGAGACAGGCCAGCTGACGGCCCAGCTCCTCTCGAATCTGCCGGTTCAGGCAGCCGTAGAAGAAGGGGTTAGAGGTGAAGCAGAAATACCCGATCCACGTGACCACGTCCTCCAGCTGAGCCAGCGAGGCCGGAGAGGTAGACACCACAGCCGAGTAGAGGTGGAAGGAGAAGTACGGCAGCCAGCAGCAAAGAAACTGGCCCCCCACCGCCACCAGGACCACCGCAGCCTTCCCCCCA
The DNA here is from genome assembly GCA_037367365.1 of Apogon talboti. Taxonomy (NCBI): domain Eukaryota; kingdom Metazoa; phylum Chordata; class Actinopteri; order Kurtiformes; family Apogonidae; genus Apogon; species Apogon talboti. Next base: position 20,007,072 of record JAPQRQ010000026.1, on the reverse strand, counting down.
CTGAAGGTCCGCTGAGGGGTGGTGCGAGCGCCAGTCCCACCGAGGCTGGCGGCCATGGTGGAGTGGCTGCTGATGGACTCGGACCGTGGCCGCGGCGTGTCCATCCACGTTGGCAAGGGGCCGTGCTGCATGGCCGCCACTCGGGCCACCTTGAACATATTGCAGTAGACCACAAGGATGATGAGCATGGGACACAGGAAGTAGATGAAGGTAAAGAAGGCCATGAACAGCAGCCGTGTAATCCTGCCTCCGGTCCAGTGGAGGGAACACTGCCTTTGACCCGGAATAGTGACCACAGCGGACCCCAGACTCTGTGTCCCCTGAAACAGCCATCCCAGGAGAGGTAGCAGTGACATGATGACTGCTTTAATCCAGATTCCCACCAGCACCATCACCACCACCCCCACGGTCATCTTCACCTCGTAGCGCATCGGGTGGACGATGTAGAAGTACCGCTCCACGTTGATGGCGCAAATGGTGAGGATGGTGGCGCTCACGAAACACACGCTCAGACAGAGGTAGCTCCGACACAGAGTCTCATCCATCAGGATCCGGTCCGATAGCATCCCTAGAGGCATCAGCACCAGAGCGGCCAGCAGGTCCACCAGACACAGGTGGAACACGAAGGCAAACTTCCTCAGCTGCGGGGTTTTGGTAATGACAACCATCACAGCCAAGTTTCCAACGACAGCCAACACATCCATGATGATCATAGCACACAGCGCTACGGACTGCGTCAGGTCCACTCCGCCCCTGTGACCTCTGACCTCTGACTGGGAGTGGTTGGATGCATTGGGCTGCAGTGAGGCTGGATTAAAGGGGGGCCAGGAGAGAGAGGAGTTCCAGGAGGGGCTCGATGTGGCAGGATGCTCCATGAGAGGATGGGATAAAGAGGAGAGAGTCCGCTGAACTTCACGGGCCCATCACCCATCCTCCCCTTTTGTAGGGTGTCACAGAGAAGCTCAGACGGTGGTGTGTGCCATGGCAGCTGCAGAGCTGGAGCTGTACAGGCGCTGACCTCGGTAGACTTTAGCCTGGAGCTCTGCAGATGATCTACACTGGACTCTTTGAAGATGCAGCAGCTGTATCCCTCTTCTCTTTCTAACATTCAGTTGGAAAGATCTGAAATAAAAAGAGAAGCTTCTGTTTAAAAGTCAACACCACCAGTACATTTGCATATTTTAACATGTATTTATACATCTGTTACAGTCATGTATTGTTTTCATTTGATTCTTGTCCTTTGGTTTTTGTTATTCAACTATTCTGGATTCACTTCAGTGACCATTATTTGGAGGCTTTCACTCATTCCGCAACAATAAAAGCACAAAGAACTATATATAATATAGATAAAGACAATTATAAGGAAAAAGAGTAAAAGTAAAAGTAAAAGTAAAAAAAGCGAGATATTACAGGAGAAAAAAAAGTAATACTAATTCTATCCCTAAAATAAATGTTCTGCCATTTAAAATATAATAATTATTGTCTATAATGGAGCCTTTCAACTGAAGTATTTCACAAGATTGTACTGAAGCAACAATAAACATCTCCAATCTGTGATTAGTTTGATTACATTTGAAAAACAAACCCTCATACGTGCTCACGTAGTATATGTAAGTCACTAGATGGTGAAACTATATTATACAACATATATTATTTAAAATAATATGACATGATCAGGAACCTTGAGTCAAATGCTGGTAGTTTGTTGTCTGACATTTGTCCTAAAAGACACCTAAATAATTTTAACTGAGACCAGGCCAATACTTTGCAAATGTAAGAGAGAAAATACTGGAAAACCTCTCAAATTATTGTTGTTTTTCTAAGAACTGTACTTGACCGTAATCTAATCCAGATGTTTTAGCCTGTGCACTCGCTGAAAGGTAAATCAATAAAGACTTATATAAAGACTTATATAACATATAATCTATTATGTAATTACAATTATAATAGATTTAATAAAATATGATTTAATTTGTCTTTTCTTTGACTTCTTGTTGTGCTGCTCTTACAGATCCTCCATACATTTTTCACTCAGCCTGGGTCATAATTTACTACATATCTGACATCTGCATGTTCAGATGTGTGTTTTGAGGGCAGCAGGTGCCCCAGGGAGACGCTAAAAGCCCAGAGTGGACCATATGTCGCCCTTGAACAGAGTCTTGAAGCATACTGGATTAGAAAATAAACTGCAAAACTCAGCATTATGGAGCTCAGTGTCTAGAGTGATGGAGCCGAGGATCAATACTGCACTTTTCAGCCCCTTATGACAAGAAACATGTGCAACGCTTTGCATCCTCCGTCTTATTTGATGCGTATTTTAGCTCTTAAAACCACTTTAAAAACTGTTTGTCTATGCTTTTCTTAAATAGACTTTTGGATAAGTGGCAGCAGTAAGTACAGCTGAGAGGCCCCGCTCTGTGTTTACTGTCACAACCTCACCTAGACACAACCCCACACACAGGAAAAGCAGTGGAACGAGCACCAAGTCATTGGTACATTTCCATATGCTGTGCACCTGCATGTGCAAGTTTTCCATTTCACAAGTGTGACGGACTGCATCCCTGCGCACGTCCAGAGCGACCGTCACCTGACAGACGCAGACAGCAAGTGAGTCAGTGGGTGGCCTTTGTCGAATAGGTCAAAGGGTTACAGTTACCTTCAGCCTAATTAAATAACCTACAAACAACAGTGGAAGAGCAGTCCTCATCATCATCATCATCATCATCAGGGCCACCAAATAATGTGAAATCATTTAGACTCACAAAGAGCCTTTTTATTTTACTCCCTGTAAGCATGTAAAAATCCCCACAAAATTCCCAATTAAGAAGCATCCAGATGGGATCAAAGTCAGCTGTTATAAAACAAGGCTGTTTTATTGAGACAAAGCCACACCAGCAGATCACTGTCATTACCAATAGCATACGAATATACTTGACAGAAGTACTGAGGCAGTCGGTGGCTCACTGCAGGAAGAAAACAACCTCCTATTTAATACCATCAGATAAAACTGTGCAATTCACTTTAAATTCAGTCCACTCAGCTGAATATTAGGCTGCAGCAGAATCTCTCTGGCTGAAAACTAGGAACCATATGACCCTATCATATGCACATGACACAGTGTTTACTGCCAAGAGAAAACTAGCCTGTTGTTCAACTGTCCTTTTCATTACAAAGCACTTTTACTTCTCAGCAGCAGCAGCAGCAGCTGGTTTGGGTTTGTTTCGAGCAACTTGCAAAAGATAAGAAATCCAATTCACAAAATTAGGCATCCTCCTCAAGAAAGAAAAAAAAGAGTCTTCTAATCTTCATCCTTCGTAGTCAGATTTCTACCCTCGTCCCACATTTCCAGCATCCTCACCTCTACCCCCACCTCCAAAAAAAAAAAAAGCCTAGGCTTGACGAACGGAGCAGGTATAAGTGTTGGAGATGTGTGTTGAGATGTTGAGATAAAGTCCGTGACATACCTCTGTCTGGAGACGGAGCTGCTGGCTTCTCTGCTGTGCAGGTTCACAGTCTGCTGAACGAGAGCCGACCTGTTTGGCTCTCCCACACACACAGCCAACACACACTGACACACCACACACCACCACGTTACAGAGAAAGAGGAGGAGGATGAGAGAGAGAGAGAGAGAGAGAGAGCGGAGAGGGTCGGTTGTGTCTCCTCCTCACCTGGCCCCTTTCATCTCATCATCACCTCCCACCAAAACCCTCCCTCCTCCCTCCTGTTCACAAGCTGACCACCCTCTTCCTCCCATCATCCTCTCAAACACCTCCTCCTCCTCCTCCTCTGCTCTCTCTCACTCTCTCTCTCACTCTCTCTCTCACTCTCTCTCTCTCTCTCTCTCTCTCTCTCCTTCGATCCAGGTGGGAGAGGATGAGCAAGAGACTCTCCCAGTCCTGAGAAGCAAAAATGGTGGACACACACACACACACACACACACTCTCACACACACATTGCGACTGCAGATCCGTGCAGCCTCCTCGGTTCTCCACTGGGTCTTAATGCCTCACCACCTCCTCCTCCTCCTCCTCCTCACACAGCTCCGTCTCCCCCTCCTCTCATCATAGTAACCTGCAGGTCACATCAGGTACGACACATTTAACAGCAACAACACAAGTATCCGACAATTAGCAGAGAAAATCACCTTTACCCTCCAGTGTGGCATTTCTCTAATTCTCTGTCTCCTCATGCTCAGCTCACCAAGATTTCCCCTCGATGCACAATCCGGCAAAAGCCTACTCACGAGGCTGGATTATTGATTTGTAGAGAGGAAAAGAAGCCCAGTGGTTGATGTTAATGAGCTGAGATTAACATTTACAAAAGTCCAACCCACAAAACATACATATTACCCCCACTGAAATAGTTGCTGCCCTGAGGAAATACTTTGTTTACTGGGTAAGATGAAGGGTTCAGTGGATTGTGTAACCCATATGTTGATTTTTACTCCATCTGGGACAGAATGAGTTATATCTGGTTTGATTATTGTTAGACTAAGGGGCATTATTTGTCAGATAATCAGCATAAAACAAAGAGCACATGCAAAAGCAGGAAATAGCGAACGACTAAAGAGAGCAGAGCTGAAACTATGAATTAGATCAATGACACCAAATGAATGTTCAGGAATAATTTGATCAAGTAAAAACAGGAAAATATCTCATTGTACATCATGTTAAAAGTAAAGATTTGCTCCTTGTCTGTGTTTAGTGTGAGTGTAAATGGAATATTTCTGAACCTGTTGGACAAAAACACAATTAAAATGTGACAGTGGGCTCTTAAACCTGATAAAGGGACATTTCAAGATCCTCTAACTACAGTAATTAGCTGCTGTGTTTTAACTTTAACTGCTTTTAGGGTAAAGGAACAGAAGGTTTGATCAGACAGTCCTGTTAACCTTAATATGCACAAGATTTTTAATGTTTTATCTTAGTATGAATATTGATGCTGATTGTTTCCACATCTTAGTTTTTTATTATTATAATTTAAGACTGATGCTTCAAGTCTAGTCTCGTTTCCTGACTCTCAATTCAACAAGGGGATGCAACTGTGCGAGCTTATATTTTTCAATGTTACATTAAGTTTTATCATTATTTCTTATAAGGATGCAATTTCAAGTGGAATCCCATGAGTTGCTGCTGAATTATGGTTGTAGTAATGATGCCGAGGGAAACGATTTAATGAACACAGTCACTTTTGTTGATGTATGGAGATGTATGGCTGTTTTGTCTGTAACCTCAAATCATTTGTTTTTTCATGTTATTTTCCCGTGCAAATTCTTATTACATTTGGAATTTATCATCAGGGTTCCAGTTTTTAACCCTGCGTTTAAACTCCCTTCTACATCTGCATGAATGTCACTTTACATCAGCATCAGTATGTGACAGTTCTGAGGGATTCATTCATCACTGAATCCGTAGTGACTTCAGTCTTGGCTTCTTTTAACCCTTTATTGGGCAAGTGACTATTTTTGGTCATTTCCGCATGCATTACAAGTCAGTGACACCAACAGTTCCAGTGAGGACAGTAAGTCAACAATCTCAGGTCCAATGTGGTCTCCAGGGTCTGTAAGGTCCACCTCTGCATGAACAGTGAGTGTACCTGC
>JAPQRQ010000026.1:19960616-19972527 GCA_037367365.1 Apogon talboti | reverse complement strand
ATCTGTTACTGTTCTATCTACTGTTACTGTTCTATCTGCTACTGTTACTGTTCTATCTGCTGTTACTGTTCTATCTGCTGTTACTGTTCTATCTGTTACTGTTCTATCTGCTGTTACTGTTCTATCTGCTACTGTTACTGTTCTATCTGCTACTGTTACTGTTCTATCTGCTGTTACTGTTCTATCTGTTACTGTTCTATCTACTATTACTGTTCTATCTGTTACTGTTCTATCTGCTGTTACTGTTCTATCTGTTACTGTTCTATATACTGTTAGAGTTTGTTTTAATAAAGTTGGCCTCAGTTATGGCATTGAATTCCACCGCATTCCAAATAATTTTGAATTAGGAACAATAGGATACCATAGAGGTACTGTATTTCCATGTATAATAACTACAGTTATTATAATATAATATGTATGTATGATTCAAATTAATTAATAACACACTTTTAGTAAACATTACTTTAATTAAAACAAAAATACCAGCAGTCCAACTTTCACCCTACTTCTACGTAATTATAGAATAGAATAGAATAGAATAGAATAGAATAGAATAGAATAGAATAGAATAGAATAGAATAGAATAGCCTATGCATGTGATGAGCAAAGTTCTTGAATCATGAATCTTAATGTTTGATTCTCATTCTATCTTTAGAGACAGCCTCTCTGATTCTTGAACCTGATGTGTACAAGACTTGGGGCGTGTTGCACAAAAACAGTGAGCTGTTTCACCTCTGATCTTTCACAGACGTCATCTCTGTGCTGATGAGTGAGTGTCCAGCTTTGACTGGTAGATGGACACATGGGAGAGCACTTGAGGTCAGTCTGCACCTGAATAATAGATCAATCCTGCAGCAGTAGCAGCAGCAGCAACAGTAACTGACTCATTCACCATCTCATCATACACTGCCATGGGCATCAGCAGTCATTATATAATAACTGCAAAGGCCAGCTCCAGCTTAACACAGGGCAGGGTCTGTCTGCCACTGTCTGCTAGCTGGATGCTAGCTTTTTGGGATGAAATGCTCCCACTTGAGCATCAATATTAACAAATCATACACTAGCAGGATATGTTTAGCAATGAGAGCTGATTAGAAAGGGGAGAGGCTAAAATGTATTTCTAAAATCCTTTGTCATATTGGAGTCAGTGCAGTGGGTTCATGTGCAGGGTGTGCGTCTTATGCAATCGTTGTTTTGGCTGCCACTGTGAAGGCCAGAGCTCAGGAGGGTGAGAAGAAGTGACGCTCATGGGGAATGACCTCATGACAGTATCTGATAATAGTCAACAGGCTAATGATGGGAACTGAGAAGGTGTGCCTGAGAGGTTTGAGTACAACGGCTAACTTTAGAAGCAGCAGAAAACACCCACATGCCCATTAATGAAAGACATGGAGTCTCAATTACAATTTTTTTTTTTGCAGCTTAACAGAAAAGCAACACCACCTGTGATGGAACAGAAGGTGTAGTGATGCTTTTGTCTACATATCCAGCCCCTAATACTGTATGTAGTGACCAGTTTGGGTTAAGAATATTTGTAATGGGTCTGACATCTGATCATTCATAGCTTACATTTTCATTTTAGATATTATTAAAGAAAAATGCAAACATATTAAATGCATTCACTGATTGATACATAACTATATAATATAAATACCACAATTAAATATGAACATGAATCAACTAAAAGACATAATTACCAAAATATGCAGTCATTTCACTGCTAAACTGTTTTCAGTTTTAATTTTGTCAGATTTTTATATTGTCATTATATTATATAACATCTTGAACACTGAACACTTTGCCTGTTCCGCCACTGTGTTTATTTTACTGTCAGAGTTTGTTTGACTATGTGCATGTGATTACATGTTACTGCTGCTGCTGAGTTGTCTGAACTCTTTTTTTTAATGGATGATTTTTAAGTATATCCAAGACCAAATCATTTTCCTCTCCTCCGTCAGCCATTGTGGGCGTAAAAAAATTCAACCTCAAATGTATTAATAGTTCAATTCAGTTCAACTAAATGAGCTTCACTGGCATGAATCAAAAATAATATTGCCAAAGCTATATCAAATAGTTTTGCTCTTAACATCCAATCAGAGGAAGGATAAATACTGATGACACTGGGGTCCAGTTCACTGGACCTGTGAGGTGAAACTGAAATCTGATTGGTTAAAGAAACAGTACCAGTGCTATACAGTTTAAGTTACACGGGCCTTCACTGCACATTCTGAAGGCCCAGGGCAGATTAGATTAACCCTGGCAACACATAGAGACTGAAATCTGATTGGGCAAATATCTTACATCCACAGACACGTACTGGAGGCAGTGCAGCCGAGAGCAACACTAAGAAATTAAGAGAATAGTCTGTTGGGAATAAATTAATACAATTTCATGGAACAAATAATAGAATATAGGTTGTAAATGTAGGTCAGTGTTTGTAATGATGTTTACTCCATTAGAGAAGGCCTTGCTGGCCCTGGCGGCCCACCACTGGTTAATTCTCCTGTCAGTGCCGCTGACCATGGTGGTGATGGAGATCTGAGCCCCTGTGATGGCAGCTCGCTGCTCCTAATGTGGTAAGGACTTATACTAATCGCTAATGCTTACACTAGGTGCTGGGTGTATTAGGATGGTTAAATTTAGAGACCAAATTTCCTTACAGAGATTACAAAATACATTAACCTCTTAACCTTTTACTTATATAAGTGTTGAAGAACATGAAGATTTAGCATTGAGACCAGGTGAAGTAAGGCAGACAGCGCTGGTTTCAGTTAGACACCATAGCACTGCACGGCTCTTGAAAACATGTTTCACATAGAACTGATGAAATTCTAGATTAAACAAACAAAAAATATTCAGGTTGCAGGAAATTCTGATGGGATAAGTAATAATGTAGCATTTAATTTTCAAGTGTTAATACTTTAGTGAAATGTAAGTGTACAATACTGTGTATATGAAGAACCAGCATTAAGTTCAGTTGCAGTGGGATTATAGCCTGTGATCTCTGAATCAACAGTTTTACCACTGAGACGTTTGGAAAGGCATGTTTTAGCATATGTTTAAACAGAAAAAATACTAAGGGGCCATGAAATTTGGACAACAGGATAATCCGTTTGAACACTTTGGTTAAGTGTGTACCTTTCCCATAACTGGATGATTGTGTGTTAAAACATATCATATCCACAAAGCATGAAATTACTAGTCCTCAAAAGCTTGTGCCCTTTTTATTTTTGAATAAATGAACCAAACTGGTCAACAAGCACAATGTTTCTGCGTGGTGAAGTGTAAACACTGGGGTAACTGTACTTTCCACCACCACACATGGACACACACATAAAAATAGCCAATTGATTCTCCTCAGCTGGTTACGTTTTCACCTTTATTAATAGGAAACCTCCTCGGGGGTGCTTCATTATTCAGGCTCAGAGCTGAATAAATAAAGGCAAGCGGTAAACACCCTGATCCCGTGATGCAATGAGACACTTGTGTCAGAAAAGCCAAAAGACATTCTGTCCATTTACTTGTCGCTTTGCCCCCCTCCCTTCTCCTCCAATCACCATCTCCTATTTCAGCCCTCTATCTCCTCTCCTCCTGCCTCAGCTCCTTGCTTTGGAGGACATCTCATCAGTATTTCATACAATGCTTTAGCAGATTTATGTTTTCAGGCTCCTTAATCTCTTTAGGGTCATGACTTCAGCGTTAAAGCCACTCAGCCTCTCAGTTACACTCCCTTCCTGTATCACATAGCAGACAGCCAATTATAATGCAGTGGTGCCATATATAACTCTAGTTGGCTTCAGAGAAAATGATCAGACATTCAGAAAGATTTCATTCATTCATCTATAGTATTCTGTTTTGTTTTTTTTCTAGTTTTTCTCTTGTCTTTAAAATGAAGAAATCATCATAATGGTGCCAATGTCCAAACTCAGAAATGCTTCCAATGACGTCCGTGCATGCTTTCCTCTCAGCCTCATTACAGCACTCCACTCCAAAACGCAGAAGCAATTTTCTGTCTCCCCTGGAGCACAATCATTGCCGTTTGACTGGAGAGCTGTAGAGAAGACCTCTTCATCCGGCCTCGATGTGCTACTAGTGGCCACGGACACAGCCACTGAGAGCTGGAGAGTGAGATTTTTATTTTTTATTTTTTTGGAGGGGAAAAAAAAACATTAAAGCCAAATGCTCAGTAAACAAAGCCTGTAGGTCAGTATTTTAACCAGTCCACTCTGGCTGATGGGCTCTCAGAAAAGAAAACGAGAGGGACCCTGGGCCATAACTGTAAGATGGACAAGCAGCTTTGTCCTCATGAAAAACAGCTCCAGCTAAAAAAAAAAAAACAAAAACAGGCAAAATCAAAGAGAAAGATGAATATAAAATTTAGGAACAGATGACACTGTGTGAAATATAGAGAAAAAACAGATAAGACATTTATTACTGATGATAATGAACCAGTTCATTTAAAATCAGGTGTTGGACACCGGATTCCAAACATTCTCAAAGCAGTGAGTCACAGGCTATTTAAAGTCCACTTCCTGCCATCTTCTTATTGGCCGAATGCTGAGGCTAGACTCTTATTACAAAGGTAGAGGATTAACATTGTTTTCCCACATAGTTAATTAGTAGAGCAACATCTGAATCCTTTGGGAACAGCTAGTATGCATCAACTCCTTTGAGGTGTAGATTAACTAGTATTAGAGATGCAGGCTGGGGAACGCCTCATCTTTCACAGTCTCATCTGAATATCATCACCCCCCCACCCCCATATCAAACCCCCATTTGTGTCAGAAAATACTGTGATGGGAATATATTGTATTACATCCTCTCGCAATACATCATGTACATTGTGTTATCAAATATCTATATTCTTCCAAGACACACACGGACACAGAAGTTGCAGTGAATGCGTGGGTTGGCTAGTAAACAAAGACTTTATGCAATGTGTTGTATATTTGTTGTACTTTAATTTCGTTAAAGTAACATCACAATGTGGTAAATAAATAATGCTGGATAATTTTCTTTTTCCTTTACACCAGCACAATAATAATCTGTTAATAACTGTCTTGTGATAGGCGCCTGGTGCTTTGACCACCATGTTGTATCATTGGAATCGAGATGGAGATTCTGGCAGCTTCATGGTACATCAGGGATTTTGTTTTTTCCAAACTGAGCCTTTATATGCAGTCGATTTGTGGCTTAGAATAGAACTTTTTTTTTTAATCCCATCATGTTCATGTGGGGCCCAAAGATTGATAGAGCAACTTTATCATTGGTTCTTTTTGTAACTGAATATTGATAATTATGGAAGCTGAGGTTTATAGGAGCAGAGCAGTTCTCTTTTCGTAAAGTTACAGAATTAAACATAATAAGACAATAATCTCTGTCTATAGACACTCTCAGCTCCTATTGGTAATGGTATACACAGTTAATGCAATCTATTTCTTGTGGTGAACTATACTGTATAATCATATAATAAGCAGCCTGCTGAAATGTTACAGCTGTTACTTTAGCTCTGCTACTGTTTGGCATAATATGAAAAATTCATCATGTATAAGAGAATAAAACCAGTATAATGGGTCATCTGCTGTATCACTCAGCGCTATTTACAATGTATCAAGCATCACAGAATTGCTGTGTTGTGATACTATGGTTACTGCGGATAATGTTTCCTGACAGGATTCATTACTCTGCAATTCCCAACCAAAATCTAAATGATACCGCTCATTTTCTTTGTTAAAAAAATGAAATAAAGTATAACAAAGCACTTGCCCTAAACCTGCCCCACACATATACACACATCTATACTCAGTATCTGATGTATACCCGCCCATAAAAATATATATACATACATGCACATATACACATAAACACACACACACACACATTTTCTTTTTTAGAATATGAGAAAAGGCTCAGAAGTCTCAGAAGTCTATAATATTCCATGGAAGTATCTGTGATCTGTCCAATGTTCTTCTTCTGCAGTGACTGTAGCTGCAAAATGAAGCCAATATGCAAGTAGTTTAAAGTGTAATACCACTGACAGCCACTAGGCGGCGGCTCCATAATGACCGGGCTCCTGTCAACTTACATTATACTCAAAATATATAAAGGTTGCATTTGCTCTATTTGGACCCTGTAATAATTGTAGAGGTGGTCTGTCTTTGCTTTAATCCTCGGTTGAGTTTAGAGCCACGTCAGGCTTAAACTGACGGCTCACTTACCATCTGAACTTTCAGAGCTTCTGTTTATTGAACAAAATTAATAAAAAATTTACAGTTCATCCTGAGACCACTTGATCGCAATTGTGGTTAACAAGTTACAATAACTGCAAATGTTTTATGAAGCTTTATCATTTCACTGTGTTGCTAATCTGGTGTTTGCAGAAGGTCACCATCATCCCAGGCCACTCCTTTTGTGAGAGTGTAGTCTCTTCTGGACCAAGATGGCAGCATCCAAAACTCCTGTCTTCAAAAAACAATAGGATGATATCATGGTAACTCAACTTTTTGTGTGTGGTGCATTACTCTTTGCAGTGCTGCCTAGATCAATCTTGATTTAGTTCTGTCGTCAGTCGTAGGCTGTGACAGTTTCACCTGTCACCGATAATTACGGCCGATTATTACGGCGAAGCTTGTAACTACATTAGTGACAGTTGTAATTACTGAGTGAAAACAATGTGTGCCCTGCCTCCTAATTATATCCATTGTTAATAATCACAGAGCCTCGGCCCATTCTCCATGATTTAGAGTAGTGGTCTGCGCCGCCATATGGCTGAAGCACCGCCTGTTGCTAAGCGATGAGAGACAGAGACGTGCCAAGATTACAAACAGCTTTGCTTTAATTTAAGCATGTGCCATTCACATGACTTTTTTTGTGAGATGTAACTGTTGAATTCCAGTATTTTAACCTACCAGATGTTTTATGCTCCATCAAACAGCTGTTGCCATGGAAACAAAAAAGTGGCCAGATGTCAGCTAAACAAAGATTATAGTTCAGTGGACCAAATTCAAGTGTGATTTTTTTGGTTTTTCCAGGCAGGGGAAAATGATACGGTAAGAAAGGATAACTTGACCCTTGTGGAACTAAACAGCTCATTTAGCTATGTGCCTCAGACACAGCACGATTGGACTGATTTATTTAGACCAAATACATTATTTATAAAGCTTTTGGTGTAAACTGTCCTAATGTTTACCTGGATGATCAACACCAGATGTAAAAGATTACACTTCAGCCCATTAACACCTCCAAGTGAGAATGGATGAGAAATTCCTCTTTTTTTATGTGCACCAGTCAGTATTTTACAATTCAGATTAAAAACAATCATACTTACATATGCGGTGAGACTATAAGGCCAAAGAGCGGAGCCAAAAATAAAGCTTTACGTTCTGTGGACGCAGCTGCACGCCTAATAATGTGTACAGCCAGCATGGAGTCTAGTTGCATCCGTGTGTGTGTGTGTGTGTGTGTGTGTGTGTGTGTGTGTGTTGTGCAAACTTGGCAGCTGCGAGACAAAAGTGTGTATTTACCATGTCAGTAGAGAAGACAGGTAGAGCGCTGAGGGAACTTAACTGTATGTAAACATGTACGCTGATCTGACACAAAAATGAAAGGATCATGTTGATAATCCTCACAGAAGAGGACTGAGGTTAACAGCCTTCTGAGTGTGTCATAAATCTATGGCATCGTTTGTGAAATATGATCCGGTCATCTCAGGCAAAGGGACGGTTTCCGGACTGACACACTGTTGGATACAAGAGTCAAAGTCACTTAAGAATGGAGCCACCACTTAATGATTAATAGGTTCTGTCTGAATCTGATGGGGAGAGGGTTTATCCTTCAACATTTATGACATTATTGTGCTGAGAACAGATAAATATTTTTGATGTTCAAGTGTTTGTCAGTCATTTCCACACAGGCCCAGTCATTCTCCAGTTGTAGATTCTTTTTGGTGTGGAGTCACAGGGTTGAGACATCGATCTGCACTCGAAACTCCATCTGAGCAGGTACACGAGGGAAGAACAAGAGACAGCCAGGCCACCTCAGATTTGCCACCGAGCCAAAACAGTCAACGAAAGGCCGCAGGCAGTTGCCAGGCAACACTATCCCTATCACAGCAGGAAGTGGAGTCGAACAGAACATTAATCACTTTCAGCTACATCTCACCAGAGTCAGTGTGCTACAGTTCTGTGGTCAGACAGAGGTTTGTCATTATTGTCAGCCTTAACTCACCAGTACCTACATCTGTTGACGTTGCACTCAACACCAACAGGAACAGATGTTCCCAGACAGCTAATACTTACATAATAAATGCAACACGTTTCTGAGAATTATTACTGTATTAGTCCTTTTTTGTTACATGTGATTTCTCAGTATAACAAATGGTACCACTTTCTAATAAGACATCCTTTATAAAGGATTTATAAAGATGTAACTAATGACTTTACTGCAGATTAATAAGTAATTTATTAATCTTTTACAGAGGAAATGTAATTAATAGTGGTATTAAAGCTTAATAAGCAATTCACTAATCATTTTTAGATCATTTATAAGTCATTTATAGGCTCTGTTTGTTGGCTGACAAATTTCAAATATCTCCTTATTAAACCACTATCACATGGATGTTCCTGGGCAGTGAAGTGGAAGTGTCTTAACAATTAGATCATATATTCCTGAACATAATACACCAAAAGAACATTCTGTGGTAATTATAGTCCTGCTCCTTATCTGTGAGTGATGTCCGACATGTCAGTGTTTCCATTCTAAACTGTCGCAGGAATGAGTTAAACCTGTTTCAAATGATGATTTTGTGCCAAGAACAGTGTATTCATTTATTTATTTATTTATTTAGTATTTGGCACTGATCAGTGAAATCATGAGGGATGTCTGCCTCGAGTTCAGTTCAGTCTGCTCCAAATCTGTTTGTCTCACTGGCCAAACACATTTTCAAGGCTGTTCTAACAGCAACAGAGTTTATATCCACATCGTGTCTATCTGTCTGAGACTGTAACTGCAAAAAAAAAACACCTGAAACCCAATGACAAGACTGATATATATAATAACTACATCATAACAATACGGTGAAGAAAAAATCACCGACTGATTATTTATCTGAAAAGAAAACTTGGTGCTTTTGGAAAATCTTTTAATTTGTTAAAACACTGATAGATGTTGAACTACACATCTAAATGAGAGTTATGGATATCTAAATAAAATAAACAAATGGGGATTATTGACCATCAAACTCATCAAATATATAAATCCAGAACTGAAAATCAATCTACCTGTAAAAAAACCCCAGAAGATTCTGTTTGTGAGTTTTATTTTCCCCTTTTACTTCAGAGGCTTAATATTAGCCAATAATTAGCCAATGTAAGACAGCCTATTAGCGCTTCTGTCGCTAATTACAGAAGGCTATAGATGACCATTTACAGTGGGGCTGCTAAATCTACTGATGTAAAAATAAATTTGCTGTCAGCTCAAGAGTAGATATTTACCACATCCCAGATCAACATTTAATTACTTGATCCGTGATGATATTCCATTATGGTAAAAAATTTAAAAAAATCTACATGACACTGCTCACCAATCAAACAATATAAATGAACCAGACATGGAAACAGAACTATTTTAAACTGACACCAAATATCAGTTCAGCTCCGTTCACAGGGATGTCAGCTCCACTTCGACTGGAATCAAAATGCATCTGAAATTAAAATGCTCCCCTGTCCCCTCACTGCTAATCTTCAGTTATTAACTGAATTCTCGTGGCATTCTGAGTAGGAGGCCACACTGGTGTAGCTCCTTATTGGCAATGCTCAGGCTCTCACAGCTTTGCCAAAGCCAGGCTCGCAGCAGCAGATCTGTGAATTGAGGAAAACCCGAAAAAACCCATCTCAAAAAGCAGCATGTGGGTGGATTCACTTGAGTAAAAAATGACAAGGTTTCCCCCGCTCAGTCGGCACTCATAAACAGACGTAATCAAACACATAAACAAAGCCTGCACTGTTAGCCAGAACGCCATGGGCTGGAAAAGTATAGTTAGGGAGGTGAGCAGGTATTGTATGGCTACCTGCCTAATTCATCCACTACACCTGTATGTGGCAGGTGTGTAAATACTGAAAGCTTGAATCAATACTGCAACCAAAAATAATAATAATATAATAATAATAATAATAAAAATCCACAATGAAAGAATCAGAGGGGTTAGTTTGTTAGAGGTTGAAAATGAAAGCAACTGAATTATTATTATTTATAAATTATTTCCTTTGAGACATTTATCACATTGTTGCATGTTGGGTAGATTTTTTGGTATTTTTAGTTTCAAGGCTTAATATATTTTTTAATAATCACACATATGACTAATGTCCCTCACTCAATTAAGTCACTCCAATTTTTAGCCAATTAGTCACTGTTTTACGAGCAGAAAACTCCATATTTTTGGTGACGAAACTGGAGTATTGGCAGCAGTCAGAACATGAAGTGACTGTTAAAATATACAGGTGTCAGATGGCATAGTGATGACGGACTGTAAAGGGGAGAGAAAAACGTGTGACAGATTTCCGACAGCCACATCATCTAGGTTTTATTTAACCCGGTGCAGAAAACACATTTAAAATTCATTTAAATATTTGTCAAAACTGAGATACCGAGGAGAACGTTGATCAGGGCCATGGGATCGAAGTATTTATAGGGCAGATGAGTAGTGTTTGTGTTACACTGACCCAAAGTCAATAGTGCTTAGGGCAGCCTGTGTATTAAACTGTCTGAATGAGTGAGGTGCATGGATGTATGAAGATGTACGGCTCCTAATGATGGTGCCAGAGGAAAGGTCAAGGGTCAGTCTAATCAATATTATGTTCAGTTGGGAATTAAAACGCATGCTGTGGCCATCAGGTTATTTGATTGGATCTGTTACATAACAACTGCTCTCTGGTTGAGCTACTAAGTAGTAATGATATGTGATGATGATGATGATGATGATGATGATGATGATGATGCTTTTGATGCAGGTAAAAATCTAAAACAATCACACCTATGGTTGCCTGTAACCACGCAGCTTTTGTGCGCAATGACTGAGTCTCCTGGTTGATGTTTTACTTGTATCCGGTTCCTTTTTCTCACAGGTTGAGCCGCGGCTCCTACAGGCGCATCTTTGGTAAACAGCGCCTTCTGGGTTGGAGCGCACCTCTCCAACGAAGAACACGTCAAGCACTGCAGCAGCAGCAGCAGCAGCAGCTCTGCACGGAGGCAGCAGAGGCCTGAGCAGCTCCAGGCAGCTCCGAAGACTCACTGTTAATTATCTCCATGGCTGCTGATGAGACTCGACAGGAGTCGGACCTGCTCGAAATACGCCAATTATCTGCGGAACACGGACGCGCGCTCTTGTGTTGACAAAGCGATCCGTCCCACTGAACAGCTGATTAATACAAAGTCGGAGCGTGTCGGTGGTGGAGAGGGCGCGTGTCGTCTGGAATTTACGTAATCTTTATTTTTGCGTAATTTAAGCGGGCGCCGCGTGGACCAGGATTATTATTTTTGACGAGGACCTCTCCGGCGCGCTCCCTCCTCCCTGCATCCGTTGTTGTCCTTAACAGCAGACACACACTCATTCAGACGGAGACGATCTGCATGAACAGACCAGGAGCCGCTTTCATCCCCGTGGACGGTAGGTAGGTGGGGAGGCTGTCTCCGCTGCCTTCTCCACGTCTCGCCTCACGTTTCCATGTTGTGTCCGTTTTGTTTTCGAGGAGAATGGTGCAGTGCAACGTTTGCACAGTTTCAGCCGCAAATGGCCAAGGACAGTTTGGAGTGACATGACGCACAGTGTGTGTGTGTGCACGGCGGGTTCAGGGTCTGTGGTCAGCGCTGCTTTATATTACAGGAGAGAAATGTTTGTCTTGGGGAGATAAAAAGG
>JAPQRQ010000026.1:19949186-19960539 GCA_037367365.1 Apogon talboti | reverse complement strand
GGGACAGGGACATGGAAGGAGGAAGAAAAATCAATGCATGTCTTCTAGGAGTGTAAATACACAGGGGTTATAGCGTGAGTGTGTGTGTTTAAAAGGAAGACGCGCAATGCAGAGCAGTGGAGGCAAAGTTTTACACGAGTGAGGATTTTATGACTCAATCATTCAGAGACTATCCATGAAATAAACCCACTGCTTATTCACGTGGATACACAAGTGTAAAAAAAAAAAAAGACGAGGATATTTACTGAAGTATTTTTTTATACTGAAAAAAACCCCAGAAATGAGCAAGAGATGTAGTTCATGTCATACTGTATATTGATTAGAGGTTGGTAGTTTTAACTCTGTATAGATGGGAAACATTTATAGTTTGTTTTCCAAGTATTAAGGAAGACACAGCCCACATAGCACACATATTAATAGCATACTGCTGTTTAGTATTTAGTCATTATAAAGCACTTGTTAATGCTTTATTCAACATGACCATGTTACAACTACTGTTAACAGTTTACACAGAGCAATAAGCATTCTGCTGTTATAACACATAATAAATATGGTTTATTTCTATGTAACAAAACTGCAAAGTACACATAATGAAAATAACCTCAATAAGGGGCACAATCTGAGTTACAAAGAGTTTATTTGGAGTTACTTGGACACTATTGACACTTGTCTATCTATCTATCTATCTGTCTGTCTGTCTGTCTGTCTGTCTATCTATCTATCTAATGTGTTATCAATGCCGTTGTTTCTCTTTCTCTCAGACCGGGACACCTCCAGCTGTTCTTTGATGCTGAGAATGGGATCTGAGTGAACTTCTGTGGGATACAGATCAACTGCTAGCATGTTGCAGCCTTCCACAAGAACAGGTGACAGCCTGTTGGTACTATTACCTCAGAGGAGGAAGTGTCAGACATGGGCCGTCCTCCTCCTCGTCCACTGCACGGCTGTCCTCTGGCTTCCAGGGGCAGGGGGATCCACCTGCCACAAGACCTGTATCTGCGCTTCAAACATAGTCAGCTGCTCCAAGATGAATCTGACCACTGTCCCCACAGGTTTGCCCAACTACAGCGCCGTGCTGGATCTCAGCTACAACGGGATAACACGGCTGCGGTCAGAGTGGACCCCGTATAAGCTCAAAAAGCTCCACAACCTCCTGCTCAGCCACAACGGTCTCCACTTCCTGTCTTCAGAAGCTTTTACACCTGTGAAGCAGCTGCGCTATTTGGATCTCTCCTCCAACAGCTTGAGGCAGCTGGATGAGTTCATTTTTGATCCTTTGGTGAACTTGGAGGTCCTTTTGCTGTACAACAACCAAATTTCCCAGATTGACCGCACAGCCTTCACTAACATGGTCAACCTACAGAAGCTCTACCTTAGCCAAAACCAAATCTCCCGATTCCCTGTGGAGATGATCAAGGACAAGAGTCGCCTGGATAAACTTAGCCTCCTAGACGTATCCTCCAACAGGATCAAACTGTTGCCCATTGACGAACTCCGAGAACTCCCTGGTTGGATTAAAAATGGCCTCTACTTCCACAACAACCCCCTGCTGTGTCACTGTGATCTCTACACACTCCTGTCCCAGTGGACCATCCGAAAACTCAATTCCGCGGTGGACTTCAAAGACGACTACACGTGTATTCTGCCTGGCACACAAAAGATACCAGTTGATGTTTTTGAGCTCAACGGTGACTACATGAACTGCAGCACATTCAAGGAGGAGGCTGAGGAGGCGTACCTGGAGCAAACACTGACCCTTGGCTGTGACACCAAACACAAGAACATGTCAAAAACTTGGACAATGCCTGGTAATGTGGTGGTGACACCTGGCAACAACCAGACAGCCAAAGTCTTGGCAGATGGGAGTCTGCAGATAAGCCCGGTGAAGTCTGACGACTCTGGGACCTACACTTGCTTTGCAACGAGCGAGTCTTTCAATGAGACTCTCTATATAGTGTTGAAGGTTCATAACTTCACCATGAACGGAGGAGGGGAGACCCTCAACACAGCATACACCACACTAGTGGGCTGCCTCGCCAGCGTGGTGTTGGTGCTCATGTATCTTTACCTGACGCCGTGTCGCTGCTTTTGCTGCCCCAACAAAGGTAAGGCCCGGGGCGATGACAGCATCCACTCGTCCATGCTCAGTGTGACCCCCACTCATGAGGACCCGGCACTCAAGGCTGAGCTGAACAGGCATGTGGCGTTCATAGACTCTAAGGACTCGCAGGGCCAAAATGGCAAACTGAACCCCAACGGGGAGGAAGATGATGATGACATGGATGCAGAGACCGGCTCACTAATGAAAGGAAAGAGGAAGAAGTCTGTAGCAGAGTCCATTAGCTCTGTCTTCTCGGACACTCCCATGGTGGTCTGATCTGAGCCAGCACGAGCAAAGACGACGGACGCCATGTGACTGGATGTATATGGTACAATGTGAGCCGTGTTGTAGTGAAATGTAAACTGAGACCGGGACCTAGAGGTAGCCAATGGACAAAGGATATTTAACTCTAGTTCATAGCAAGTGGAAATAATAAGGATCTCAAAGGGATTACAAAACAAACTGTCATGTTGTCGACAAGGACAATGAGCAAGACTTTTTCCAGCATTTTAATCTGTAGCACTTAATATTCATACTGTGAAGGAATGGCAGTGTGCATGGGCAGCGGAAACTACAACGTCTTACAGTGAGAGTAAACAAAGGGGATATGTTGTTGATTTGAGCACTCAGGAAGTGACAAACTGAACTGCTTAGGTGTGGGAGACATGTATAGCTCTGCACAGAAATAAGAGACCACTGGCTTTATTAGTTCGACGCATGTTTTTGACTAAAACAAACATTTGTGTTCATGTGTAAACTACTGATTCTTCTCCCAAATTCCAAATGAAAATATCATTCAGAGCTTTAATGACAACTTTTCAAAACGATAGCCGATGCGGTGCTTTGAGAAAACAAACTCACATTTACAGTACTAATACTTTAACTTAGAAAGAGCTCAGAAATCAGTGTTTAGTGGAATAACCTTCGATCACAGCTTCCGTGCGTCTTGGCATGCTCTCCACTCGTCTTTCACATCGCTGTTGGCTGCTTTATGCCACTCCTGGCAATTTCAGTGTGGTTCATGTCTGAAACTGAAGTGGTCTCTTCATTTTTTTCCAGAGCTGTATGATACAATGCACACATATAAATAGGTTTGAGGAAACAAAATAGTTAACTGGTAGTGTGTACTGGTTCATGGCTGGCTCATAATTACAGTATATGTATTACAAGGCCTAGAATAGCTTGCATCTTATGTAAACGTTAGATCATAGGTCCATTTACCTCTCCTCTATCAACACAGGGACAGAGACTTAGCTCGACCATCACTGGGTGATGAATACATCTGTCAGTGTCCTTGAGTCATCTTTAGAAAAACAGCACACCATAAACTAACACTGATAGGGAAAGTGTGTTCATAATGCATTCAGCAGACACTTATACTGACAAGTCAGTAGCACAAAACTATAAGAGACCATTACAGGCCATTTACATCCTATTTCTTAGATGAATTATACTGTATTTCATCAGACCAGTCATTACTCATAGTCAAATTGTTTGTACAGTGATTTAGGAGAAATCTATTTTCCTTTGCTGAGTTAAGGGATCAATTTACAGATTTAGATGTGTATGGTATAAAATAGATGAAATTAGGGAATCAGATTACTGGTTCAACATGAATTCTCTATCAATATTTATTTCTTAGTTATAATTATTACACACTGTAACCCAAACTCATTTTTAAAGCCTTACACAATTAAAAAAAATAAACATGGAAGGCCTTCAATAGATACACAATAGGTGCAGGCATTTAGGTATGTTGTTTGACTGCTGATCAACGTATTGTCTCATCTCTGTACACACTGTTCCTTCCATGGACTAAAGCCTCTGTTGTTAAGGTGCCATTACAGCAGAGTGTGGGATTCTTCCTCTAGGTCAGGGCAGAGCATTTGTTTTTCACTACCAGGAGTTAAAGTTGATGCTAACAGCTGCCAGCTTGGGTTTGTTGTAATCTGTCCTATATGTAAAATGTGAACGATCTGCAGACGTATATTTTAATGTATATTGTTTAGACTGGGTGTATTCATTAAGTCATAAATTATGTTGTAGATTTCCGTATTTAATCTTACATTTTGCTCAGATGGAAGAGTGGTGTAATACTGATTTAAAATGTAGCTGTTTTGCCCTGTGGTGGGTAGAAAATGATATGTGAGCAGGTGAGTGTAGAGTAATAAAACCTTCAGGGTTCCTCCAGAGGATGAAGCCTATGAATAATATTGATGAGGCTGTTCATTATTAGACCGGAGAGAGCTGATTTTAGAGTTTGTAGCTGCTGACAGGAAACCTTTTATACCACAGGGGACTCAATAATTGTATCCTAGAGAAGATCCACTGCTCTATTATTACTAAATCTATTGCAAGTGTGAGCTACCTAATATGCTGTGCATATTTAATTAAAAGGATTTAAAACAGGCGGTGTTTTGGCATAAACAAGAAGGTGATTTTGTTGAGCAGTGCAGCATTTGTGTCATGATATAATAAGGCACATCAGGATTAAATGCTAATAGCATCTTTTGATGGGATGAAGCCTCCTCCTGCTTTCCATGTCTTTGTCTCCGAGCAGAAGTGGTGAGGTGTGTTATCACGAGTCACAGCGACACAAAGCCATTGTCTGTGGCTCCCTGTCCTTTGGCGGCCCAGCTTCGGCCACATGTGTTTGCTCTGTTTGTGTACCTCTGTCATTACCAGGCCGCTCTTATTTACGTTCAAAAGCAATCCTGCAGCCAGACAATGAATGTGAGGGCCATTAAAATAGTCTGTAATTTAATTATGAGAGAAACACCTGCAACCGTTCATAAAGCGTTAGGGCTTTATAGAAAGTTTGATTTAAGTGAATGGGGCATTATGTCCAAAAAGTTAAACTGCTATTGTTCTTAATGTTGTTAACAACTTAAGACTTTAATAATCGTTTTTCCTGTCCACGTGAAGTCAGGATAAGACATGAGAGTGAAAATAGTTTTCTGTATTAGATCTATACACCATACATGTGCAATATCATCAAAGAACAATAACAAAAAGCAGCACTTGAAGGGATGTCAGTGTGTTCTATCAAATAAAAAATAGGTAGGCATTCAGTCGAGAAACATATTCACAATGAATACACTAGTATAAACAAACAGGTTGTGTTTTGGATTTCTGTTGAACAAGAAAACCTCCAGAGGAACTGTTCACTATTCATGATAAAGGTTAAAAAAAAAAAACAAACAAACCAGAACCTCAATGAAACAAATTCATTCAACACATTCAAGTAAATTTTTATTTATATGGCATCTTCTAACACAAAAGTACTGTACATGGTACAGACAACTAAACAACATACCTATTAAGTCATATCCAGATTTAGACAGTAAATGTCCTCTTACACAAAAAACCAGGAAGTAAGAATTGTTTCGATTCTTCTTGCAGTAAAATTACATTTATAGTCAGTTTAGTTGTCAGTTGTCATGTTGAGATGTACACATTTCCGGATAAAAGGTATTTACGCAAATTCAGAATATTTTCTTGAAATTGGCATAGATATCCACAGTTGCTGTGTGCACTGCAGCAGCTCCTGTGTGGGTGAGAAAAGGAAGTCACACTTATCGGAGAGGTGGTGTGTGAATCATTCCACTCTATCACACATAGGAATACCAGGTGGAGAAATAGACAGCAGCAAAAATAACACAAGACATACTTAAATAAAGCCACAATTAGCGCAGACTGGACGCAGTTGGCCAAGAAGCTGTCCCATTTTACAGGTACAAACTTGTTTTCCCTCTAGAACAGACACATCAGGTGAACACAGAAGTGGGTAAATGCTTCTCCCTGCTTCGTCGAAGTGGGATCGATCAGAAACTCCTCAGGTTTTTAGGTTTTGGACAGTGAAGGCAGCACGAGACAGCTGTAAATATGAACAGGATCAGATAAAACCTAAAACCACGCACGTCGGTGGTCAGTGGATACTAAACGGTGAACTCACAGTCAAACCCAAGTTAAATACGCTGTAGCTAACAGAGGGTGGGGGTCTTCTGAAAATACAGGTAACACTTCTGTACAGAGAAAACTAAGTGCTAAGCGCTCCTAACACAGAGGAGAATAGTGGCTTTGTACTCTCCAAAGCAAATCTGCCTTCCTATATATATCTATATATACAGTATATATATATGTAAAACTCACTTTTCTGTGTTGAGTATTGGTTAGTTGTGTACTGATATGTTCAACCAGTGTACTGACTGTATTCTTGTATAATCTAATGTCGTTGGTCATTTTGCATTTTGTCTGCTGCTGTGCTCCTGTCAGTTGTTTCAACCCTTAAGTCTTGACATAAATGTTTATTTTTTAAGTGGGGGTGGGTTTGGTATTTTATAGAAAGAGGATGTATTTTACATTTGACTCTGCTGGAGATTTAAGTTAAAGAGAAAAATATATTGAGCATGAATCAAAAAGTGCAAAGCCAGAACGTTGGACCATCAGGCAGTGAGTACGCACAGTAGCCACCAGTTATTCCCAGTCAGTATTTGACTCTGCTCTTAAAGCCATAATGAATTTCCAGAGAAAGCACAGCTCTTCATCACTGGTGGCTACTTCAGGAGACTTTGAGATGACTCATGAGTGACGCTGAACAAGTCGGCGAGCGGAGTTCTTCTGTAGTTTATGGCCATTATTCAGATTTAACATCCTGCCTTTTAGAAAGTCAGACAATTTTTTAACAAAAGGCAAGGGACGGAAGAAAACTTTGGTATTTGCCATGTTAAACTACCGCAATCCTAAAACATAAGAGGATTTGAATGTATCAGGAGACAGAGGGTAAATACATTTACTCAGGACTTTATCCGTTTTTAGCTGCAATGTAATAATTTGTGAAAACATATTAAAGACTTTCATATTGGCAGCGTTTATAAAAAAATAAAAATAACTCCTTCAGTTCTGAGGTCTTAGCAGAAGCCAGGCAGCGTAGAAAGCTCAGTTCTCACTGATTGGGAGCGGGTGCAGTCTCTTAATTTGCCTGATGCATCTGCAATCAGTTACAGGAACTATCTAGTAGCAATTAAGGAAAGGTCTTACATCCTTCAGGTCGGACTAAAAGGTCGCTTCAACTTCAGTGTGCTACTTTAAGTGTCCACAAACCAGGAGAGTGGAGCTTCTAACAGCATAAAAGCTATGAGTTTATTGACCGCCGCTCCGTAGATGGGCACGGTGGTCTCTGCCATAAAATGTGAAAGGTCTTACAGCTAAAGAGGAATGGCTTTGCATGGTTCGCTTAAGAGCTTTTCTGACTGCAGGATAGATGCAACCCAGTAGGCATTAAAGAAAATATCATTTGAGTTAATAAAAAAAATCAAGACTCACACTTTGTATTGTCTCATCCTTTACTGCTTTGTCTCACATATTGTTCCAGATGCCACATTCCACCCAATTTGACCTCAACACTAAAATAACAGGATAACAGCCGATAAATAATGACGATAATTGTTTTAGTGCAATAAAAAAAACATTAAATTATGAAAATATTTACATTTACAAACTATCAAAAAAAAAAGATGTGAATAACCTGAAAAAAACAGACATTTTGTAAGAAAAATAAGTGCAATGTTAACAATATTATGCCTCAACTTATGTGCATTACACACAGTGTTACACAAACACTTGGTAACAGAAAGAATATTGTTAAAAATTTTAGAGTTTGGAACTAAAATAAGAACAATATCTACAATATTACATCTTAGCTCGTTCATATTTGTTCAGGTTATTCACATTTTATTGTTAAAGGATAGTTTGTAAATGTAAATATTTTTATCGTGTAATGTTATTTTTCCCACATGAACCCAGAAGAAAATGTGCAGTTGTCCTTCTTTATAGGTTATCATGCAGTTATTTTACTTGAGATCATATTGTTCTGTATGTGGAACCTGAACCAAAACCAGTTTGACACCCTAGACTGTTAATATCTTCAGTGTACTAATTTGCACTTTGCAAATTCCTCTCGCGGGCCAGATTGGAACCTTTGGCGGGCCGGTTTTGGCCCGCGGGCCACGTGTTTGAAACCCCTGATCTATACCAACATTTTTTTAAGGGCTATCCCCCTGCACATCCCTGGAGCTGGTAAATCACATGGATGTGTAACATACTCAGTCAAGATAGTCAATACAAGAGTAGCATTACTGATATTTTATTTCACTATGCATTTATTTCCTAGTTAATAATGGACTCAAAGTTTGGTATCCTATAACCTTAGATACTTAGAACCACATAATGCTCAGATCATAGAACCTGAAACTAAAGAACACCTTAACACGTGACATGAATGCACCTCAACACATGACAACAGATTTTATACAACTGTCTCAGATCTACTATGTCAGAGGTGTCAAACATACGGCCCGTGGGCCAAAATTGGCCCGTGGGATGAATTTGTGAAATGCAAAAATTACACTGAAAATACTATCAATCCAGGATGTTAAGATCATTGTAGTTCAGGCTCCACATACAGACCAATGTGATCTCAGAGTGGGCCGGACCAATAAAATACTACTATAATAACCTATAAATAATGACGACTCCAAATTTGTCTCTTTGTTTTAGTGTAAAAAAATTAAATTACATGAACATTTACAAACTATCCTTTCAAACAAAATGTGAAGAACCTGAACAAATATGAACAATCTCAAATGTCTTAAGTGAGTATAATCTGAACAACATTCTGCCTGGTACTAAATGTTTTATGTATTTGTATATCCACTGTGATCTGTAAGCTGTCCTGCACATGTGAAAATGATAAACCGAGGCGAAAATTGCATTTATTTTTTATAAGAGATGTCAGGTTGTTCATGTTATTCACATTTTGAAACAATACCATGTAGGTGTAAATATTTTCATAATGTAATTTTAATTTTTTCTCACCAAAGGATAGACAAAACTTTGGAGTTGACATTATTTATAGACTATTATGCTATTATTTTACTGATCCAGCCTGCTTGAGGCCATGTTTGGCTGGATGTGGCCCTTGAACTAACATGGGTTTGACACCCCTGTACGATGTTGACCAACACATTAATTTAATGACGGTACAGATACAAGTTTCAGCAAGTTAATCATATACCGCCATCTAGTGGTGAAATAATGTAGTGCACTGTGTAAAAGATGGTGCTCTAGTATTGTAACTATTTACAGTTATACGATGAATATCTATAAAAATTGACATCCTAATTATACACACATTATTGCTAAGTATTACTGTACTATTATTTTTACTTAATGATAAAGAAATTACCCTGTCAACTAGTTTAAGGATGGAGGATTAGGTAAACCTACCTTAGACTCTAACATTAGACACTTCTGGTGCTGGATTATTAAAAACAGTAAATCTCCTTCATCACATCCACAAAACACCCAGCTTTACAGCCTAAAAATACCATCCTAAATAAACACTTGCATGACCTACATATACAGTGAATGAGTACACTGCACTGTTAAAAAGGGCTATAGGTTTTAGAGGCACTATGTGGATCAAATAACAATAAAATCACATAGACAGTGTTAGAAATATTCAAGTTTTTTATTGTTTTGCCATGAAATCAATACATTTTTGTTTTAGCAGCATAATGAGTACATCGAGGTATTTCTCTGCTCTTTATTAACTGAGACAATTCATCAGGTAGAAAAATAGGAAAATTAGACAGTTCGCAATAATACATACAACAATATGCAAACAATACTTCAATAATTCCTCATGTCTGTGCATAAAAATATGAACAGATAAGTACATATGAATAGAAACACACACACATCCGTCCACTCGCTCTGTGCCGGCGGCAGCTTTAGACTTCAGCAGCTGCTCTTTAAGGCTGGCCTTGTGTGTTATCTGTAAAGACGACACATAAAACTCATCAGTCATTTACTAATGCATCCGTAACCTGTAGAAATAATAACATTAACAATCAAGTCCTGATCAAGAATGCGTATGCCAGCTGACTGAGAACTCCGCTGAGTTACTGTGATTGAGAGACAATGGACAACATCGGCCTTTGTGCACGTCGGCCATTCGCAGCGTATTGTTGGTAACTCCATGGACACAGGAGCTGTCTGTGGCTCTGTGACGATGTGTTGGTGGGTTCTTCAACAATCTGTAAATGTGCAGATGTTGTCCACTTTCTCAGAAATGGCAAGTCAGAAAAGTTATGACCTTCAAACCTCCCACATACAAGGTGTTATATGTAATATTTCTAATTTCCAATATGTAAATGATTAAATATATTAATACAGATGGCCCAGTGAATATATGTGACCACTAGAGGGAGTAGTGAGTCGCTATGTGGGTCTCCCATGGTGATGAAAACAAACACCACATGGCCTTTGACCAAGGAAAGTGATGAGATGGGCTGAGAACCGCTGAGAAACAACTTTCAGAGTCAAAGACAATAAAGTGATAAAAGCTAAAAGTATTGTTGTCGTTTTCGCCACCGGACGCATCTGTAAATGAAAATAAAGGAGTTTAATGATGAAATCACAGTTTTTTTCTACACGGGTGAGTTTGATTATGAAGCTTATGAAGGAATAAAGTTACTATGTGATGTTTTCGTCTTGGCTATGCTGCTGTCGATCCAGGGTTCAGACTAAACTGTGACAGCTCTGACCTTGTGTGTTAAATTCCAAACAGATCTTCAGTGCAGATGTTGACGACACAAACTGTACACAAAACAAGAGGGATTTGTGAACAATGCACTTCACACTTCTGAGTCATTCATTGGTTTTGGCGGCTGTAGGTGCGCTCTGGACCTGGCACTTCCAGCTACTGTTGAAAATCAAGTGTACATAGGACGGTGATGACCATCCCAGGTGTTGAACTGCATTTGAACGGACAGAGCATGCACTCATGCATGAGACAGCTCACCTCCAAGAGTACCACAAACCCAACATCACACCCCTCACACAGAGCCGTAACAAGAACTTTAATTAGCAATTCATTCTTTATTTTTGTCTCAATTAATCATTTTTAGTCTAAATTGTATAGAAATTGCTAAGAAATGCCAGTGACTTCAATGGAATTTCCCAGAGCTCAATAAAATTTCTTCCAATTGCTAGTTTTGACCGAGTAGTAATGTCATTGTGAGGCAAAGAAATACAACAAACAAATACAACGCATTTCCAATGTGAAATTAGGAAATGATATTTTGGCTTGAAAAACCAAAACACACTGTAATGACAAACCTGTCAAAAATTCCCATTGACTAAAAATATTTATTTATTGTTCCAGCTTTTAGTTCTAGTATATCATTA
>JAPQRQ010000026.1:19923052-19940950 GCA_037367365.1 Apogon talboti | reverse complement strand
TTCTGACAGATAAAATACACACAATACATTTGATGTGCGACTGAACTCATTCAAGAGTTTACAAATATTGATTTTTTGCACAACTATAAACTAATATGCACGCATTTCTATCTTACGCACATGAATGTTTTGACAGCAACTTTACCCCATAAAAATGCATTAAACTTACCACTGATGCATTGAGTCGGCCCATGTGAGGCATGGCACCCGGGGTGCATTTGTTGCCGCTAACCTTACAAACAGCAAGACTAGACACAATGGTTGTAGGACTGGTGGCCCACTTCACATCAGTCAAGCCTTTAGCCCAAGCAGAGGATGACACCAACCACAGAAAGGCAAAGGCCCCAGTCAGCAGCAGATCCTGGGTCCAACACAGAACAGTTACCAGTACAAAAACCCACTCAGCCTCCAGTCCGCACCAGTAGTTGGACACAAGGAGTATTGTTGGGACACAGACTAGCAAGTGCAGTTTGTTCTAGTTGCTCTCAGTCACAGCCCGTCCCCTGTTTAATTTACACAACTCTGCTAAATGAACTTCCTCTGACCTGGTGGATTCCAACATGACGTGAACATGAAAACCTGGAGCCCACATTTTTACCACAAAAATATGCTCACAAGTTAAGTTCAGTATTATCTGAATTCCAACACAGCCAAGGGGGAACACTTGAACCTCCTAAGACCCTCTGTCCACTTATGAGGACAAGAAAGAGTCCTCACAGCTTTATACAAAAAAACCCCAAAAAACAAAAAATAACTGTCCACCGCAAATGACATTCCATAAAAGTTTTTAAGAATGCATCTGAAAAACTGTTGCATCATGTTTCCAATATAAGCAATTATTGAATTAAAAAAAGCCAAAACTCAAAAACCTGTGGCTTTCCTGGGTCTGAGGAGGTTAATAACTAGACATATATACATGGTACTTTTCTATGTTGTATTCTCAAAGCACTTACATTGGATCCAAATGGCCGCTCCGACCACCAACAAACATTCACACGCATTCATACACCATTGTGAGTAACACTGGAGGCAAGGTGGGTGAAGTGTCTTGCCCAAGGACACAGAGACACATGACTGCGACTGAGCGGTATTCGAACTGCCAACCCTCTTTATTATTGGACGACCCGCTCTACCACCCCAAATACAGAGACACATACCAGGACTGGGCCACGGTTGGATCCTCTGTACACGTGCTGGTAACCCAAGTAAACGACAAGACTCGCTGTGCTGTAGAGGAAGGCAAACACTCCAATACAGACGTAGAACTCAGCCGAGGACGCGTGGTTTCCCATCAGGAAGACCTTGGAGGTGGTGGTCTGGTTGGCCTTACAGTCAGGCACCTCATAGGGATGCTTCATCAGCCTGTTTAACAAACGCATCTGAATTAGGCTGCGTTCATCTTACAAAACAAACACGTCTCTGTCCACACACACCTAAAGGGGTACTCAAAGTCTGCTTGTACTCCCGTAGGGTTGGTGTCGGGGCACTGGATGTTGACATGGGTGGAGCCGGAGTAACCTCCAGTGGTAGCGAAGGCAAAGATGGCAAAAACCTGGAGCCACAGACACAAGATGAGATGAGACACATGTTCAGGACAGAGCGCTGACAGAACACATTTGCATACACTTCCCCTATTTTTCATTCAATACAGGAAATGGTTTCTTCATCACAGGATGACACATGTGTGTGTGCGTGGGTGTGTGTGTGTGTGTGTGTGTAGAGTTAACGGTTTTGGCATGTCCTTAAGAAAGGTAGCAGAAAGTAGTAAATTCAAGAAGAATAATCCCATGCTGTGTTGCTTCTTACAAAATAGAAGCAACACAAAAAAAATGTCTATTCTCCATTGAACATGTGGAGGCATATTAGCTGTCAGCTTTTATAGACTGCTAATAGGCTAGCAAAGCAATTACTGTGCATGTCTGATCCAGACAGACAGACAGACAGACAGACAGACAGGCTTCTATTTGCATGCATGCCATGTTTACAACGGTGTTACTGCTCAAAACTTTCGTCCCACAGCTTTCCTTGGCCTTCAGTGTGTCACAAGACGAACAACATAATCAATTTGTAAGGTATTTTTGCTGCTGAGGATGGACAACATGTGCGCAAAGCTAAACTATTATACGACGTATAATTAAAAAATAAAAGAAGGAGACTGAGAAACTTACCCATTCAAGCAAACGGATGAAGGCCAGGGGCTCTTTGAGAGGTCCCAGGTCAAGTGTAAACCCCGACGTGAGGATTTTCTGACAAGAGATCAACGAGTAAAGTATGAGGAGTAGGAGTATGAGACCGTTACTCAGCTGACACACGGGTCGGATAGGTGTGTTTTCTACACCGCGGAGGATCATTACGCGCCATAAAACACGTTCTGGCTGTCGTTTTCAGCGCTGTTACCTGGGCAACGGTGTCCATCCTCAATCCAGAGAGCCGGGAAGCGTTAGAATTGTCTGATTTGTCCAACTTCCTGGATGTTTCTGCAGCTCTTCCGAGGTTCCTCGGACTTGAAAACTTTTCTCCAACTTCAGCGGAGCTCAGTGGGTGACACGTGATCACCGATGTTAGGGCGTCGCGAGGGGCGCTGGTGGGACGGACAAAAGTGAAAGTACGCTAGAAGAAGCTCTGCAGACAGACTGGAGGGTACATGAACCTGTGCATCACTCCTGTCATGTAATATAGAGTCCATTTATGCCACACAGAAATTATGGTGTAAAAAATACAAAAAAAAGAAGACATTTATTTAGGCTCCCGTGTAAAATGCATGGAAGGACAAAGTGAGAGAGGCCAGACTGAGTTAATACAGGGAATTAATTCTAATATTATGTTTGGGTCCCACCACTTCAATGCTGTAAACCATACCTACCCTAAAAATATAACACTATGCAGGCATGGTTTAATGTTCTACTTGCAATAGATTTTATGATTTCATGCAAGACTGATGAGAACGGTGCAAGCCAATTTGTCCAACAATTTATCATGTTGCTATGTTGTATTTTAGATAGTACTGTTATGTATGATCTCTCCTGTGTCATGTACTGTCTAGGTGTATTTTAACCCATAATGGTCTTCTTCTCTCATATGCTTCTTCTTCATCATGCGTATTGCTGCTAGTGACATTGTCCATTAATACTTCACTTCTGCTCTTCACCCTGGCATAACCGTATCACCTACACATGGCGGTGGCTGACTTTTATTCTTTTGACACAAAATTAAACAAAACTAACGCAAAGAAACAAACATATATATTAGTACTTTGTGAAACAGACGTTCTTTTATGGTGATGGGTTGATAAGTTCCATCGCTGTCAGTCATAGGCCCTTAGAATTGTTTTCTAATCACTTTTCTGCCCCTCACAGTGTCCCTGAGTGAACATATTAGTAGACGGATGATGAAGATGGAGCTCCCAAGCAGGAGGCAAAGAGGAAGCACACCTGGACGTCATTACATCATTATCATGCTTCTGCAGAGCTTAGTGATGAGCTGATCATTAATTAAACCAGGTGTGCTGGAAGATGGACAAATCTAAAACATGCAGGACACCGGCCCTCGAGGACCTGAGTTGCCCACCCCTGGAACAGAGGAACGACAGGCAGCAAATCAGGCTGGAATTCTACCCAGGTCATATGTGGGATGAATCCACCAGGTGAGCCACTAGGATAGGCCATGTCAGTCAGTAAAATGACAGGATATACGTTCCATTTGAAAGTTTGTTCTTGAAGTTATTTATGAATATAAGAAATGTCAAAACTGGATTCTCAAAATGCAATAAGTGCAAATTATACTTAATAGATTCACACATAAAAAGACTGAAGAGACCCAAGTCAGACCTACAGTATGTACTGTTCACAACCAAATCTACAGCCATTAGGTCCACATAGATCCTGCATACAGAGGTGATGAAGCACAAAAATAATAGCGGATCAAATGTAATCGGTTTCACTTGGAAATTTTATCTGTCTCAATGGTATTTTTTCAAATAATCTCAAACTTAGCAATAATTCATTGCAGGGACAGTTCCTGATGTTTAAAGAGGTGTGACTCATCAGCAGGGGGAGCAATGTACCACAACACACTGCCAAAACCACCTGCAGGTTACTGCTCTGTTTCCATAGACTGCACCACTCACTGAATACAGTACAAAGCTCACTGTTTTCACACATCTGTATTATGGTATCATCAAGTTTTCTTCTTCAAACTGAAACTTTTCAGACCTGGTCAGGATAACACTGTGTCTTGTAATCGTCATGTGCTGCATCAGCTTAGCTCTGTTTTTAGGCAGAAAACAGCCACGGTGCAACCACAAATCACCTCAGTTTATCTCTTTGTGTCTAAAATAAACAATTTAGTT
Organism: Apogon talboti; assembly: GCA_037367365.1. Lineage (NCBI taxonomy): Eukaryota > Metazoa > Chordata > Actinopteri > Kurtiformes > Apogonidae > Apogon > Apogon talboti. Next base: position 19,936,602 of record JAPQRQ010000026.1, on the reverse strand, counting down.
TGTGTTTTTGACACCCTTGACTTGACTTCAGTATAATTTTTGTGTTTATTTAAGTTTTTTTTGCATTTCACAAATTCATCCCATGGGTCAGATTGGACCCTTCAGCGGGCCAGTTCTGACCTGCGGTCCATATGTTTGGCACCTCTTCAATGATATAATAACTTATTCCATTATTGGCCTGGCGTTAAAAAAAAATCCTGCAGCCAATAATATAACAATACATAAATAAGTTTTTTTTTTCCAGTTTGCAATGCAGTCATATTCATTAATCATCTAAGTACTAAATACACTTCAGTTATAAATTGTATATTATTATTCCATACATGAAATTATTAATTCACACATGTAAGCAAATAAATAATACTCTAAACAAACACATTGAAAAACAAATAATAATTCTCAAATTGGCTCTTTAAACCATAATTAAAAAGTGTGAGAACTACATGGGATGTATGTTTGTATTAGCAGCTGCACTAAACATCTGTTTTGTCCAACAGAAGAGTTGAGTCTGAACCGTGGATCAACAAACAGTTAAGTTAGTGAAGATAATAACATCCAATAATAACTTTATACCTTCATAAGCCTCATAATCAAACTCATCTGTGTAGAAGAAACATTTCTATTTCAGCATCAAACTCCATTCTTTTCATTGAGAGACGTGTCCAGGGGGAAAAACAATAGTGCTTCTAGCTTTCATCACTTTGTTACTTTGGCTCTGAAAGTTGTTTCTTAGCATCCATTTCATGATTTCTAATCCTAATTTGACTCACTCACATCAGAATGACTCACTACTCCCCTCTAGTGGTCACATACATTTTCCCAGACCATGGGTATGAATATATTCAGTGCATATCTCTGCAGTACAATCAATACACTGGCATCTTTGGCTTCACTTCACTGTGCTTAATTCTAAATACTCTAAATAATAATAACTGTGGGTCATTTGTTATCATTTGAAAGTAGAAGTACTACATGTCATACTTTATGATTTAGAAATGGGTTGAAATTAGATTTTTTTCACAGTTTCTCAGTTAACAAGTTATTAAAAAGTGAATTTCAGTCATTTTTTTATTTAAATAGATGTGATGAATATAGAACTAGTCTATGTTAAGGATCTGTCTGTCTTGGTGAAGAAAATAGTCCATTATAGTGCATGTGTATGTTTTAGATTCAAGCCTGTCTGAGGTGTAATAAACTTACCTCTGATACAGTTCATTCCTTTACTCTCTTGGTAAATCCCACTGGCATTTTCAGTTGAATAACCTCTCAGCTGGCATGTCTGTTTCTGTACAGGAAATTTGGCACCATGGCAACGTGGCTCTTATTGTTTATCTGTTGCTAGGTAACCCATGTAAATGATGATTCTAGGATTCTGGGACGTGATTATAAGGCTATTGTATAGCAAAATTACTAATATCTCCCAAAATATTGGTCCTATCAACTTCCCATTTTTGCTAGTCTGATCCTTGACCAAAAATACATAAGTATGCCAAACTGCAGCAGCTTTTCCCAGATTTTGTTTGATGCCCGACACACACAAACACACAAAAAGTCCACTTTTATACTATAGATACCAAAAAAAAATCTGAAATACAGTATAAATACCCTTACCACAATAATATTACCACAAAAATACTCATGTGGACACCTTCTGAACTTGAAATGGACTCTGTGAACTAACTGTCTTCATACTTGATCAGTTGGAGAAGACGGCCAGTCAGTGGTCCAGTGGTGCAGCCTTTGTGTCTGATGCTGCGTCCCTGGGCTCCTCTGAGGTGGAGGGGACAGATTAACTGCTTGAGGCTGCTGAAGTTGTGATATCTGTTGATGGCCCAACATTTACAGAGGCTGGACTTAAATCTCAAAAGTGCATCTGAGGAGAGAAGAGAAGTGTTACAGCTGTTATATAAAAATGATGATTCCTAGAAAAAAATTAAAAACCTAATAGATACATGTTGTCTACTATGCATGTATAATAATGTATTTTTTCTGATATGCATATTAGATTAGATACAACTTTATTGTCATTATAGTAAAATGTTGATTAGCAGATGCAAAGACGCAGTAAACTGCAGTTTATTATGGCATGTGGGAATGCTAAGTTAGGGAGTATTATTATTATTAATAATAATAATAATAATAATAATAATGTGTACTTTAGCACTGATGTAAAGTTTAAAACAGTTAACATGCTGTAGACAATTTGAACTGTAACACAATGAACTAGGGTTAAAAATCTGATATATAAAGGGGTGAAAAGGAATAACATTTTGATTGTTAAAAGCAGGAAAAACATTAGCTAGTCAGATGTAAATACCACAGATAATAAAAGTGTAGATATTGTCAGATGAGAAGCAGAGTGGGCGTTGGCCTCGGTGGAGGACTGTGTCTCTACGTGCCCAACTGGTTCACTCATATTTCTGTTTGAATGTGAGACATATAAATAAAGTACAACATGACAGTGTGCATCTGTAAAGTCTAAACACACTCTGGACAGTAACAGAACTTAGTTTTTCACTAGAGGTCACCATTTTCACTAACAGTGCATGAGCGTTATCAAACTGAGCCCGTTTCAACCAGAGCCATGCGCTTCAAAGGACTCGGGCTGAACTCGTTCACATAGTCTGTTTATGTAATGCAAATTAATTTTCTTGGCTTTAGTTGGGTTGACGCTCATTGCTTTCTGGAATATGCACAGTGTACAAGAGGACAGGAGGATTCTGGTGAAAGGCGCTGTTCTCTCAACAGGGCACATCTCGAAGGAATAAGAGTGGCTTTGTTCTCCACCTTTTACTAGTTGCCCGGGCTGCCATGGGGGAGGGGCTGCGTCTGCATTGTACAGTCCCTTTGTGGAGGAATGCTGCTCCACAGATCAAATTGTTTGGGTTTCTTAGTGAATTTAAATCAAAGAATACAAAAGGATCAAATAACATAAGTGAAGATAATTCATGATGCCATGGGGTATATTTGAGCGTATAGCTGCGAGAGATGTGGATTCAAGAAAAAGGTTTCACATGCCTCTGAAACACCAGACAAACTTGTTTAACAGCTTTTTGTTTGTGGGTGTGATGTGATTACACTTTATTCTGCTGCTGGCCCACAAACTTGTTGGATGAGGTGTGCCACAGCAAAGAAATTAAATATCTACGGGGCAACCTCTTTATGCCCGTCAGTGTTTAAACAACACATTTTCATGTCCTAAAGGTGTAGCTCAGTAATAATGTCCCCATCCCAATGTCCACCAACTGGAGGTGCAGGTAGGCGTTCTGAAGCAATATCAGCATAAATAACAGTTTGTGGTCTGAAGTTTGACTCTGTCCACACAGGCCATGGCAGCATCTGGACTTTTTACCCCCCAAAACACATGACCAGCAGTCATGGGTTTGTTATGGCCCACTGTCCCATCACATGCACAGATTTAATTAACAACACAATATATGACTCAGTGAATCAACAAAATGAATAAATAGAATTTTGAGAATGTGATAGGTTATAGAAGGAACATCTGCCCTAAAGCATTTGAGCAATCACATGATTTAGAACGTGATCAGAAGGTCACACCTCAGATATCTACAAAATGTCAAGGGCTGAAAACAGAAACTGTATGTAATTATAGTGTATTCTAAACACAAGTAATGTTCTCTAATAAAGGGTCACACCATGTGTTGCAAGACAATCTATTCATTTAAACCATATTTCTTATTCAGTGTTAATGTAACCTAAATTCTTAATATACTGTGTGTAAAGGATTTCAGTCCATTGATAGTGAGGTCTACACAGTGGTAGAGATTACTTGGTTTTAATCTCTTTTTTAGCCTTTCAACATCACAACAGATCCAGATGTTTAATCCCTGCCAGAGAAAACTGAGGATATGAGTCAAAAGAAATGACCATTCATTATGGCATATGTAGTACATGTGGTGAGTACTGTATGCATTTACTTTTCTGATTTTACTTATAGATTATTTTTTGGTTTAGTGTATTAAAACCATTCCTTTCTTGTCCACATTATCAGATGTTAACTGCTTTAAAAAAATGCATGTTTTTCAACATAGATACATTTAGTTATTTATTAATGTTTAGATTAAGTGTTATCCCCCTTCAACTATATTTTTATTCCCTAGTCTGCTGTACAAATCTCTCCAAATATGCAATATTAATATAAATATTTTATTTTTATATACATAGCTGACTTTTTTTTCCTTCTCTCAGAGGGTTAGTTTCAGTGGGCTATTTATTTTAAATCACACTGTATTATCTTAAGTCAAATTTGACTTGTGAAATTTGTTTTCCCCAAATTCAGTGGTGGAGAATCCCAACTCCATAAAGTAAAACTCCTGCCACGTATTGGGTCTACCTGTTCAGGTGATTCCACTAATTAGCTATCCCATCTACCTGGATGAGGAGTTGTGCTGATCAAAATGGGCTGCTTCTGTGAATGGTTGGAAAAAAACTACATGGCAGGACTTTTACTTTATGGAGCTGGGATTCTCCACCACTACCTAAATTACACTCTTATGTGGCCCAGAAAAGTACGCTTTTTCTGTCATAAATCAAGTTCTGGCTGGTTGGACTCACTGTAGTATTGCTCAACCTACCTTGACACGGCTTTGACAGCTAATTATGAGCTCCTATTTTTTTTTTTGTTCCGCCCTTTTGGAATTTAGCCAATCACAACGGTGTATGGGTGGAAAGAGGCGCTTCCCAGCCAATCACAGCGCCTCTTCTCCGCACAGGGGCATAACAAACCGTAGACACAATTTGAGCGATCGTTACAGTGCAGCATATTGGCCGGGGAGTTACAGCGCGAATAATTGGTGTTAAACATCAGGTCAAATTAGAAAAATTGCGATTTAATCCTGCTCTAATTGTATAGATTTCTCTTCGCTGCTGCGCGGGGAAGCAGCCGGAGCTTTGCGGGCGCTCCGTGTTTTCAAAGCCCGAAATAGTCGCTGTCAGGAGGACTACTGTTTTGTTGATGTCATCCGCGGCAGCAGAGCAGTAGCGACCTTCAATTTCTAGACAAGACTGGGATAAACAAAGACTCGGGTTTGGTTGTGTTTTTCATTCTCTGCTTGGTTTTTATTGCCCCTTGCTTTTCCGCAACAAGAATGGGACTTTTGTTGCCCTGTGTCGTGCTGTTATGTCTTTCCACTTTGACAGCCGGGTTGGATTTTCAGCAGGATCCCCAGCCTTTCGGACAGTCGGTTTTTGTGAGGAATTCAAACACATTGGGAAAAGCTGCGAACATCGTTAAGAGGTCCCTGCCTGCATGGCTGGCGGCATCACCAAAGCACAAGATAAAACGAAGAAGCGTCGAGCAGGCCGACTCCTGCGAGTCTCTTCAAGGATTTGAGACCAAGTTAAACGCCAACACCCACAGAGTAAGTTACCAGCTGAGGTCCTGTTACACTTCGCACGTCTGACAATGAAATGAGGCTGAGGAAGATGCTGCGCAGGTGCCGACCAGGTGCACGCGCAGGCCTAATCAGCCAGTCCCTGTCCTCAGACACCTAGCTACTGATGGACTGTTTTCCACTCAACCCTGCTGCACACAATAACAGTAAGATGGAGGGTATTTCAGTATTCAGCTGCTAAGAAACCAAAGCACACAAATGACACGTTATCACCATCAGCAGAATTATAATTTAGCTTTTTTTCCACAAACTCAGATGATCAGCAGAAGTGGCACCATGCCTTTCTGTTACCACACACTTCACACTTTTTCTTCCATTCTTGCTGCAGTAAACCGTCTGTGCTTCCACACAACACAAGTGTCCACAGAATATTTTTCTCCAGTCAACGCTTGCAGGTGATCCACTCAAGTCCCACCAAACCAGTTTTTATGCCTGACATGTTCTACTCTGACCTACATCTAGTCTTTCTCTTCTGATGGATGCAGGCTCTACTTCCCTGAGAGGGAATCGGCTTGGCTAGTTAGAGTAAATCAGCCAAGACAAATCCATGTGACCGACTGTGTGGTAGTTATTTTGTGATTAAATGTTGTTTTTGTGTGGAGGTGGAACAAAGCAGTACATTGCACCATAGCTTCACGCTGTATGTGAAGTATTTTGTTTTTCTCCTACAAAGACTGGGTTAGATTTTGACTTTGGATATCACACTTTTGGCACCAAATCCAGTCTGAAAAGGAGAGCACTCACATTAATGCAGGGATTAAAATATCTAGGAGTCTCTGTAATGCTGTCCTTAAAACAAAAGGTAAAAGAAAGAGGAAACGGACGTCAGCACAGTCCTATGTTGCTCATTTGCTTAGCTTCTCATGCCATGTGATTGAATTTGCATTGAGGTCTCTGTATGCTTAAGCTCAATAACCGAGAGTCGAGAGAATTCCTGGAGGCTGAAAGTCGTCATTCCTCTTGAGGTTTCTGTGGCTGGTCCCACAATACAGAAGCTGCTTACAGTACAGACACCTAAAAACAGCCTGGTGCCGTCTGTGACTTTCATTTTCATTTGTAGCACCTTTAAAAACAACGTTGACAGACAAAGCTAAAACGGGAAATTTCACCAGTAACTAGAAAACCCTTCATTGCAACAATGCAAGGCAAAACAAAGCCAATACAGAGTTAAAGGAGTACTTTAAAAAAGTCAAAACAAAAGAAGCGGAAGGTAGAGAAAACAAAGAGTAAAATGACAAGGAAAAAGAAATCTAAAAAAAGAGCAAGGAAATGGAATCAGGCAGCAGAACTTTCTATGATATTAAAAAAATATATTATTTAGTCATCAGACAGTGCTGTAGAAACACACATTGATCTAATCTGATTACTGTCACAGTGAAAATTAGATTGTTAACCTCAGTATTAAAGCAATGTTCTTCTGTCAGAGCAGTTGGCTTGTGCTTGCTGAAACGTATGTCTGTTCTGATAAGTGGTGCTTCACTTTTTCACTTTGTCAGCTCTACTCGAAGACATGGTGAGCGGAAACATTCTGCCAAAGGAAAATACACAGTGTGCAGACAAACTCCCCAAATAGGCTTTGAATGCAGTTTATAATTGCGCGGTCAGTTCATCTGTGTCTGTCAAGTGGGCTGAAGGAGCTGCTTACACAAACGCCCCAGCTTTGTTTAAAAAAAATTAATTACTTTTAACTTTTAAAACGTTTTATAAATCATGGATACGTGATGAAATGAAAGTAAAAATCTGAATAATTAAACACAGTTCAGATAGATCTGTTGAAGCAGTTTGTCTCAGGATGTATTATACGTGAATCCTGCTTCTTTGTGGATTAAGTCATTGTTTCCTCATCTGTTTTCAGTATATCTTCAATGACTTGAGTGGTTCGGTGTCGTTGGCCTGGGTTGGAGATGGAACGGGGGTGAGCGTTACACTGTTTATATGTGAAGTTATTCTAGGATTCATGACTGTGACATGAAGTTAGCATTAGCTATAAACTTATATGCATCACATCAGCTGCAATTTTGTAACTATGTCTGACTGCATTGTCCCTGTCAAATAAATAAATAGGACAAATGTGGCTGTATAGGACAGCAGTGAGCCTCATGGATTATATAAGGGGCCCTCAATCAGGGTCTTTGTCTTGGCAGGTCATCCTGGCTTTGACGACCTTTCAGGTGCCCTTCTTCATGATCCGGCTGGGACAGTCCAAACTCTACCGGAGGTAAGTCCCACATCACGATTCAACCAAAAAAAACCCAAAAACAATAGAACATGTTTTTGCCTTTAATTCGGCTTCACCGTGTGTCTATCAGCGAGAACTATGGGAAGTCTTTCCAGGACGTGACCGACCTCATCAACAACACCTTCATCAGATCAGAGTTCGGCATTGCTATCGGCCCCGAGAACTCTGGGAAAGTGAGTACCGTCCAGATAAAGACTGCAGGGAAATGCAGCGCCTACTGTAACTGTAACTGGACACATTTTGGAAGGGTTCATCGGTTCAACATTTGGCCTCTGGTTTGTAGGTGATCCTGACATGCGACATCTCTGGAAGTCTTGGCTCGCGCATCTTCGTCTCAGATGACTTTGGAAAGAGTTTCACCCACCAAGACCTGCCCTTCACCCCGCTGATGCAGATCTCCTACAACCCTGAGGACTCCAGTGCGCTCATGGTCATCAGTAACAATGTGAGTGCTCCTTTAATGTACCTCCATCAGTCCACTTCACACACACATGGATATTTACCACTGTGGTGTTTTTCAGTGTGAGATGCCCTTTTCACAGCTTGTTGTAAAGTACTTGAGCAAAGGCCACATCCTCTTACTTCCTCATTTCAGAAAACACACTGCTGGCCGGTCATTCATTTGTTGACACAGCACACATTTATTAACCCGGCTGTTGTGTGAAGGCGGCTCTTATCTGCTGAAACCTGAGTAAATAGGGTCATTTCGATTCATGGAATTTGATTGTGACTGCATACGTTAGAAGACCTGTGAAAGAAGGGTGAGCTGCGTACCTGTTAGACTGTTTTTCATCATTTTTCATTAAATTTTATGAACCGTCCACAATCGTGTCTCCTGATCCACTGGAGCCCCACTGGGCATGTCCCCTCCCCTGTCACACTGGGATGTTATTAAAACTACAGCACATTATCAGCAGTGTTTCAACCGCATATGGTTAAAACATGACCTGTGTGATGCAGACTGAGAGGACTGGGGCGGTTTCATGGGCAGGTCAGTGTAGGACACTGAACTGGTTTAGAACGGGTTTCTGCCCTCAGTGATTCAAACATGTCTGATGGCTGCGTGTATTCAGTTTATGTATTAGTGGTATTCAGAACTCGACAGAGGTTGTGCATTTACTGCATTTGCATGTGGTTTCAGTACTTTGAGCAGACAAACCCCCAGTGTTTTAGAAAACAAAAAATACTTCCTATTTTTTCACACTTTTTTAAACTAATTCAGTATACTTTTTTGTTTTTTTTTTTGTCTATTCTAATTTGCTGGTTATTAACATGTGTTCAGCAGTATAACTAGCTCAGAACACACATTTACCACTGACCTACACAGTCTTTCATTGTTGTTGTTTTTTTTTTTTCTTTTATCTTATCTTTCTCCTCAGAATGAACTATGGCTGTCTCAAGATTTTGGCAGCAACTGGAAAAAGATCCATGACACTGTGTGTCTGGTGAAATGGTAAGAGACAAGACAAATGTGTTAAGATATTAGCATCAGATGTTGAGTGTACACGCAGCAGTGCCATTCAGTGTCCTCAAGTTTCTGTTTGTCAAGGAAATATTATTTTTCAGACAAATTAAGGAGGAGTGGAAGGACTGTGTTCTTATTGGACGGCCGAGGATTTGAAGCCGAGATACTCTATCCTAAAGTGACGTCTCCTTTTTCTTCAGTTTAAGTTGCTCCAACAAGCTCTTATTACAGTCCTTATTTGACCTTTTGTCAACATTAGTCAGAGGGAAATGTGTTTGCAGCGCTCCTCCCAACCCAAAACTTGACGTTTGCAAACAGGCAAATAAAAGCACATTGCAGCAGGTGCCTGTTAAGTGAGTCGCAGCCAAGCCCTCGCAGCAGTCCTGTTGTTATGGAGGCACTTCCTTGTACACACTCTGAATACGTTTGGCAGCTCTCGTTTCACTTGGAATACAGTGTTTTCGAGGTCATTGTACCTCAAAGAGCTGAATGTACAAGGCAGTTTTTTCCTGCAATGTAACCTTTCATTTCATCCCACAAGACATTGATTTGAACAGGCTGCAGGGAAATGGGTCATTTTTTTTTTTTTAATCTCAGGCAGGAGATTTCTGAAGTCAAAATACAACGCTCACAGTGAAGTGCATATTTGGGAAGGGCATGACTGTGTGCTGGTTGTTGCTGTTTTTTGATAAGCCCTGTCATGCCATACTTAGTTTCACAATGAAACAACAACTCTAAAAGACAGACTGTACGAAACACATTAGAAACTCTCCCTCCAACAGTAAAGGAGTCTGTCATATCTTTACATATCCTTGATGTATGTTGCTGCTTATCTGAAATTCTTGATGGTTTCTTTTTAGGGGAAGGAAAAGTACCATCTTCTTTACAGCCAATCTTAATGGTTCCTGCAGTGAGTAATACCTCCTTAAATAAAATTAAAGAAATGTGTTTCCCTTGTTCATTTTAAGCACTAATACGTTGAAAGAGTGACCCCTCATTAATCTGTTAGATTTCTTTGTCATTCTTTAGAATTTCATTAAGAACCCAGTAGATTAATTTGATTTGGTTATTTCTACATTTGTGTTTTTTTTTTTTATCACGGTTTATCCTTAAGTTCTCGTCTATCCCAGGTGACCGTGGAACGCTTGAGCTGAGGAGGACAACAGACTACGGGAAAACTATTAAGACTGTCGCCACTAAGATCTACTCCTTCGGCCTGGGAGGACGCTTCCTTTTTGCCTCAGTAATGACAGGCAAGGTCAGTGCAGGTCTAAAGGTACAGAAATACGATCAGACATCCAGTGGCAAAATATTGACTGTTACCAATGTGTGTGTAAAAAAGCAAGAAAGTCAATATTTGATTGTCATATTTGTCTTGTTGGAAAGGGTGCTTCCGAATTGTAATAACTTAACAATTTCTAGTCAGTGTCCATAAAGAAAAGGAACAAGTTGTATTTTACTCCATGCAAAATTTGGAAACAGCATGATCAGATATCTAGTCTGTTCACTCGTTTAATATCTGTTTATACTGAGTAAAACTGTCGGTGCAAATGATCTGAAGTAGTTAAATGTCTGCTCTGTAACTTCTGAACTGGACATTATTTTCATGGTTCTTTAATTAATTTACACCACTTTTTAAATGTTATTCTTTTTTATTTTCACATATGCTGTAGTGGTTAGCACTGGCGCCAACAGCAAAAAGGCTCTGGGGTTTTGGGTTCAATTCCCAGTTGGTCCGGGGCCTTTCTGGGTTGAGTTTACCTGGTCTCTCTCAGTCCTCCAGATGCTACGTTTTCCCCCTACCATTAATAAACAGGTTAATTCTCTTGTCGGTGCCCCTGACCACGGTGCTGCTGATCTGGAGTCAGTCCCTGAGCGCCTTCAATGGCTGCTCACTGCTCCTAATGTGTGCTAATGCTAATGCTAACCAGTGTGTGTTGTTTTAGGATGGGTAAAATGAAGAGACCGAATTTCCCAGAAGTGAGTTTGATTAACCTTTGATCAAAAGTTGTCATTTTTAACCTGTCCTTCTGACCAACCCAGGGAACGCTGAGGATGATCCACGTCTCAGTCGACTCCGGGGACTCGTGGAATATGGCTCAGCTGCCGGCTGTTGGTCACGAACAGTTTTACTCCATCCTGGCGGCAAACAATGACATGGTGTTCATGCACGTTGATGAGCCAGGAGGTACAAACAGCGTCATCACACTTTTATCAATGACCATTATAACCAAATATTATACTCATCTGAACGTTAATGAACCCATCTTGTGTGTCTACAGATACAGGCTTTGGTACTGTTTATGTGTCAGACGACCGTGGAACAGTGTACTCCAAGTCCCTGGAGCGGCACCTCTACACCACCACGGGAGGTGACACAGACTTCACCAACGTCACCTCCCTGCGAGGAGTTTTCATTACCAGCATCCTGGCAGAAGGTAGCTCCATTTAAGGACATGTGCTGCACCGTGTCATTGGTCAGAAGCGTTTACCGCTCTAAAGAAATTCCTCTCTGAAATGAAAGTGGTTTTGATTTTTATATTGCACCTGAAAGACCAACAACAACTTCACTCAAGTTCCCTCCGAAGCAGACATGTTTGACTTCTCCATTACTCATAGTACTGGAGGGAGGGTGTTAGGTTAATATTTAATTAGCTAGTCAGTGTTAGATGTGCTGTCTGTCTGGATCAGATGGCTGACACTCCAGAAGAAATAGTTCACATCACCCGCAAAGTCTTAACCCTTTCATGCCTGCACAGCACTTGCATGGTAAACACACAGGAGTAAGCACAGTCAAATACTGTGGGCTTAGCAGCGACAACCGAGTTAACTGAAGTCACAGGAAACTTGGTAAACATTGTAAACAGTCAGAGGCCGCAGCTCACTGCAGTCATGATTAGTTCTGATCAGGTCTAATGGAAAAAAACTAGACAGCTGCACATTATTGTTGCCAAGTCAAATCCAACAAAATGTAAGCCTCAAGCAGTTATTACTATTCCGTGTCCATGTTTGCTGTTGTGCACATGCCCGTCTCTTTTCTTGTGTTTTCAGATAGCTCTGTGCAGTCTGTGGTGTCCTTTGACCAGGGAGGGGAATGGGTTCCTCTGCAGAAACCTGCCAACAGCAAGTGTGACGCTACTGCCAAAGACCCTGACGAGGTAAAGACAGGAAACTGGTGTGTCTGGAAAGGGAGCCAGCAGAGCAACCTGATCAGCCTTAAACAGAAGCACTTAATGTGTAAATGGACATCTAATCATACCATTAGAAGAGTTAAGACTGGGTCATCAGGACTAGCAGTAAGGTTAAAAAACACGATGTGATTCAAAACAGATGATGCCAACAAGGGATTATAGTCTTGATTTAGAGCAAAAGCAGCATCCAGACCAGACAAAACATTCCATACGTTGTATTCATACTGTCTGAATAGAAAAACAATTAAAAAATAAAGTCAATAGTTTTTTGCAGAGGTCGTGAAAGTCTTAAAATGTATGGAATTTTGATGCGCTGTTTTCCAGACCTTGAAAAGTCTGGAATTTTGTGTGAAAGTCTGAATAAAGTACAGAAAAAAGTTTCTCTCATAGTGGAATTTTAGAGTATGTTCAAAGGCACATAATCATGTAAGATAAGAAATACAGGAGGAAAACGTATAAAAAACTGGTCTGTACTGAAATGATTCTAGTGAAACTTTTGTGATTTTCATGTGTTTTGAAAGCGTTTCTGTCAGTAAAACATAATTTAGTGTGAATTTTGCATTCATTAATTTGTACTTTTATTAAAATGAACTTTTCTACTACACACAACCAAAAAAGTTGGCACACAAGTATTAAAAGTACATACAGTCAAGGTCTGGGGGAAAAAAATAGCAATTTTGAAAAAGTCCAGAATTTTTATTTGGATAAAAAACAAGCACCCTGTATTAGGTAGTCATACGGTTATTCACCTATGACGGACTTTGATCCAGTTACTTTCTGTCAAAAAGGCGTCACACATAAACTGTACTGTGACATTGTTGTTGTGGTGTTGTGTGCGCTGGCCTTTTGTAGCCACTATAAACAGGTTATCAGATGATGGGTGTGTTTGTGTCTACAGTGCAATCTGCACATCCACGGCGCCTACAGCATCACCACGAGGCTCAACGTCCCCATGCTGCCGCTGTCCGAACCCAACGCTGTGGGGCTGATCTTAGCTCACGGTAATCCTCAGTTCAGAGCTTTCATATGTGTATGTGTTTTGTATTGTTTGGACTTTGTGGCTGCTGCCTTGGCCAGGTCTCCCTTGAAAAAGAGATATTCTAATCTCAATCGGACTTCCTGGTTAAATAAAGGAAATAAATAAAATACCAAACCTATAGACAAGTATTTCCGCAGGGTCTTATGTGAATGGGATCGTCCTCCTCCTCTTCCTCCTCCTCCTCTTCCTCCTCCTCCTC
>JAPQRQ010000026.1:19879811-19892620 GCA_037367365.1 Apogon talboti | reverse complement strand
TGGGTCGGTGAGGTCGTTTTGTCTTGCAAGTATGTAACTGTATTGTTGTCTTGTGAAAAATCAAAAATAAAATATATATATAAAAAAAAGAAAACACTCTGTGTGTCATTAGGACTCTTCCACCAAAATTCCACATGTTTAACAACTTTGACTGGAGTCTAATATTAAGTGAAAATCATGCAACTATTTTACAATTGCTCATTTGAATAAATGTTAATATTGGATTTATACTGTGATTAAAAACTCAGAAGAACAACTGCATTCATTCAGCCACTGGTACTACTGATGGGAATCCACTTTAAAAACACAAATAAACAAATAAAACTGCTCCTCCTGATAAAGGCCTGTACCATGTGACTTTAATTTGAGGAAAAGTCAGAGTCATGCTCCTTAAAATTAGCAGTACTGTTGTGTTACCATCAGTGTGTACGTATGACAATGGGACGGTGCGTCGCTGTGTTGATGATGTGCATCATTTGTGTTCCTTCTCACCAGAGTGAACAATAATCCCACTGTCTGTGTCACTGATCTCCTCTTTACTCTCCATGGTTGTCATCTCAGATATCTTGTTGAAGTTTTTAGAGATTCCTGTGGAAGTGAACAGAGGTTGTTGTAGTTAGTGAAAATTCAGCTGGTCACTGATCAGGGCTGTGTTCTCCTGTGGGTTTCCTCCCACACGCCTTCATTCATGCTCACTCCTGCTGCTTCCTTTAACAAAAGTGACGACTGGCGAGTGTCCTTTCACACACTCATCCATGCAGCTCTCCATCCCTCTCCTCCTCCCCCCTCCACCTCTTTCTCCCTCCCATGCTCCATCACAAAAGAGGCAGACCCCCACGGTTGACTCGGCACATGTGCGGGGGTTAATCCGAATCGTGGTGCCATGGTGACGGGGCACGGCGCGGCTGACTCTGGGAGCGTGTCGCCATGAGGCGTGTCAGAGGGCGTTTAAAGAGCCCAGACCCCGAAAAGGAAAGCAGATGGCAGCGGGAATTACCCCACTCAGGGACTGCACCTGTTCCCCCCACACGCCCCTCCCTCAGCTCCTATTCAACCAGTGTCCACAAACCCTCTGGGGCTTTGAAGTGGAAGAATGTCTCAATGCTGGGCTGGTCCACGCAGCGTCACATCACAAGGTTCCTGCTGATTCCTGTGCAGCACGTTTCCAAACATTCAGACGCAGGCCAGAGTGTATTTCATGTTTATGGGCTGTTTCTTTGTTGTTTTCTACCTAGCATCAGGCTGACGACGTGATGAGGAGAAGCACGACACAGTGAAAACATACACAATCACAACAAATTGGTAAAATGAACCTTTTCAGTCCAGGCCAAGACGTTTGATGTTGCTGTTTTTTTTCTTCTGAAATTGCCCAGTGATGAGAGCACTTCATGATATGTTTTTATTTTATTTCTTTATTTATTTGACAGGGACAATGCAGTCAGACAGAGTTACAAGCTTGCAGCTGATGTGATGCATATAAGTTTATAGGTAGTGCTAATTTAATTTTCTAAAACACCATAGTACAATACAATAAAAACAGAAACAAAACAAAACAAAAACCAGAAAAAAAGGTCTTTTATTTTCAGATTTTTAAGGTGTAATTAATTTACTCTGGATCTCATGTGCCAGACTTCTAAAAAGACCAACATGAGAGACAACTTTACAGGAAGTAATATCATTATGGTTTGTTAACAGTTGATACCATAGCCTTAAACTAAACAGTAATAGAGGTGCAACCAGTGCCACTCACTCTGTCAGTGTTATCAGTAAAAAGCCCTTAAAGTATGGACAGTAAACTAGTCACTGTGTCCCTGTCAGTCTTTTACTATTATGTATGTTGTTCTTGTTCATATTACTCCTGCATTAATGTGTTTATTACATTTTCCTGTTGTAAATGTTCAGGTTGGAGCTCATTTAACCACTTTAGTTACTGTTGAACGGTTTAAGTGTCATATTCTGTAAAACTATCATACGTTTGTCTGCGTCTGCTGTGAGAGCCATGCATTTCTCAAAACTCAACGTTTCATGAGGTCAGAAAAAGCCCTGTTTTCAGCTCTGTGGTGATGCATTTTCCAGTCAATCCAACAGTGTTTTATTTAGCTTAAGAAGGAGGACAATTTTCTCAGTCCATAAAGGAAACTTTCATCCTTCAGTTTATTAGAAATACATTAAACACGTTTGGAGAGATGTGGTTTTCAGTGTACAGGCCGGGACTGAAAAAATCTAATCTGAAAAGACTTCGACTGCGTTCAGACAGCAGGTCTTAACGCACAATTCGGATTTTTTGGGTGAAATCCGATTTTTTTGTGTGCTTGTTCATATTACACATTAAACACGACTTCTATCACTTTTGAGAATGAACTGAATACAACCCTGAAGTGACCCTAAAGAGGTCCTGACGTAATACGTGACCACGCAGACACATACTGTATTTACAGAAGTACATATGGAGGCATCTCATCTCGGTGCAGAATTCTGACGTTTGTCTCATTTCAATGACGTACAGCTCAGATAAATGCGACCTGGCCGTTCAGAGTGACGTCACATTGAAAAATAACAGAAACGTATGGGATTTAGGACCTCATATGAAGTGGTCTGGGTTGGATTAGTGCTGTTCAAACTGTCTTTAACAGATCAGATGCAGGTCACATATGTGAGAGCGAAAGAATAATGCATCAATAATGTAAAGCGCTTTGGGTGCCTTGAAAAGCGCTATAGAAATCTAATGCATTATTATTATTATTATTATTATTATTATTATTATTATTATCATTATTATTATATGGGCCAAAAAAATCAGATTTGGGTCTGCAGTGTGAACGTAGCCTGAGTGGGGTAAAAAAAAACACAATACTTGTCTCTAAGATGAAGCAGCATAAAATAAAAAAAATGCTCAGTACCTGGTCGGCTAATGAATAGAATCAAATAGAATTGAATAAAACTGAATAGAATCGAATAGTCGTTACACACAATGACAGTGAGCAATGAAATTAGGAAAATTTCTTCGAATGCGAGAAAATAACCAAAAATGCGCACAATGTTTCTTTTGTCTCTCAGCCCTGAACAAGTCATATGAGATGGAGATGAGTCAGGAATAAAAGATGACCTCATAAACAGTCAGGATAATTGAATGTGCTGCTCAGATATAATCCTCTGCTCCTGCCTCATCCTCTGTGTTTAGAGATCAGTATCAGGCCTTTTCCTGCAGACACCAGGAAGAACCAGAGCCTGTGTACATGAGAACCTCCTCCAACAGGATATTATTGTGTATCCCATAGGCCTGACCTATTCACCACATCAACTCATGTGAACTGACTCAGTTATGAGCGACCGGTAACACAATGAGGCACAGGCAGGTCCACTCAGTAAAACAACACGGCAACAAAGGCCCTGTATCCACCGAGCGGCCTCAATAATCTGCTGCGGGCGCAATATCTGCTGACAAGTCCGCTTCAGGCCGGAGCAGTGATGCAGGGCCAATGTTGAGACGAGGCTGTAGCGGCTGATGGGAAGATCTGAGAGTTTAACCTCCTAGGACCCACTGTCCACGTATGAGGACAAGAAACTCACAGCTTTATACAAAAAAAAAAAAGAAACAACTGTCCACCGCAAATGACATTCCATAAAAAATTTAAGAATGCATCTGAAAAAACTGTTGCATCATGATGTTTCCAATATAAGCAATTATTTTACTTTATTTCTTTCGTTTGTTTCTTTCTTGTGGATCTTGACATGTCAAGATCCAAAGGTATGTTTTTGGAGCAAAACTTATGTCTTAAACAAAAGAAAGAAAAACAGTAAAATATAAAAACTGAAGACATAATGAACACAATTGAACTATAAGCAATTATTGAATTAAAAAAAGCCCAAACTCAAAAACCTGTGGGTCTTAGGAGGTTAAGGTAAGGGGGGGGGGGCTGCTGTACGCCCAGACACATGGCTCCATGCAGCAGCCATCAAAAACTAAAGACGTCAACAAGAATCCAGCCTCGTAATCAGAGACAGGCCGGGTAATGTGGGATTTACCCACTTACACCCCATAACTCTCTGAAGACTTTCACAATGTCTGTGGTCGGAGGTCTGACTGAGTGGGTGGGTTCGGGCAGACAGTGCAGCTTATTGCCAAGACTCTGATGCCATTTGTCATAGATTTCATGAAATCTGGAGTCATGGGAGTGTTGAAATTACACCGACAGAAAAGCCATAGAACAACACTTTTCTTGAAACAAAAAGCAATCATTTCCTGAAAGCACAGATAATGAGAGCAGCCTCCACCCGGCAGACTTTAGAAACCTGGTGTAGTCATAACATGATAATTGCGCTGTCTGGTCACTCCTAATGATGATGAAGTCAGATTATAATGGTCCTCATTAGGCTTTAGTCGTATTTCTTTTTCACTTGTTGTTTTCAGTTGCAGGTCAGTTTTAATTTGTTGGGGTTTCCTTTAAATGGGTTTGCTTTGGTTTTTCACATGTTTAGCTTTTGCATTGTTTTTGTAATATGGGTCATTTGTCTTATTTGTCATTTGCCGTCCATGTATAAAATCGCGTGTGTTTGAGTCATCAATTACAAAAAATCAACATGAAACAAGAGTCAGACGTGAGAAATAAACTGACAAAGCTGAAACTGAAGACATTTCAACTATAATTTTTCACGTGTTGTGTAAACATGTAATACAGTTTCTGTTAGTCATGTTTTGGGTTTTTTTATTATTATTATAGTTGTCACACTGGGTTGTCGGTATTGGTGGTCTCTTGATGACTGTTGGACTGTCTAGAAACGTGTCAGGGATGGCAACTGAGCGCCGCGCCCATCCTCACAGCCCACCCGACCGTGACCGTGTAACATCTACGGAAGTGGGTGTTTATGGCAGCAGATCATCATGTGGATTCACTGTCTCCCCGACTTCCCCCACCACCCTTTCCCATGAGCCTTTTGGAACTGCGATCTCCTGGAATGCTGCCATTGCTGCCGTGCTCATTACCACTGTGGTCGGCCCTGGAATTACCAACAGGGACCAGCCTCGCCGAGGAAACAGTGAGGGATGCCTGAAACCAGACCGAGGCCCTTATTCAAACCCTGTAATTAAGATTCTCCACTGAGTGCTGATACTGTGGAAGAAACCAAACGACTTTACAACATGCCTTATTTCAGAGTCTGATGAGAAGCCAAAATCCATTCAGCAAAATGGATCCATTCTGTACACAATATGGGCTTCTGCAGGAAAAGTGCATCAATGTGGGGGAGCAGCAGGAGGGGGGAAAAATGAAGTGTTGTATTACAAAAGCACGTCACTAGGGTCAGATCTCAACGTTAAGAAGTAGTGCTGATTGTGGAAACTCCACACACAGCAGCAAAATGCCGACAGGAGGCTGAGATAACATGAACGCAAAGTTCAAACCCCAGCACTGGCAGCCTCCTGGCTTTGTCCATGTTCGTTTGGATCACAATTGCCAAGTAGTGCAGGGTGTTCAAGCAGGGACAATGCAGGGGTAATAAGCTGCACGCTGGCCTGCTCTCTGCCACTGGAGGCCATATGCTGCACAGACACACCAGCTCTGTTACAGCCCAGCCACAGCACAAATACACAGGGCACCAAGACATGCTCCATTGTTCTCCAGAGGCCGGAGACATAGTCAGGGATCATGACACCTTGTCCCTCTGAGTCATCATTTCTGAGGCCTCTGAATGGACACTGATGGTCACCCTTCTACTGGCAGGATGTGGTCACAGCTTTTCACACAGCAGTGCCCAGCGTTTACCAAAGAACCGGGGTGCCCTGTGGGGCATAACAACACACGGGTGTTGTTTTTAGCGCCACTGTAGCACCCTACGTCTGTCAACAATGCGGCCTGAATGAGCTTTGTGTTTATTTCGCTGCTGTAGGCACAAACAGCAGCCACAAACAAGCCTGTGGCCACATGTACGGTAAGGCCAACCTGTGAAAGTAACTCATTCATGTTCATGGTAAATGTTGAACCCACACCAGTGTCAACACAGAGGAAGTGATTAGCCAGCATTTACCACATCTGTTGGGTATTCATGGACACTGAGGACTGACACCTGTGATACTGTGGTAGGACAGGGGACATCACTTGTATTGTCTATTAGCTACTTGTAATTCAATATAAAAACATGTACAAAATACTTCCATTTCTTAACATAAAAGTGCTCATAACAGAACTACACTCTTAATGTATTTGGGCATTATGTAACGTAACCTCTAAAATACAATAGTATAATAGATTTAAGGTTAGTGCATTAGCATGCAATCTGTATTATGTTTCAACTAACAAGAAAAGATAATCAGCCTATTTATGCTGATTTATAAGCAAGGCAGTTTAATTTGTAATTTGGACCTAAATTTCTAAAAGTTCAAACTCTTAAGCTGCAAAGTAAGAATAATCCTCAGACAAAAAACAAAAAGTCTATCCGTGTAAAATGCATTTGTTTTAGCTCTGAAGCCCGAATACATACATCAGTTTAATACCAGTGAAATGTTTCAGGATAAAGAAGTAACAGCCCCCAGACCTTCTCCCAAACCGTGATTTAAGCTACAGCTCCAACTTTTCCCTCATTTATATCACACTGTAGATGGTGTGTACTTACCTACTGATGAGTTTTGTCCTCTCCTCCTCTGTTAACATGACCAGTGTGTGCAGGAGTGGTGGAGACTTTCTCTGGTCAGATGTGAGAGCGGCGCTTGGGACATCTGTTTCAGACTGATCCATTTTTACACTGAGGGGGAGGAGGAATATTAAGTTTTTGTTTTTAAGTGCTTATTTGGTTCACTTTTTCTACCTTGCCTTTACATGTACTTTATTTACTGTTTTATTACATTTTTTTTATTTTTTATCACATATCAAATGGATATATGTACAAAACGTATACTTTTTATTGAAGGTGCTGCCCCCAATTCTGTGTAAATGGTTTGGTCCAACGCTGACTTTCCAGACACGCTCTGCATATTGACACAACACGCGACGCACTGAGGGGGCTTTAACATGAGAAGGGAAACAAAACGAGGAGTTCAGAGAAGAAAGAAGGGTGTAGAAAAAAAAAACAGGACAGCTGGGAGGTGAAGGGAGGTAATCAAGCACACTTTCCTCCACACTGATGTAAACAAACATAAACAAAGGAACAAATCTATTTTCCAGGGACCAGTCTATATATTCTATTTGATCACTATTAAATGAAGAATGATGTATTGACTGAATTAAATCTATGGAATTAAATCTTAGGCCACCAGAGATTAAATGAGCATACATGTTCATTTGTCATTATCTTTTATTCAGATACACCAAGAAAATACATGAAATTTGTACTCTGTCTTAAAAGACACATGAAAAACTAAATTAAATGGGTTCTACAGGTTAAAGGGATTATTCAGTGTGACAAGAAGCAGCACAAACAAGAAATATCGGACATGTGTTGAATGAAACCTGGTAAACATCAGAAAATTAATGCAATAAATCTCATTGTTTGAACAAAAAGGTTAAAGGCATGTTAAGTGCAAAGGGAGGTCACACTAAACACGACCACTGTGGTTTATAGAAGCTGTTTTTTCCCTCAAACGTTTCTCTTTAATCTTGTACATATTTCACATTTATCCAGATTAGTCTCTTAATGTAGAGACTGAGAAATGTGAAGTGTGGTCATTAAAATATTGTTAAACTATTGTTTTAGGATTTATTTGACTGAAGCATTAATGTGTATGTGACAAGTTTAATGTACAGCAATGCATCATATGATATAAGATCATCATATCTTTATGGTGTCGCTGTGATAGCCACATATCTCTAAAAAGTCAGCCCTTCATGAGCTCAGAAAAGCAGGCCTGTTTTCAGCTTTGTAAACATTCATTTTCCAGATAATCCAGAAAGGTTTTTAGAAGCATTTATTCATCTTAATGAGAAGGATCATTTTAAAGGAAATACTTGACCCACCAGTTTATCATGAAAAGGATGGAAAACCGTTACCTGGTAAGTAACTAAAGCTGTCAGACAGTTGCTGTGGTGTAAAAACAACAATATTTGCCTGTGAGATGTCCTATAAATAAAATACCCTGCTTCACCAAATGTATTTGTTTTGTTTAACCGTTGTTTTTCACAACCTGCCAATGAAATCACAGGAAATAACTAAATGACATAAAAAATATGAGAAAATTATTTAGTATTTCCAAACTAATTACATTCATCGCTTCAGATCTTCACATTTGTTTAGTTTTATTTCAAATTTTGTATGTTTTTTTCTCATTTTCTTTATGTATTGCATTGTGTTGCGTGTTTGCAAAATAACCTAAAGCAAACAGGCTTTTATTTGCTTTGGGCAGGTGGCTTCTCCGACTGTCCCAAATGTGTCCAGTGCCTTAACCAGGCCCCTGGGTATTGCTAGCCTACATATCTGAAAAGCCTCCTCCAGATGGCCTGCTTTCTTCTCTCATCCCGTGATGGAATGAAAAGATCAGCTAATTAAACAAAGTCCCATATCCATGTGAAAGAACCGCCAGTGTCCTTGGGGAGAAGAGCTGCATGCAAATGAGTCCCTAGACTATGTTGGACCGTGTCCAGGAAAACAATGCATCTTTGCAAACCATAAAGTTTTTATTTCCACAGTACATGGACACTCCAGAAAAGTCAGGACAGAAACGGATAAACAAACATGCACATTCGTCACAGTGGGGGAGACAAAGCCGACGTAAAGCAGTTGTCTTAGAAATGTGTCTGTTAGCAGTGTTGTTGTTGTTGAGGCTGGGCTGATGTCACCACTGAAGACCAAAACAAATCATACACTTTTTCAATTCATGATCATTTAAAAAATAATTAGTATATCACATTAAAAAATAAGAAATGCCCTCACTTTAAGATTTTTCTGAGCAAAACATTTTACGCTTAAAAATACAAAAGCACTTCCTGTCCCTCATCAGAAACATCAAGTTTTGTGAAACACTGTTTTATTATTTGTTGTATTAATCCACAATCTAATTTAAAACCTGCTACGTGCCGTGTATCCAGCTGCTGCTTCTGCTGCTGTGCTGTAATGTAGGCCAGGGGACAGTGGATATAAATACACAGTAGGGCCACTATGGTGACACGGTGCAGGGGCTGATGGGAGCCTGAATGCCTCACTGGTCAGACATCGGCGTACGCCTCAAGTTGTCCTTCACGCGGACAAACTCTGGGATCTTTTGTTGGCGCTCCCGCTGCCTGATCTCCTCCTGCTCGTACTGGAAACACAAAAACACAGCCTGTGAAAACACTGGTTCTACTGAAACGCTTGGCCACAGTTTACCTTATTTGTTGAACTTCCAGGGCATTTAGAGCGTCATCATTTTAACTCATCTGCAGATTATTTTCATTTTTACCTATTAAGTATCAATTAATAGTGGAAATGTCTGAATTTGTGTAAAGAAAAATACATCATTCGTGTTTTCAGGTGACAATTTAAAGTATATACAAATACATGAGGTCATTCTGTGTTGCTTTCAAATATTTATTATCATGTAGATCAGTTTGTAGAACCTACACATGTAAGGTACAGTCTTCTCCTCTGTTCTCTGTTGTGTCTTTTGTTTGGGGAATTTGGGATTTTTCATGACATCCAACCTTTCCTGAGTGATTTATCACTATATATTGTTTTATCCTCTGCATTTTCCAGTAAAGATCAGGTGTTTTCCTGAGTTTAATTTACTGACCATGTGGATGTTCATAAAGGCATAAATTCAACAGCAAAAAAAAGTAAATAAAAAAATGAACAAGTGACTTTTTATATCATCATCATCATCATCATCATCATCATTAACTGAATAGAAAAAAAACAAGCATCTACAGCCACTTCCATTTGTTAAACTACATGGGTTTTACCGGTGATGGTGTTCCCACATTCATTACGTCCAACTGGGTCGCATCTGATACCAGTGAAAAACTGAGAAACTGTCATTTACCTGAATTATTGAATGTATTGATAGGTTCATCGATAGTGGTTCAGAAGTTATTAAATATCTTAGTTTAGGTCTTTCAGTGTTAAATCAATTACTTCATTTAAAATCATTTAGAAACCCTTACTTTGATACTTACTTTGGATCATTTTGACTAATATTAAAACTGAGCCCCTGCAACATAACTCTAAATTATTAAAACATTGCGTCAAGACTGACTTGTAGAGCCTTGACAAAAAGAAACAAACACAGCAGGATACCAGCAAACTAATATAATGTAGTGATGAAATAGTGCACTAATCAAAGTAAACATAATAATAGTAATAAAGTCAATTGTACATATGGAGTCAACATTATTAGTAGTGTAATGTGTGCAGGAATGAGTGAAAGTGATGAGTGCATTACTAAACAAAATGTGAACAAAGGAACAGAAGGATAAGCTGGAAACATGGCACAAGCTCTACAATGGAAGAGTGTGTTTAAAGGTATATGGTGGATCATTGCTTTTACCACAGATGATTTAATGGGTGTTTGATTCAAGTGGGGGGGGTTTGCAGGGGAACAAATGTACATATTGGGATACTGACAAATCCCCTGCCTCCTCCTGGAATGTACTGCTGGGAAACACCTATTATTATTATTATTATTATTATTATTATTATTATTATTATTATTATTATTATTGTTGTTGTTGTTGTTGTTCTTCTTCTTCTTCTTATTATTATTATTATTATTATCATTATTATTATTATTATTACTATTATTATTGTTGTTGTTGTTCTTCTTCTTCTTATTATTATTACTATTATTATTGTTGTTGTTGTTGTTGTTGTTGTTGTTATTATAGCTAACCTCCTGCAGTTTCTGCTGTCTCTTGCGAAGCTCTGTCTCCAGATCTGAAGGCCTCCGTCGTGCCAGCTCCTCTTCTTTGTACCGCTCTAGTCTGCGCTGCTCCAACACTCGCTGCAGCTCTGGCTTCTCCTCCAGCAGGAGACCCCTGCCAGTGAAAGCCCCCAAAATTAGCACTGACAGATAATAGCCTACAACAGGGGAGTCAAACTCATTTTCTTTCAAGTTCCACATTCAGTCCAGTTTGATCTCCAGTGAAATAATAACATAATAACCTACAAATAATGACAACTCCTAATTATTCTCTGTATTTTAGTGGAAAAAAATAACATTAGATGCAGATGCAGCTTTTCAAATCTTTTATGCTTCGTGGACAGTCAGTACAATGACCCATATACAGGTGATTTTTCCTCAACCCCTAAAAGGATATTGTAATATATTTTAATGTTGAAATCTAACTAATTCAGTCATATTCTTCAAATCAATAAAAAAACAGCAAATACATTATCCTCCTCAGATCCAGGAAAGCCACAGGGTTTTGAGTTTTGGCTTTTCAATTGTGTTCATTATGTCTTCAGTTTTTATATTTTACTGTTTTTCTTTCTTTTGTTTAAGACATAAGTTTTGCTCCAAAAACATACCTTTGGATCTTGACATGTCAAGATCCACAAGAAAGAAACAAAAGAAAGAAATAAAGTAAAATAATTGCTTATATTGGAAACATCATGATGCAACAGTTTTTTCAGATGCATTCTTAAAAATTTTTATGGAATGTCATTTGCAGTGGACAGTTGTTTTTTTTTTGTATAAAGCTGTGAGTTTCTTGTCCTCATACATGGACAGAGGGTCCTAGGAGGATAATGAAGGAATGAATAAATAAATGTCAAGCCCGGTGAATAGATCTGACACACGCTGCTCCGTTTGTTCTGGTTTCAGAGGTGAATGGTTGTTTGGAGACAGCTGATTGTTGTCCTTCTGTTGTTTGTACCGTTTATGGCTGAGCAGCAGCTCCCGGTGCAGGTTGTGGTAGCTGGGTATATCCACAGAGGAGCCGTTGAGTTTCCTGGGGGGACTGACCTCCTCGCTGCTACAGTCTGCCGTGGACTGGCGAGACAGAGGAGGATGGACGATGTCTGAGCAACAAAGCAAAACAGAGACACTTTATTCATTCAGTCACAACCCACGTCTTATTTTACTTTCATCGTTAGGAATACGTCTGACCTCTGGACTTATTATAGTACAGGTTTGAGGCGGTTGTGCTTTACTGGTGTTTAACTTAATATTTTCTACTCCTCTAGACATTTATCCAACAGCCTCAGTTCCTTTGTTTCATAATGGATAGTATGATGCAAGACTTCTGTTGAAAACTAAACCAGTCCTCTGAAACAGCGGTGTGCAGTCGGCTCACATTTCAGATGTCTGTGAGATGTTAACTGTTTTACAAAACTGTGATTTTTCCTTCTAAGTGTCTCACGTTTTCAGTCAGTAAATGTTCAAATCATTCAATATGTCACCAAAACCAAAGAAGAATGAAAATGTCTGAAAACAGATCAGAACTGCATTATATAGACAGAAGTATTGGGACACAAAACACTGACGCTTCACTGTTATTAATCTAATGTGATATATAATAAGAATAATGTCAGACAGACACTGTTACTTCAATACTTTTGCTGCTAAAACATACTTTGATTTAACCAATAAAGACCCAGTGCTACTTTTGTGGCAGTTTCAAAGTATTTGTTTCTCTAATATTTGACTTTCTTACGTGATTTATCATCATTTATTATATTATTATCCTCTGTATTTTGCACTTTTTTTAGTGAAAGTCAGTTATTTTTCTGTAATCAATTCAATGATTATGTAGATGTTCATTAAAGCTCAGAGTAAAGTTGATGGGTATTGTATCAGGAAACAGAGAAACCTGAAGAAAAATTACTTTTTCGGTAAAATCTCTCATTAACTGAACATAAACCCAGTGTGTCCATCCACTGTCACTGATCCAACTCCATGGGTTTTACTG
>JAPQRQ010000026.1:19868896-19879711 GCA_037367365.1 Apogon talboti | reverse complement strand
GGATCAACAGGTATTAAACAGTTTAGATCAGTAGATGCTTTTGGTCGCCAGTGGATGTTTGGGTCTTTATGGGTTAAGTAACATTTCTCATACAATGCCTTTACTTTTAATGTGAGTATCTTTGCAGTGATTCATTAGTTTTACTTAAATAGAGGATCTGTACAAACGTAGAATCAAATCTGCCAGCTATTACCATGACGATTATTTTTGTTTTTTTCTTTATCTTCTAGTCACAGTTCTAATTACCAACATACCTTTTCTATGATGTCCATATCCCAGTTTCTGTGAAGTTTAAAAGCATAGAGGAGACGCCCTGTTAGTACACAGTCAATCAGACACAGTATCACCGTTGGACCAAAACTGGTTCGTCGCCCTAGTTTGTGGTATTTTGATCTTCACCTGATTTGACAGAGTATAATTAGATAAGAGGTGAAAGCGACAGTGCCCGCTGGTGTCGTCCAAGTATCTGAGCTGTGTTTACTTGGAGCCCAAATGTGACGTAACTTCACTGTCAGCCTTTTAGGACAGATGGCAGAGCAGAGTTGGACAGACTGTGAGCTCATATATTCTTTGGCTAAGTGTGTTTTACCAGAATTAAAAAGAAAAAAAAACAGTGATATAAAAATGGGCCACTAACTGGATGTATAACAGCAAGGATAACAAGGTGGATTCATACCATCCTACTGAAACACAATCACATGGACGTCCCTGCCACGCCCAGTGAAACCAGTACAGAAGGCTCCTATTAACAGGAACAGATGGTAGACTGCTGTTGTGACGGCGCAGACCTTCCAAGGTAGAGATACCATCTGACAACAGTGCAAGTATCTGTTAAAACTGTCCATACAGATCCTGCGGGCCTTTTCCTTATACAATAGTCTGTTGTGTCCTTAAGTCTCTACACGGACCAGGTGTCTAAGACTTCACGATGCTTTAAGGACTATTTCTGTCCCATATATCAGTCTCCAGATCATCTGCCTCCTCAAGCCCTCAGATCAAACCTGATGGAGGCCATTGTTCCGGTTTTAGTCAGACCTGGGCTGGTCTCCAACAAAACCAGTCCACCGAATCCAGTTCAGGGGTCACATACCACCCAACATGATCTTAAGTAGGCCAGACCAGTAAAATAATAAAATAATAACCTATAGACAATGTGTTTTTTTTAGAAATTTTTCAGTTTGTTTTAGTGTCAAAAAGTAAAAAATCCTTTATGAAAATGTGAATAACATGAACAACCGTATGCATCCTTACATTTCTTTAGAAAAATAGGTGCAGTTTTACAGTACTATGCCTCAGTTTATCATTTACACATGCACATTACAACTTACAGATCACAGTGGATCTACAATTACATATTCACATAGTTTGCTTTATTAAGGATAAAAAGATTTTGAACACATACGAAAACTAAACTTAAAATGAGGAAATATTTAAAGTGGGATCGAGGAATCATCCAAATCTTTTAGATCAATCACATACAACTGAATCCAATGGCCTCTGAGCTAAATAGAAAATAAATCCAAACTATAGAACTATAGTTTATAATAAAATAATGAAAGTCAATAAAGAACAGAATAAGTACGACTATGTTTAAAGCTGCACTAAAACCAGAAATCACCTGAAGCAGTGACAGATGGTCACCAGACCAGACATCGACCGTTTGATCACCAGACCGGAGTACTGGTGTAAAAAGTAAAATTAAATAATAATAATAATTAAAAAAAACTATTAAGAGGCAAAACTCACTTTTTTTGCATTTGCCCCCTCCATGGTAGGACAGCGGAAGTCTACTGTTTGGTCCAATAACAGTGTTCCGTCAGAGAGTCAGCAGTCCATCTTTAAAACAGTCACTCCCAGTCACATTACCTGTCTGTTGGTTTTTTATTTGCTGCTTCTAAGTCCAACATATTGCTGTTGATGAGGAAGATTTGGACTCAGTGTGCCACTGAACAGTAGTGATAGTAGATGCAGAAATCTTATTACGCCATTGAAGATTACCTCACAACCCCCACAGGACACGGCACACAGATTAGTTAATTGCCGCTGACACAAATGCAGCTTAAAACTCAGCTGGCACGGCCTCCACACCTCCTCCACCATCAAATACTGACAGAGACAAACACTGGCAAAATACTGGCAAAACAGCAGTACAGCAGTTGAATCTTTACTCCATGTTTACTGTTGTTTTTGGATCCGTTTCACTGCTCCATTAATGTGTATGTTCCATCTTACTGCTGTCCATGTTTTAGGTGGTTTAATCTACAGCAACATGTCATGTCCTACAAGAGCTTTCTTTTAGTGAGAACCATGTAGATGTATTAACTTTTAAGCTTTGCAACACTGTATTTTCCAGCAAATTCAAAATGATTTTTAAAGAGAGTTTGTAAAGAAAGACAATTTTCTTAGTAGTTCATCCTTTAGTTGATAAAGAACTGAAAGATGAAATATGAAGCATTCAATTGAATAAAATAGAAATACTCAAGTAAATACAAGTACTTTCAATTTGTATTTATAAATAACACTTACGTAAAAGTACTTAGTTACATTTACACAATGGACATAACAAACATTTCACGCTAATATCATTCTTTGCTATGTTTAACTGTTAATGTAGCCCAAGAACTTTATGCTGATCTTTGTTTACAAGAAGACCTAGGTATGGTATTTTAAAACTTATTTCATATTATTCAGTGGGTTTTGTCTTCTGTACAGTCATGGCCAAACCTTGCCACTTCAGTTTTTATTGTTTTAGATCTTTTTCAAGTGTTTCTTGGGTACATCGAAGAACATTTGTGACACTTTTATTTGCTTTAAATGGTATTGTTGATAGATAAATAAATTATGTTTAATTACATTTAATTTGTTCTCAGTTTTACCTTATTTGGGAAGTTTTATTTTGTTTTGTAGATTATATCGTTCTGTTTTTATATTCAAGTACGTCTCATGTAAAGCAATTGAATCAGGTAATTTCATTTTCATAATTCACTTTAAACTGTGCTTCTTGAATAAAACTATCTATAGGCTAAATAAGGTCAAAATAAACAAAAGAATGCAAATTAATGTTCATAATGTCAAAAAAGAACTGCAAAAGTGCTGTATGACTTACGCAGAAAAAAATAAACGAAAATAATCAGATATTTCCGGTTATGACCTCAAGAGGGCGACAAAGCTACATTTTTGTTTGATTTAATTTCCCATAATCCCATACGGTCTCCTGCTTTAAATTAAACCCGGAAGTTTACCTTCACAGTTTGAAATGGGGTTTGAGTGGGGAATGAGTGTGTGAGTGTTTGAGCGAGTGATTGTCGCTTGCCTGGTGGTTTGTTTGTGTGTGTGAGTGTGGTACTGTAAAAACCTACACACTGATCTTATTTGATCTGGTCTGAAATCGGCTCTGCTCAGATCAGAGATGATAGGAAAAGCGCTAGCGAGCCCTCGGTGGTGATGCGCACAGGCACGAGTTCAACTCTAGAGCCTCCACGCTTCGTGCTGTGGTTAGAGATGATGAATTGATCAGATATACTAGTTCTGGCCGAGCTTGGGTTCACCTCGAGCTTCACGGCGGACAATGAGTAAAGAGGCGATTCTGATCTTACCACAACCGAGAGACAAGGCTGGAGAGTTAGCCGTTAGCGCTTAGCTTCGCCGCCGGCGAGATAAGTGCGAACGGCCGAGTTTGTGCGTCCGGCAAAAAAATGATAAAGCATGTGTAGACACAATGGGCAAAACCTAAATGCTTCCCAGGCGTCGTGTAACTTTTATAATCACAAAAATGACACTAAATCGCTTGTTCATGCCGCATTAGACGAGGTTTAGATCTTAAACCGCTTTACTCAAAACACTTTCCATTTGCCCAAATGTCAAGAAAAGGAAAGCTGCTGGATCTTGTGCCCTGAAACAGTAAAATACATGGCTTGCACAATTTCTAATATTAATGAAATCTCTGTGTGAGAGGTGAAGCCATATCTTTCTCATACAGAGGCAGAGTTCTAACATTAACTTACATCACCCTCTTTATGCACACTGTTGTTACAGATGAACCCCAAGTGATTGAGACTGACACATTTTACTCCCCAAAACGCCGACAGTTTTGCATTAAATCACGATGTTAAACTCAAGTCAGTCAATGCACAGGTAACTTTAGTTAAATAAGACTGAGATTTTCATGAATTAGTCTGATTTTGAGTATTGCAACACTAACAACACTACTTAAAACCATTGTTTAAAAGCCTGCTTTCCTTGATTTGTGAAACCATTGTTTTGTTTGTAAAAACACAAAAAGCTTTCACAGCTTTCCTAATATAGATCATATTATGCCAGTGTCAGATCTGAAACTATTACATTTGGTTGAATATGGCTTAGATTATCCTAAAAAATGCTTACACATATCAGAAACTGTTTTAAACATGGCGGTTTTAGAGGTGGAAAAATTAGTGAAATGCCCCTATTATTTAATGCACTTTCAGAAATAGAATAAAGGTTTCACACATTAGACACTGGGTTTCACAGAGTATTAAAGCTTTACCCAAAATGCAGAAGAGGTGGAAAAAATGGAGAACGAACCACTCAGCATTGTAAAGTTTTCCATTTCCCCTAAACCTCCACTCTCTGGAGACCATTTTTCCTTCAGCACCACTCTTGTGTTCACACTCAATTAGAGAAACATGCTAACATATTTATTAGTTCTCCTTAACCTTGAGGGAAGGTTCATTACTTTTTAGGTGAAGATTTGATTGTTTTATTTGAAGCTCATATGTGGCTCCTTGTGTGAGGCAGGCAAATTGGTATCATCCAAAATAGTGCCTTTAGTATAAAAAGGGCAGTTTGTGGCCTGGACTGTAGTAGGGGAACAAGAATACATTACTGATACTAGAACATGTCGTGTAACATGAGAAATATCCACTTAATCTGGCTGCTTAAGCTTCAAGTTAGAAAAGTAATGCGTCTTCAGTCAGAACTGTGGGTGGTTCACTAAAGTCCAATGAAGCCAGTACGAATAAAATGAATACTAGCCAAACAATTCCTGTTTAAGACCAGAGGGAATCCCATAGTACTTTCGGCAAACCTCTCATATCCACTATCCACAAGTTTTACTCCATGTCCAATGAACATTTGTATAAAATTTTAGTATATAATTCTAAATATTTATTACACTATTTAGATACCATCTGAAGCTGTGAAAATCTTATATCAATATGACATATTATGGCTCAAATAAATATAAAATCCTGTCAACAGTTTAACGTTTTTAAAGCTGTTTTAAATATACTCGAAATGAAGTAACATGTATTTCTGTAATCTTTGTGTTTTTTATTTTAATGACATTTTTCTTTCTTTTTTTTTTAAATTTAATACTCCTATGACCGTAGACAAAACAATCCACACCAGGTATTGTTCACTTGTTGAATAAAATTAATTGAAAAAAGATGTTTGAGATCGCAAGCTTATAATGATAATCTCGCGATATTAGATGTGTGTACTCGTCACGTGACATCCACTTGTCCAACCGCTTGACAAACAACATTCAGCGTAGCGCGGCAGATTGAGGGTCCGTGCCTGAGGTCGGTTCCGCATACAACTGTGGTCCTCCTGTGGAAGGTAGTTTTTTATCTTCACCATGGCTGCTCCCACCAAAAAGCAGCGACTCCTTGCCTACAACAGCTCACAAACGTCTGACAGCGGGTCATGTACGTCAACGGGGAATAGCGGAAACAGAAGTTATGTGGAGGGATCCATAGTTCGTATCTCCATGGAAAACTTCCTGTAAGTTATCAGTCATCAACAGAAAAATAAAATAGACCAATTTTCAACAGCCAAAACCCAAAGAAGAATAGTTTATGGAAATCCATGGGGCATAATGTAGCGATATGTTAGCGGCTAACTAGTGATACACAGTCTAATGATGTACGAGCTAGCATACTGCAGCTCCGTTGAACTGGACTGTCAGTTAGCTTTAACACTGGGAAACAAAACGGTTCTCAAGGTTCCCAAAGAGCCTGTCCTAAAACCTGGTAGCGCAGAGGAGTTGGCAACAAAAATGATGTCTTAACACTCAATTAATATATGCTCCCTTTGCTTGCTGTGGTAGATTAAACTATCAAACACCTCATAATCCAATATGTACACACAAACCAGTTACAATGTGAAGACTGTGTGTATCTGAAGTGTTTACATTGTTTGTTGTCAAATTTATTCAAACAAAGCAGTGAAGGCATGAAATCCTGAAATACCTTCCTTTTCTTCGTAACAGGACTTATGACTCTTGTGTGGTGTATCCTGGACCAAACCTGAACATGATCATTGGAGCCAATGGAAGTGGAAAATCCAGTATTGTGTGTGCCATCTGCCTGGGTCTGGCTGGAAAAACTGCAGTGTTGGGTAGAGGAGACAAGGTAAAAGTAACACTGAAACTGGTCGCTTCACTCTCTCAGTCGAAGGTTTGATTGAAAAGACTAGGGTCTAAATGCATCATATAATGTTAAAATGTAAAAGGCTTAATGTTACTTATTGGTTTAATATTACTTATACTTCTTGTTTCATTCTTGCAACATTATGTACTTATTTTGTTTTTGTAGTGCACAAATGAATTCAACTGTAATACATTATTTGTGGATGATGATTATAAAAACAGACATTTACTTTTCTATAGGTTGGACTCTTTGTCAAGCGTGGATGCATTAAAGGAAATATTGAGATTGAACTGTAAGTGAACATACATTTACTGTGAATTATAGCAATGAATTTGTTTCTTATTTAGTTATGCAGAAATACAGCAAAAAACGTATGCTGTTATTAGTGTTAGTACAGATATAATAATATTCATATATCTTGTTTTTCTAGGTACAAAAGTGGTGGTAATATTGTGGTGAACAGAGAGATTAATGTAGACAACCAGACTCAATGGATGCTCAATGGAAGACACAGCAGCCAGAAAGCAGTGGAGGAGGAAGTTAAGGCCTTACACATTCAAGTCAGCAACCTGTGCCAGTTTCTGCCTCAGGTATACATGTAATGGAGCTATTAATTATAAAGACACTTCATTTTCAGTTCTTGACTATTCTCCTGCCTGGTTAAGGACACCGGTCTGCAAGTAAAACTCTTCCAAGATAAAAGTAGTGAAACTTTACCAAGTTTGAGTCACTAATAAAGAAAAATTAAGTCAAAAATGTTAGTTGGCTGTAGTTTCCAAGATACAGCCTTTAGTCAAATTGAGAAATTCTGAGAATTAAGGAGATAATGGGTTTTACTCTAAATGAATGTTTGTCTCAGAGCTACCAGATCTACTTCAAAACACTGTTACAGGTTCTTCATAGTGGACGATTCATAAATCTATTGTATAAGTGTACATAAACCAATACATTTGTGTAATAATACTTTATCATATACATTGAAAATATCAGCTAACCAGCACTTTGTCATTTGTTTTCCAATTCATATTTTTAAACTATGCAAGATTTAGTAAATTTAATGTCTGAGGCAGATCATTTCTTAAAAAAAAAAAAGTAAAATGTAGAAATCTGAAACATTTCAACATTTTATCTAATAACTTTTTTTTCATATTTCACTTCCTGTTGATATGGTTGTTTATTTTCTAGGAAAAAGTGGGAGAGTTTGCCAAGATGTCCAAAATTGAGCTGCTCGATGCCACTGAAAAGTCAGTGGGGTCGCCAGAGATGTACTCGTACCACTGTGACCTTAAAAACTTTCGCAACAAGGAAAGGGAATTGGAGGTAACTAATACAAACATTTACAGTTTGTTCATGGCCCAGTAAGTCTTTTAGAATGCACAACAGAACATAAATCAGAAGGTGGGATAAAAACTTAAATAATAATTTTTTTTTCCAGCTCCGTTAACAGTAAAACTGTACTCAGTTTTTTTAAAAACTTACTAGTGCATAGCCGCTACTTGCCCATTTTTAAAACATGAAAACGCAGAATAAAAGACATTAATGTGGTCAGTTGGACCACTTCAGGTCTTCTTTTTTCCATGTCGCCATCATGAGCCTCTTCATCTGTGATGATGCTGTTTCTCGGCTGCTTTAAGAAGGTTTCACCTCGTTCGTTTCCTCAGTAAACATATCAATAAGGACATGGTTTGAACTCATTTTTGGTCAGCGCTTTATTTACTCAGTAGCAGTGGAACATGTTAAAAACACTTGCAAAATAAAATGGATTAACTTAAGGTTTAGTGCTGACAAATTCTAAAGAATCAAGGCTCAAAACATATCCTACCAACACAGTGCTGCAAATACCCCATAATTCAATACTATTGCAACACTGGTTTTATTTTTTTATTTTTAGTTGAACTTTATTTATCCAGGTAAAATGTTTGAGAACAAGTTCTCCTTTACAAACATGACCTGGCCTAAGAGGCCTCTGTTTGGAATAAATGCATATACACATAGATGCATATAAACATATACAAAAGTTGGACATAAAACAGAAATACACAGATCAACATGAAGGAAGTATATAAATCAAGAGAATCTTCAAAAAACAAATGCCAAATTTTGAATAACAGATGAGCATTACTTTTTAAAGCAGTATGTTTTTTTCTCAGAGCAGCAGCACACTCAGCATAGTTCTGTTTGTGCAGTTCAGGCACTGGGCAAAACCACTGTAGGTGCTGTGTCTCAGACTTGGAATGGAAGGGAAAACTCTTGCAGATTTCTAACCTTCTTGTGGTTCGTTGTCTTTCAGAACGGTATAAAAGAAAAGGCCAACTTTCTGGAGAAGGCCAAGCAGAGGAATGAGAGGAACAAATATGATATGAACCGCTACTATGAAAAGAAAAGGCATCTGGATGTGATTGAGTTGCTTGAGAAGAAGAAACCATGGGTGGTGAGTGGTCTAAACAAAAACACAGGGAGATAAACTGGTAAGGTGAAAACAGTTTTGTTTTTTTCTCTGTATTTTTTTCTCAGTGGAAACTGTGCCTTGTCTTCCCTCCATTACCAGGAGTACGAGACCACCCGTGAGGAGCTGGAGGATGTGAAGAAGGAACGAGAGGAGGCTAAAAACCGTCTCTTTGCCCTGAGGCAGGCCCAGGCCCCCATGCGGAGGAAAATCCAGGCAATAGACAGTCAGCTGAAGCCAATGGAGGCACAGATGAAGGCAAAGGTCAGAATAAGCAAATGTCTAATGCCTAGAAGGGAACAACAAGACACTGATAGTCTTTGTTAGCAATTTCTTCAAACATCCTTTCCGTCACTAAACTACTGGTCGGATTCATTTAAAATTTTATATGTAGCTTCCTTGGGCAAATGTCTACAAAATTCTTTCACAGTTTTTAGATATTTAGACTTTTGAATTTTTGAGTAATTCTCGGAATATAAAAAATTTGCCTTTACTTATAATGGATCATATTTTGAAGGCTAGCATGAAATTGATATGGATGGATAGCATGGAAATGGTTAGAGATATCACTATAGTTACTACTGAGCATCGATAGGAGGTCATACATGGACTGTGATTTGGGTCCATGTTCTTTGATCTTCAGTGACCTTAAAGGGTCAAACTCAAGGTCACCAGTGTCTACATTTCAAAATCTTCTTCTCCAAAACTGCTGGTCAGATTTATTTCAATTTTTATGTAGCTTCCTTGGGTCAATGTCTAACAAAGTTTGTTCAGTTTGGAAAAATTTAGATTTTTTAATTTTGAAGGTTTTTATTTTAACAATTAGCCATCACTTATACACTATGGTCACATCTATATTATATATTATATTATATTATACACATCTATCCCGACTGTTTTTGTGTGTGTTGCTGCAGAAATCAAATTTAAAAGGTTGAGTTCAGTGAAAATATTGAAAATCTTTTCTTTGTACTTTTATTGTTTAAGTTAAATTAAATGAATTAAGATGAACTAAAATCATGTAAGCCAGTTTAGTTTAAATGCAATAAATTAATAGTTGATAAAAGTCTGTTTAGTTGTGTATTATAAATGAATCAGAATAAACCAGATAAACCTAACAAAAACAGATTATATATGGTTCACTTTAGAGTCCTGCCAGCTATGTATCTATTTTAAGTACTGTGCTCTTTGACAAAGTATTCCTTTGATGCTTGTGAAAGCAGCATAACAATTAATGAGAAAGTCAGTTTAACAATGTGATTCAAAATGATAGTTTTGTTCTGAAGAATGAAATACCATAATGTAATACTTCTGTGATGGTGATGACAGTAAAGATGAAGTGGGTGTTTTTCAGACCGCTGCCATCAAAGAAGCCTCTCTGAAGTGCAAACAGAAGCAGGATCAGTTGGACCGAAAACATAATGAGGTAACACAGGTTTATTTTCCTTCAATAAAAAGCGATGCTGAGAACGTACAGCCTGTACTGCACAGAGTTGATCTGTAGCGTGCGCTCATAATACACTGACTCTGTTCATTACAGATTGAAGATATTAAACAAAACCTGAGACTAAAGCAGACGGAAAAGGAAGACCACGAGAAGCGAATCAGCAACACCCGGCGGAACATCGAGGACTTGAAGGCAGAGCTCGCCAAAGTGGCCGATCAACCAGATGTGACGCCGCGGATAAACGAAGTCAATACGGAGCTCAGGCGCAACCGGGTGGAGAGGGCCAAGATGGAAGGAGAGAGGGCAGACCTCTGCAAGGAGAAAGACAACCTCTATGCTGAGTACAAGTGTATGCCTTTATAAGACCGTTTACTCATAGTATTGAATGTTGAACTGTTAATTTAACCCATAAAGACCCAAACAGTCACAGATGAGCAAAACCATCTACTGATCTAAACTGTTTAATACCTGTTGATCCACTAATCCTATCAATACATGTCAGTAATTGGTGT
>JAPQRQ010000026.1:19794689-19822737 GCA_037367365.1 Apogon talboti | reverse complement strand
TATACATACACACACACACACACACACACACACACACACACACACACACACACACATATACAGTCAACCCAGTAAAGAAGAGCCACAGGCATTCAAGGCTATTTTTGTTAGATATTTGGCTTGTGTACAAAATTGTACAGGATTGATATGACATAAATAAAAAGTTAAATATGCAAAACTATTGCTGTAGTATGAAAAGAAATCACTGACAATGACAAATACTAATAGAAGTGTAGGGTGTCAAGTTGAAAAGGACACAGTCAGATGACATTTAAAAACGTACCAGTCAAACCTCAAATGATGGAAAATGGGGTAGAAATGATGACATTTCAATTATTTTCACTATGTTCATTATTTTTACACTGGTAAATGCACTTATCTCAATTATGCAAAATAATGTACAAACTGTGACCGGCCTAGCTGCATCGCCCAATCAGAGTGTGTTTTTTCGGTCCCAGCAGTCATCACAGGTGATCGTCCTCAAGCCTTGACTGTAGATGGTTGAGCGGAGCAGGAGGAAGTGACGGGTTTGGGTCAAAGACAGTAAGCTTTTAGAGAGCAGGACCAACAGCAGGCCAGGCTGTTCCTAATCTGCTGAGAGCTGACATTTTCTGCTGACGTCGCCCTTTTCCTCAGCCTTCAGCAGCTCTTACTCTGCCTAGTTTGGTTTCTAGAGCAAACTCAGCCCATTCTGAGCCATCTGAAGCAGAGCTTTTCTTTTCTTAAAATGACAAGTTGGCTTTTCTGAAATTCACTGCTCGGTCAGCATTCTAATAACACTGTACCGCTTATAGGTTTGACATTTATGAGCGGCATGTGGAGATAAAGAAAAAAAAGTTTTGATGTGAAATGCATTATTTGATGATGTTTGAGGCTTGAATCACTGCCCTTCAAGGTATTTTATTAAAGTTTATTTCACACATAACTTTGTATTTTGAGTGGATGTGAAATATGCTTCGAGGGATTTTACAATACCTTTTCCATTTCTTTTGAAGTTAATACCCCATTACAAAAAACGCTAAAAGCATTTGCAGGAAAAAAAACCACAAAAAAACTGCAAACCCACTTTAAAAACAAATGCAAGTAAAACTGAAAAGGAAAAATCAAAACAATTTAATTGTTCTAACCGTGTTGCACTCTTTTTTTTTTTTTTAACAGTTCTGCATATGACACACAAACTGGGCTAAAGGTGGCTGTGAAGAAACTCTCTCGGCCGTTTCAGTCCATCATCCACGCTAAGAGGACGTACAGAGAGCTGCGGCTGCTCAAGCACATGAAACATGAAAATGTGAGCTGACTTGTTTCTCTTCCCCGTATTGTGTGTGTTTGGTTGAAGAGTAAAACAGTTGTTCTTCCTAACAAAAACACATTGCTGCTGTTACAAGGCTCTTATTTTCCTTTTTTTTTTTTTTTTTTTTTTTTTTTTACAGGTAATTGGTCTTTTAGATGTCTTCACCCCTGCTACCAGACTGAAGGACTTTAATGACGTGTAAGTTGAGTGCATTGAAACTAACTTCACCCAAGGTTCCTTCGGATTGTGTGTTGGCTGGGAATGGACAACCCCTGGTTTGTCTGGAAAATACCTGGAGGCGAGCCAACGGGCTCAACACGCTGGAACATTTCTTAGATTGTTCAGTCTCTTAGTTATTCACTCTCTGGCAGCTTCGACAGTGATTTCACTACCAG
This sequence comes from Apogon talboti, assembly GCA_037367365.1. NCBI lineage: Eukaryota > Metazoa > Chordata > Actinopteri > Kurtiformes > Apogonidae > Apogon > Apogon talboti. The sequence goes on along the minus strand of JAPQRQ010000026.1, from coordinate 19,821,051 downwards.
CTTCCTTCCCCATGTTTCCTGGTTTCAGCCTTTGTGAAATGTAGTTTCTCTGCAGACAAACAGGTAGTTATTGTTTGTTGATGTTGAAATGGGAAGTGCACAGTGAGACAGTGACCCAGCCGTCAGACCTCGATGCTGCCCTCCTCATGGTATGTGGAGGGTCAGATTCTCGTCTTCACACTAAGTGACTTGTATCAGGTCAACTAAAATCTGTTTAACCCTGACTGAATAATTGGAACCAGATGTCTGGTCCTTGTATATTTTTAACTGTATGAAATATTGTCTGCATTGACTCATCTTTACCAGAATAGGCAGTGCTGTATCTGGGGACCAACTTAACCAGATGATTTGTAATACCTCAGATGCATGTCATTTAGTGTGAGTGGAAACGGATGTCTCCTAAGTCCAGAAACAAAGAGGGTGTTGATTTTAGGGCAGCTGATCTGACAGCTACACAGTACCTTTTAGTTAATTGAAGACAACCCCAACAATAGCTACAATTAATAAAGATCACATTCAGGGTCTCTGCAGGCAAGTCAAAAGCTTGCATAATTAATTTTGACCTGTTGAAAATTACTACTTTACGTTACTAGCAGCTGTGCCTTGTGCAAGAAAATGGATTAAGACAAAGACATCACAGTTGCATGGGATGTCAGAATAATATAAGCTGCTGTTAAAACACCTGACATGATGCAGTGTTGTTGTGTGTTTCACATATGAAAGCCAAGGGCTGCCAGTACCAGTAGTTCATACAACATCCTATGAGAACCAAGATCAACATGTTCATGTCATGTTAAACAGGACTGGTTTAGCAGTTGGTACATGGTCACATGTGCACAGTCATGTTGCTAAAAAGTATGTACACTGCCCTGTGGCTTGGCCTGCTCATATCTGCATCCATATGAACTGTCAGACTGCAATACATTTATCTCTAAAGTGATTTTTTTTTTTTTTTTGTATTACCAAGTGATTTTTAGACAACGGTCTTGCAGAAATGGAGCTCATGAAAAATAGCAGCAGAACCTTTTCCTTATACGTGCAGTAGAGTTGGCTCAATTTGCTGCTGAAATGAACAGCTGTCTTTTCAAGACGTCCCAGCCTCGTGCAGGATCAGCGCGACGTCATGGTGGACTGAATGCAAGACAAGGTCACTCGTGTAGGCTGAAAACTAAGGAGAGCCATTAAAGTGGCTGTGGTGGAAGGTTGAATTGAAATGACATAAAACAAAGGTGTCTGGTTGCACGCTGTCGATCGTATTAGGAAGTACGGCTTACTTTATCTGCAGTGACATGGGAAATGTTCAGCGCACACGGCAATATTCTGGAAAAAATCTCAGACATGTAGGTGCTGCATTGCTCTAAAAATACAGACTGAGTCACAGCACCATGGCAAAGCTTGTTAGAGAAGCAGCCATGCTCCTGTTTCTATAGGAGAGAGGAAAACAGAGGTCACTATTTATATCCTTTTTTTCCAAGGCGGTGAACTTTGCAGAGTGTTTGTGTCTGTGTGTGTGCTGCTGAGAACAAGTTCAAGCATAACCAGGTGCTATTTTAAGGCCTCACTGTCTGTGTTGTGTGAGAATAGAAGAGTATTCATGAAGCCGGAATGGGTTGAGCAGGAGACTGACGAAGCAGCACATGGCTCTGTGTGTTTTGGCTGCAGAAGTGCCACTGTAGCATCCTGTTGTCGTCGTCTTGCATAAGCACTGTTTAGGCATTTAAAACAGCCCTGGGATTAGGTCTGAATTACCCACTGATGCAGCCACATTAAGCCCATTTATCTGGGTGTGTTGTTAAATGACGTTCCATTTGTGAAGGGCTTGGCCTTTTAGTGCCTTTGGAGAGAAGTGAAAGCGAAAAGAAGTTCCCACTAAACCAGTTTAAGCTCACTTTGCCATGTGGGAAATTAGTTTCAAACTGCAAAACCCCAGGAGATGTAGAACGAGCCAACACTCTGATTTATGTCCGTCTGGCTTTATATGAAGCATTGACTATTGATGCTGATATTTGCAATGAGTTTTGACCCCGCGCTCTTTTGGTCTGTGGCAGATACCTGGTGACTCACCTAATGGGCGCTGATCTCAACAACATAGTGAAATGTCAGAAACTCACAGACGACCACGTCCAGTTCATCACATACCAGATTCTCAGAGGGTTAAAGGTGAGGGTCATTTATCTCTCAATAATGCGGAACTCGGACTTCAACATCAGCTGTTTTACATTTTACCACAGACGATTTTGATGATGTAACCGTTCCTCTGTGTCTTTGCAGTACATCCATTCAGCCGACATTATCCACAGAGTAAGTATTTGATTTTTGTCTGTTATTGAGCAGAGCTATTATTATTATTATTTTTTTTTTTATTTTTGTTTCTAATTTTGTTTAGTTTTTGAGTTTGTTTTGTTTCAGTTGGTAAAAGAAAGCATATGAAATATTATTTTTATTTTGAGTAATTGATTCGTTTTTCTTTATTTAATGTTTTTCAGATGCTTATGAGGAAAGCTTTCATAAGCTCAAAAATGTAAATTGATGTGGTGCATTACAGTAAATATGGTAGACAGATGAAAAACATCCCCATACAGAATAGAATAACTGCATTGTAAGCTGACAGGAAACAAAATGATTGTATCTCTCTGTTGGTGTTAAAAACACAGACCCTCAGACATAAAATACAGAAGAATAAATAAAACCTATAAAAATCTGAAATATAAAAATAGAATAAAAAAGACAAGTCATGTTGTACATTTTATTTTGTACACCATGAACCAATAATAGAGGAAAACAGAAACTGAAGTGATTTTACCTGCACTTGTGTGTTTCTTTTAGTGTGTAACCATGTTCACTGTGGTGTGTGTTAAATTCATTTCATTCGTTATGTGCAGTAGTTTAAGTCAGCTGATAGTTTTAGTTTTCTGTGGTGTCCTCTGATATAGAGCAGTTTGTCCCTAACCCAGATTGAAAAATAAAACTGGGTCAAGGTTTATGACCTCTCATTCTTGGCTGAGCTGGGCATGTGCAAACATGGACACAAGTTATAAACAGGAGCTTTATTTTAGATGATGTAACGGTATCATTAAAATGAACAAAGCAGACACGGTAGTTTTCCCATTCACGATAACGAGAAATATGAAGTAAGCGACTGAATAACACTACGAACATGTGAGGGCAGTTAAAGACCAGCAGTCAGGTCATGGTTTGAACTGATGTTACTGTCATTAATTCCTTACTTGTAGGATTTGAAGCCCGGTAACCTGGCTGTGAATGAAGACTGTGAACTGAAGGTCAGTGAACCGCTCTTCTCATAGTTACTGTCAAAATACCGATTTACCTTCACTGTGCAAATACAAATAATGCTGCTTTTTTCCCCTCTTGAATCGCCTTCAGATCTTGGACTTTGGTTTGGCGCGGCACACGGACGATGAGATGACTGGTTATGTGGCCACTCGCTGGTACCGCGCCCCAGAGATCATGTTGAACTGGATGCATTACAACATGACAGGTAGACGCCGTTGAAAAGCTCTGCTCTGACTCATCAGCTTATGCATTATTTTTTTCATTTAGAAAACTGACTTTACCCTTGTTTTTTTTTTATGTTTTCAGTGGACATTTGGTCAGTGGGGTGTATAATGGCAGAGCTCCTGACTGGGAAGACGCTCTTCCCTGGTTCTGACCGTATCCTTTTCCTTTGAGTTCCCGTTCATGCAGTACCTCTGCCCAAGCTGGTGAGGCTCTGATTCAGCATTTGCTTCACAAATCAGTTCTTATAAACACGCTGGTGTTGTTTTGGAGGTGCTGATTTATAAGTATTCAAAGTACCTCAGATTTACACATAATATTCCCATTTTATGCACCTTTACAGTTCACTACATCTCAGACATTTTTTTTTTTTTTTTACTCCCGCTAAATTTGTCTGACGGCTTTACCTACTTTTCCATCCCAATTTTCTCCGCCTTCTTAAGCTAAATAAACACTTTTAAATCCTCTCGGATACACTGAAAATTGGATCATCCCAAAGCTGAAAACAGGCCTGTTTCTATGAGCTCATGAAAAGTTGACTTTTTAGAGGTATGTGAGTCTCATAGGGGAGCGATCCTACTAATATGTGATGATCTTATAGAAGATAATGCATTTCAGCAGATTCAGCTGCAGTTTATAAATGGTTCAAATGAGTTCAACTGTTTGCATTTGGGGTAGTGAAATGTTTTATACCCATTAATACAACAGTTAAGTGACTCCAGAAACAACATATCTAATGGTGAAACACTAACAGGCCTTTTACTGCACAGTGACTACTTCTACTGTTCATACTGAAAATACATTTTGCTGTTGGTACTTGTACTTACAAGGTTTTGCATGCAGAGCTTGTGGTTGACACTGTTTTCAGTGTGATTGTCGTTCTTTTACTTACAGGATGTGATCTTCGGCCTCAACTGCCTAAAGGTTTTCTTTTCTGTCGTCCTGTAAAAACCTGCTTTTCTTCTCTTGTTTTCTGACATGACACTGCCTTAAGCGTTTTTAATTAAAAATGTAATGCAGATGGTATCTCCACTCCCTTCTGACTTGGCACATACTGCACACCCTTTACCGAACTGTTTCCACTCGTACACTTCAGTTCTTCCTGTGCTGCCGGTACGTATTTTTGGCTTAGGTCCATTTTTTTGTCGGCACCACAGCAGTATTTTTTTTGCATTTTCACCACCCTGCAGTGTCTGTGCTCACCATTGTGTTTATCTTTGTTTCCTTGCCGACATTCTCAAACTGATGGATGAACTATAGGCATAGAGCAGGTGTCACCTTTTCTCAGTTGAAGTGCAGTAACATGTAATATCACTGTTTGTTTCCAAGTGAATAAAGTTTCACAAGGCAGACGGACACTAACACATCAGATTACAGGTCCTTCTGTTCACCGCCTGGTCTTCCTTTACTGTGCGCCGGTAGACATTGATCAGTTGAGGCTAATCATGCGCCTCGTCGGAACGCCGGGGCCTGAATTCTTGACGAAACTGTCTTCAGAGTCTGTGAGTTCAAAAAGCCGTGTGCGAGTTTTTTTTGTTTTTTTTCTAACCAGTTTCTTCTGCACCTGCTCTGTTGTGACGTGTGATTGTCAGCATGATTTAACTTGATGATTTTGCAGTAACAATGAAGACATATTTACCGTGCAGACGACAGTCATGTTTGAGTTGATTAGCAATGACAGAGGTGATTGATCTGTGGCGTTGGAAACATTTGGTGTGTTGTTTTCCCTGGTTCTGTCTCTTATCGTCTGACAGTCGCTGTCGGCATTTTTCATCCCAAAAGCTTAACAATGGCTTTTTTCACCTTCTTTAAAAAACACCCAGAAATCAGCAGCGCACTCACACTTTTAACAGCAGCTTCTTAACAAACTCTGCTCTGGCTCTTTACTCCCCTTGACACAAGCTTCATAGATATAAACCAGCTACAGCAGATAATGCGTCTGACAGGAACACCCCCAGCAACTCTATTAAACAGGATGCCCAGTCATGAGGTGAGCCCGATCCGAAGTTCTGAACAGTAGAACGGGATGGTAGAGTTGACAGATCTACCTACTTAGCTTTGGGTTGATGATTGTTGCACTTAACCCAGAAAGACCCAGTGCTACTTTTGTGGCAGTACCCAAATGAATTTTTCTTTATATTTACACTTTCATAAGTGATTTATCACCAGTTATTGTAATATTAACCTCTTTATTTTGCGTTTCTTCAGTGAAAATCAGGTATTTTCCGATATTCACTGATCATGTAGATGTTCATAAAAGCTCAGAGTCATTTCAAAGGTTATTATATCAGAAAGAGGAAAAAAACTAAAGAAAAAGTGACTTTTTCAGCAAAATATGTAATTAATTAAACCTAAACCAAGTATCGACATCCACTGTCATTGATCCAAGTCCATGGGTTTTACTGGTGAATCAATGTTGTAGAAGATGACGGTGTTTCCATGTTCACTATGGAGCCTCTGAAATTCACTTTATCCCCAAAACACCAGTACTTCCACATTTTGGAATAAATGGAGGTGTTGGATACTACGAACTGAACAAGATGCAGGCTTTATGTTAAATCTGCCCCACGGACATGAAATACTGTGATATAATGAACATGAACAATCTACAGTCATAGTTTTCACCTTGAACTAACATCTGCAGCCAGAAGAATAGGTGTTTCATGTGACTCAAAGAAGAGTCACACTTCTAATTACTATTGTAGTAATATCTGAATTATCATTTACCTGATAGATTAGAAGTTATGGTTAAATCCTTTTGCTTCAAGGACAGCGGAATCAGTTGTTTTTCAACCCACTTTTGTCAAGTGGGATTAAAGAAGCAAACGCGGGGCTGATAGTGGGATTTTAAGAGATTTTATTCCAATTTAATCGGCGTAATTGTGTGGTGCCGGACACGCTTGCTGCTTGTGAATTGAATAATAATTGCCTTGAGGGGCTCTGAGCTGATGTGGAACCAGCGTGTATATGCTTCCTTTCATTTAGTTTGTGTTTAACTGTTTCCTTTGAGGAAGAAAACATTAGTTTGGTGATATTCTGTTTTTATTAATGTTAACAAATTCAAGCTAATAATATAACTGATGTTTTAACCTTAAGCTTGTTTTACTGTGAAAGTTTCGCACGTGCATGCGCCACATTCCTGTATTGGATAACACGCTGCTTCATTACAATGAACTTAGGCCTCTGAGTTTATTTTAAGTCGAACCCATAAAACACCACCCTGCTGCTGTAAATACTTATCAACTAATGTAATGTAGACTCAATGGGCCTCTGTACCCAACTGTTTTTGGCAATCATCATTTCCTTTTTAAGCAGTTATTTTATTCAATAGAGTTGGGAATAAAAATACAGAATATCACCAGCACTTAATGGACATTGTGGATAATAACCTTGCTTATGTGTGAACAGTCTCTACTAACATTCTCTCTGTTGTCAACGCTTCCTTTTCTGATTTTCCTTCTTGTTTTGTGGTACATTCCTCAAACTTTCATCCTGTTGTTGAGTCATTTGCATGTATTAATAATGTTAAAATTCAGACTGTAAACTAAACTTTTCCATTATTCCAGTAGGGTTCTCATTTGTCTTTGTCTTTATTATGATATTTCCTCATGTTATGTATTATTATTATTGAGTCTCTCACTCACATCTGTTCACAGAATATTTTCAAAGGTCTCAGGGCGCGAGTTATTTTTTTTTTTGTTTTGTTTTTTGGTTTTTTTTTTCTAGGCCAAATCATCTATGAAAGGTTATACCATTGAAGACACAAATTCAGAAACTGTTAATTGAATAAATCTATTTGCCGGGTTAGGTGGTTGATGTAAAAGAGAGCAGCAGCACAATGTTGTTTTCCCAGCAGCTCCTATTCTGATAACGGATAACGGTTACTGTTGCTAGGCAACTCGCGAGAGCTGTCAGTCACTTTTTTGCCACAAGCTACTATCTACACTGCTGCATATGGTCAGGCAGTCAAACAGTGTGGCAGACTAAAAAAGTAACTTGAAACTTCAAGTGGCTAATTAAAATTTGTCATTAAATGATTGTTTGTTTTGTGGTAATTTGTCAGATTTATAAGCGATAACTGAGTTAAGCAGCTGTGGGTGTCTGCTACTGTCGGTCACAGTGCTGTCTGTTTACTGCAGTGTTCAGTGTATTCATGCTGCAGTAGACTCTCCGACCTTTGTGCATATTGGGACGTCAATACAGCTGCTGTTTCTCAGTGAAAACATGAGCCTTAGTTTACTGCAGAGGGATGATAAATGAGACTGACATGTTCTTTACGTTCATGCTGATGGGATAGGATAAGCTCACAGCTGCAGAGAAATCTATTTACTATGAAAAGATGAAACCGTGAGGGCAGCTAAATGGAACGGATGCAGTCGCATAAAACAGCGTGCGAGTGTTATGAAACAGGCAGGTCTGGATTTGGGTCACATGTGCTGCTTTGGAGGAGTTGATGTGTGAGTTACTGTATGCATTTTCCCAGGCCAAGAACTACGTCATGTCATTGCCACAAATGCCCAAGAGGGATTTTGCAAAAGTCTTCATCGGTGCCAACCCTCAAGGTAAGACTTGCCAAAATCCAATTTTTTCAACACAAAGTATTGTTTTAATCATGCAAGGCTCCATCATCTACAGTTCATTTTTCCATTTCTTAAAAGGATAACATGATTATATTCTTATATTGTCTGTGTGACTAAGGTGTCGGTGCTTAAATATGAGACTAATTGTGGTAGGTAGGACTGATGTATGCGTCTCTGGATTGTCTGAGGTTCAGCTCTGTTTACTCTGTTTTGTAAAGCTGTGGACCTTCTGGAGAAAATGCTGGTTCTGGACACGGACAAGCGGTTAACAGCAGCCAAGGCTCTGAGCCACCCATACTTCTCTCAGTACCACGACCCAGATGATGAGCCTGAGGCTGAGCCATATGACCAGAGCTTCGAAAGCCGTGAGCTGGACATCGAAGAGTGGAAACGTATGTTACCATGCATCATAAACTAAATGCATTACAGTGGAACCATAATCTGAAATGGCTTAAAACAATAATACTGGTTCAAAATTAATAATACACTTCAATAATGCAAATTATCTAAACAATGTGCAAGTCACAGTTAGCCTTATTTTTGGACTTGTTGAAAAATGCACATGATTTTAACTTGTGAATTGTTCAGGAACATTTAGTAAAACATTACCAAAGCACACTGACATGCAATGCAGTCACTCATTTGTCTTGTGTTTCTGTAGTTCAGCCTACCATACTGAGAGTATTCTACTAACTCTGTTATTTCCTGCAGGACTAACATATGAGGAGGTGATTAGTTTTGAGCCACCCAGCTTGGAGGAATACATGGAAAAATGAGCCTTGCCTGCTCTCTGATCCCAGCATCCAGCTTTGTGTAACAACAGAAGATATGCATTACTGTTATGCAAACCTGCATCAGAGTGCCTGCCATATTTTGTCTTTATTACATGAGAAAACATGATTTGCTGTTGTAAAGGGATCATAACCAGTAAGGGAAAAGGAAGACCAATGATCTTTATTATTTATGAACCACTATGTTGATGGTCTGCTGCTGGAAAATGTCACTTCTGGCCAATTGCTGAAATAATTTTATATTCTTATTGTTTTTCCTTTTTTGACTCTTCACTGTGACACTCAAATGAAATGCTGAACCATCTGGACCTTATAGCTGTATTATTGACTGTTTTTAAATGTTCTGTTGAGTAATTTATGATTAAGCTTTTATGCAAGCACAGCACTGTCATATGTTTTTGGTTGTTTTTTTTTCACTTTTAAGTGTCAATTTTACAATGACATTAAGTGCTCACGCAGTAAGTTAAATATTTTCTGAAGTAGCCCTTTTTTAGATTTAATTTTAAAGTTGGAAAACCATAAGTGAGTAAAACGAAAGCCCTGGGATGTATCTGAGCCTCTGCTGTTGAAGTACCGGTCTATTTTAACACTGTACCACAAAATGGATTACAGTTATATGTAGGTACAGATTCTATGCTTAAATGTACATATCTGCCTTTTTTTTGTTTTTTAATGTTGAGGTTATCTTAATTAAAATCACTTTTAGCATGTACATCATTTATGGATTTTGTGTGTGTCTGTGAGAGTGTTTTACAGGAGTTTTAAGTGTTGTGTTTAAAGACTTCTAATGGAAATTCTTAAAGTTTTAAAACAAGGATTTCAGATGTATTTATACTTTGAGGTGGTATTTATAAGCAACAATTGAATGATCCTTTAAACTATTTTCAGTCCAGCAGAATAATTACTTTCTTTAGTCCTTTGTGTAACAAAATAAAGACTTATTTTTAAGAGGTCCATGCTTTTTCATTTGCTTCTACAGCATGTTGCACTTTATTCTTTAAAAATAAAAATTTTAAACAGTCACCACTTTGAATTTTTTAAATAATCACTAAAAGCTTATAATGGATGGTACTCTTAACTGGGTATTTGAGTTAGGGTTGATAATACCTGATAATTTTCAGAAATGGTGTTCTTTAAATGCAAAACATTTTTTCACGTTCAGGTTGTACATACAACAAACATATTAAAATGATTAAATAGAAATAAAACCATTCAACACTACATAAGTTACATTTGAATTATGTTAACACACGAAGACCCATAATAAACCATTTGTATATGTCACTAGTACATGAAAGAACCGTGTGAACTTAGTATGTTATACATGCCTTTGTATTTATGCAGTTTTTGAAATAATACTACTAATATTACCTTGTAGTCTTATAAATGTTCTAAAATATCGGCTCTCGTCATTAGAATGTAATACAATTTATCACCAAAAAGAAAAACAATTAATGCGCTGCAAATATTTAAATAATTTTCCGTATTTTTTCAATTGTCATCCACCAGACAGATGAGACAAGTGAACGCATCCCTGCCAAGTGTGAGCGGTTGGACACATAAATACAAGGTTAGAAATGGTATTGGTGTCAGCCTGAATTAATTCTTTATTAGTCGTCACAGTGTTTGTCGCCCTGCGGTGGCTGATGCGTCATCGGAGTGAAATCCTTAATAAAAATGGTTTGGTCCTCAGGTGCAGACACATCATTGGGGTAGCTCCCCATGAGCAAAACGAACGAATGCGCATGCGTGGAACATTCGATCACTGGTGGTGTAGCTAACGGCTAGGCTAGACTCCAGCAACATGGAACGGAAAGGTAAATCTCTATACCGAAAGACTTTACGCTGTATGAATAATGGCTACCCCGGGTGATAATTAACACTGATATTTCTACTGCACAGCGGTCACAAATGTAACGTTTAGCGGAGCTGCATGCCTTCATATGGAGGTTTAACTGAAAGCGTCTGTCACGCACTGTTGAGCTGAAGCAGGCTACGTTAGCTCCCAAGACATTAGCTTTAGCTTCAGTGGGACATGTCAGGATTAGCTAACTACAGTTAGCATTGTAGCTCTTCCCATTTTTACGCCATTTAAAATGCCAACAACGTTCATCGGCTGTTACTATATCAACCGACCTCCTAGTCACCACAGTGTCCGAAATGTATTAATGTCGCACAGACATTTTAGAGCAGCGGTCACCCAGGTGGGTAGCTTAATGATGTAACTAAACGTTAAATTCAAGGCTTCAGTATCAAACTGGGTGACTGACAAATCATCAGATGCGCTGCAATGTGATCAAAATACTTGTTTCCTCTGTTGTGGCATAATATGACATGGAGTATACAGTTTATGACACGTGTTTGGTGATTTCATGCTTTGTCTCAGTGTCATACACTCAGTGTCCTAAGTGCCATTTGTACAATAACCTGCAGACATACAATAATAAAATAACACGCTACTGCTTTCTTCCGACAGTGTTAGCCCTCCAGGCAAGGAAAAAAAGGGCAAAAGGGAAGAAGACGAGCAAAAAGTGAGTTGTTACGCCACTCTTCAAGCTCATGCAATTTTTAGGTTCAATTTATATCCCATAAACTTTGTGTCAGTGGGGATTGTTTGTTACAGGTTAAACACGCATGTTATTTTTATGTGATTCAGGTGCTAACATTGACTGCATGATTACACTCATGCTTTATTTTGATTTGTGCACAATTCAGAGATATATAGACCTGGAAGTCTGATTAACATTCCTTAACTTTAAATAAAGATGAGATTGTGTACTAGTTTTCATACAGATTAAATTGTAAAATATTTTCTTCTCAATGATATAAAGAGAAATTGCAGAGCATTGCATTTGAGAACCTTAAACTGGGGAATATTTTGCATTGCATGACTAAGAATGACCATCTGATTCTTAAAGCTCAACTGGATTGGCTTCTATAGCCTTTTATTTTTGACTCGGGTTCAGATCAGGGCAGTGATACTATTATTAAACGTATGCATAGCTATTTTACCAACATGTAAGTGATGAGCTATCCATATAGAATGTAAAATATGCTCAGCCTGAAATAAAGAATTTTAGGGTACTTTCCAACATGAAAATAATGATTGCTTGATTATTCTACATTTCACAGTTAAAATAGTCCCTTAAAATGCTGATCTTGAATACTGATTGTTTTGGTGTACCTAACAATCCACTAATCATGCCATCAGTGGCATCCTCCGGAGTGTTACATAACAGCCCGTGCTATATTTAAAACGAGAATGAAGAAGCCCACATCAGCCCAGTGAAGCATGGTGTTTCAATGAAAACGGCACCATTGCAGATACTCACCTCCTAGTAATGTTATTTTAATGATGGAAACTGCTGTGTTTATAAGGCACAACCATTATCTGTTACTACATAAACCTATTGTATCTTCAGCAGCCGCTTTGCCATGCATATCGATGATGATAATGTATGAAAGAGCAGAAACAAGTTCAGTCTTGACAGCAGCAGAGAAGCTAGCTGTGACTCACTTGTCAGGGTGAATGACACTTTAATGCACAGGTATAAGGGATTCTGTACACCTGAAAGTGTACTATTTCAGTGTTACAGTTCTTCACGCTTAAAGCAATTACAAAAAATCAGAAAGCATCCCTTTTTAACAATGCAGAACTAATTTGCAAATTTATAGCTGAGCATTTGGTTTCAGTACCGTCTTGATCCTCCCTTATCCAACAGATCAATGTTGTGTCCTCACACAGATGCCTGATTAAATATAAAAATGCTGTTGTACAAAAGTTGCAAATGCATCTTGAATTTTAAAGCCATCATTAGAAATTAAAAAAAATATGATTAAATGATTCAGCAGTCAACTCCAGATGCTTGTTATGTCATTGGTGTGTGCATGCTCTTTGCTTAAAATAAACATGTCATATATAAATAAGTAGGGAACTACATGCCCATTTGTGAGACACAGCAGAAGAGTTACGCTATTTATTTATATGGAATCTTGGCTGTCTTGGCTCACCCCATGATGAGCAGTCTTAATCTCCTCTGTGGAGGAAGTAACATCAGTCTTTTCCACTATGCAAGTTCATAATCTTAACTGAGCTGTTGATGAACACTGATTATAGGATCTTATGTGCATACATGCCAATCAGATGTTTGTCATAAGATGTCCTCAGCCCACCGTTATTTTTTTATTTCTATTTACTGATGTTTACGCTGACAAATTAGTAGATTCAAAAAATTTAATTACCATTTCATGCACGCTAAAATAACTGTGGTCCTCAAAATATAATTTAAGCATGTGATATGAAAAGATGTTTAAGGCCAAGCTATTCAAACATGGGGTAAATGCCACGTCTTCTTTTGTTTTGGTACATGCATAGCTTGAAATAGACCTTCAGTGACACCTGTGCATTAAGAAAACATAGTCCCCAGCTTAGTTTTTCTCTATGTTGTATTTATAGCAGTAGTGACAGAAGCACTCAGAGCTTTTTAATATGGTGCTGTTTTACTATTACATACATTTTTGAATTAATATCACTGTTGCATTTTGTTGCTTTTCACTGTTGTAGGTGTCTCATGTATACCATAAAAGTGCTATATATGTGCTGCTGAGTTACTTGGTCTATAAGCAGCAATAGTCTATGAGATCATCGTGTCTGTAGTGTCCTTGTACTGTGAGAACTATTTTCATCAGCTCAAGAAATTCACAATCAAAACATTTGGAGATAAGTAAGGGGGTGAAAAGCACTGACTTTACCTTTTTAAGATGTAATGGAGTGAAGTATAATATGTAAAATCAAAACCCTCAAGAAAAGCTCTTAAATGTTGACTTAAGTGTTTGAGTAAAAGTACTACATAAGGCATTCTACCGCTGATTTATAGTAGTTAAGTGTGATGTCTGTGGGGGGAGGAGAGTGGGTGTGAATGTGTGGCAGGAAGGTTTCGACATTTTGCCAGCCGGATCATGAGCAACATTTGTTCCAGCATGAACAAAATATCTACGTGTCACTTATAGCAATATCCCACAAACACCAGCATTTTAGAAGTATGCTTCATGTGAATTTCCTTTCATTTCTCATTTCTTCATGTGAAATGTTGCTGCTTGTTTGTCTGTATAAGTTGTGGCTCCGTGAAGAATTCCCTGAAATTAACTGAGCTTTAAAACAGACCAAAAGGGATGATGCAAGTAATTCTTTCAAAGCATCTCTTTTTGGTTGTCCTGAAAGAGACATTTAAAGACAGCTGCTCTTAAACACATTAGCCGAAATAATTTGGATGACAGAGTCCACATAACATCTTGTGAAAGGCTTACAGGTTTACTTTCTGGTCGTTTCTCTTGTGAGAGTGATGGCAGGTGCTGCTGTTTTGTTCAGAGACGAGTCACATGTAATACATTAAGCAGGATTTGGGTGTGGTTAAATATATTGCAGCTCAGTCAATAGAAAGAACTCTACTCTGGAAGGAGGGAGAATATGTCTATTACCTTAAGGCTGCTTTGATAGTCTCTGCTTCTGCACTGAGACGTTAAAGAATGGAAGAAATAATAGAACAGTGACTGTGTTCACAATATTAATGACAATATTGTGTGTATGTATTTATCCATCCATCAGGCAGCCAGTCAATCCCAGAGCCCGACAGGTGCCACAGCAGCTAGAAGCCTCACCCCAGGAAGCAGAGGAACCAGAGGAGATTCTTGGGTCTGATGATGAGGAGCAGGAGGATCCAAACGACTACTGTAAAGGTGAGTTGTGTTTTAGTGTGCACTGTGGAAACGCGTGATTCATGTAAGCATTAAACACACCTCCCACGTAACAGTTACGTTGGTTGTGCTCTGAATTTAATGACGCTAATCTAGTCACAGGAATTATGACAGCTGTGCCATTGACTTACAGTACTTCTAATTATTTTTTTTTACATTTAAGTCTTTTATCCTCATTGTTGCACTTTGTAGACTGTTTGTGTTTCTTCCTCTTCTAGGTGGTTACCATCATGTAAAAGTAGGAGACCTTTACAACGGAAAATACCATGTAATTCGTAAGCTGGGCTGGGGGCACTTCTCCACCGTGTGGCTTGCCTGGGACATCCAGTAAGAACAAAACTTCAGTGCATTTTCTTTCCAACTAGTATTGTTTTTGATGGAGGGTTCCGATTACAGCTGACTGAGACGTTTGTGTTACAGTGTTTCCTGTCAGTGAACGTTACTTTCTCTGTGGTTTCAGGGTGAAGAGGTTTGTTGCAATGAAGGTGGTTAAGAGTGCAGAGCACTACACGGAAACGGCGGTGGATGAGATTAAACTTCTTAGATCTGTAAGTAGTGCTGATGATTTCTCTTTAAAATGAAATTGGAAGCACAGTGAATGTAAACAGTGTAAAGTGGACACAGTTATTAGAGTTCATATGTGCACATAAAGGACAAAAGCACAATGCGAATGACAGCTTAGTGTTTGCACATATTTAGTGATAATTGATTTTTATTGGGTTTGAAACACATTATAGATAGATACATACATAGATAGATATAGGTGGAGGGTTGGTAAAGTATATGATTATAATGAACAAAGAAATATGTTTAACTGCATATAATGTGGAACAGCATGCATTTATTCTCCACAGTAATGGACTGTTTATATGGATCAAAAAGCCTGAGGCAGAATCACTCCCCTACAAATGCATACATTGCTTAAAATAGTTTGCATTATAATCAAGTGTTCTGCTTACAGTGTTCATTTTAGGTTCTGGATGCACATGCAGTTAAGTCGTTTATTTTGGGTGATTGGAGTGGTCATAGAACCTGTGAAAAGGCAGGAGAGTCGACAATAGGCCTGAGAGGGGGCAATTTTAGTTTCCTTAAGGTTTTTGTACTTGAGAAACAGCACAGGGAGTCTGCTGGAGGGAACACTCAGGCTAATGTTGTGTTTGTGTTACATCTTTTGAACCATTACTATGAACAGATGAGTGGGAAAAACCTGTGCCACTTGTAATGCCGTGTCATAGATATCAGGTGTTTCTCACAGTGCCGTCAACACAGGTAGTTGTGCACTGGTGTGCTTTATACAAATTATGATTCTGTATCTTTATTACTACCAGCAGCTTAAGTTGAATAAACCCTATTATAACTAGTAAATCTGAGTATTAAATTTGTCTGACAAATTAAAGGTTTGCTTAAAACCTATATTAGTATTATATGACTACGTTACCTTCATGCTAAACCTTTTCTCAGTCCATCTGACATTAATACATGTAAATCCTCACTGTGTTGCTCCATTTTCTGTGTCCAGGTAAGAAACTCAGACCCTGATGATCCAAACCGGGAGATGGTGGTCCAGTTGTTGGATGACTTCAAGATCTCTGGTGTCAATGGAACTCGTATCTTTTTTTTTTTTTTGTTACTGCCAAATATCACCAGTTCCTTTCATGACTTTTTCCCCTTCCAAGAGTAAAAGTCTTCAGCCTCTTAGTTCTTAGGTGTCAGATTTAGGATGGATAGGAGTGTGAGAGTAAACAACAGGTGATGTGTGTGCTGGATGAAGTCTTGTGTGCCTCAAACAGACTTCCTCCTGTCACTTTAGCTGAGAAAGATCCCGCGAATACCTCAGGGATAGTTGAAGCTGTAATGTGACACTCTTTAACATTGTTGCTTACACGCCTTTGACCTCTCCTCTTCTTACAAATAACACCGCTCTTCACATAGGTGATTGTGTACGGCCTCAGCATTTTTACAATTGTTTTCTAATTGTTTTTTTTTTTAGTTTGTCTTTATTGCATTGGTACAACCTTAACAGCTTTGATCAGACGTTTGCATGGTGTTTGAGGTGCTGGGACATCACCTATTAAAATGGATCATAAAGTCCAATTATCAAGGGCTGCCCCTGCCATGTGTGAAGAGCATCATACGACAGGTAACACGAAACCACAGGTCTTTTCACACATCTGTTGCGATGAATTGTCCTTCTCCTTTCATGTCGGTTCATTCACGCTGTAGCTGACATTAGTTAATCAGAGCCAGTATCCTCCAGGCTCAATGGGATGTGGAAACCAGTGTTGTGAAAAAGATCATTCAACATGCAAAGAAAGAGCTTTTGTGGCAAATTGCACCATATGTTGAAGGCGTTTGAAACTGGGGACAATGGAATCACACGTGCTGAGAGTAAGCAACAGTATTAATTTGACCTCCATGTTCATTTCTGTGTGTTTACCTGGAAGGACAATATTTCCGGTGGCTCAGCTGTTGTAAGTTTGGTCTTACAACGTCTTAAATTGAAGTGATTTACCCTCGTAGACACCCTGCCTCTTAAAATGAAGTGAGAAGAATTGTCATGTGTTCAATCCTTTACCATACCTTCCCTTTAACCAAGTATATCGATGTATGTATACTTACAAGGCTGAGTGGCCCTCACTGAGTTCCAGAAGGTTCACTCATTGGTTGTCCCTGATGTATAAGGCTCTTCTTGGGTTGGTTCCGTCATATTTGTCTTCTCTTCTTCAGAGAACAGATAGCCACCATGCCCTCCGGACTTATATTTATTACCTGAATGTTGTCCCAGTGGCTGATTTATATCAATAGCGGATTTACCTACTGTTGTCAACGCATGGCTTTTCAGTTTTACTTTTTATGTTCTATCATTTTTATTCTAGGTTTTGCAAGGCCTGGACTACCTGCACTCAAAGTGTGAGATCATCCACACAGACATCAAGCCAGAGAATATCCTAATGAGTGTTGACGAGCCGTATGTCAGGAGACTGGCAGCAGAAGCCACAGAGTGGCAGAAGGCAGGGGCGCCCCCTCCCTCCGGTTCAGCAAGTATGAACCACACACATACACATTGTGTCATTATTTCATCAGGACAGCTTTGAGGCCTTTTTCCTCATACTCTTTAATTTCTCTTTTCAGTAAGCACAGCGCCTGCACCAAAACAGGTATCTGAAAACCCACTGTGCATCAGCTGTCTTTTCCAGTGTCTCACATTTAAAGCAGTTCATAGATAACGCAGTGAACTATTCGTATGACCCTCCTTTTATCTGCCGTGTCATTCTCAGACGGTAAAAATGTCAAAGAACAAGAAGAAGAAATTAAAAAAGAAGCAGAAGCGTCAGGCGGAGCTTCTGGAAAAGTGCATCCTGGACCTGGAAGAGATGGAAAAGACCACGGAGACACGCGAGGAGGACGACGACGAAGATGAGGAGCCACAGTCTCCCAAGGGACGGGTCTGCGCTCCGCTCAGACAGGTGTCTTTTCAGGATCTAGGAAACGATGGAACCGAGGGTGGTAAGTAGATTTATGATCACAGATCCAGGGGTAAAAGTCCACATTCTAAAGACAATCTAATACTCCTTTGATGATTTATTGATCCTCATAGTTGAATATGGGTTTCACAGAGGCATATGAGGGGGCCTCAGATATTTAGTGGGAAAAAGGTTTAAGTTCTGATGTTTATTTTTCAACATATGCTCCATCTAAGTTCATACACTTCTGTAAGCGTTGACACCAGTCTTTAAGTCCATGTGTGTAAAACTGAGGAACATACCATTTAAACCATGTCAAAGCTCCATAAACTTTTTGAAGCTCCCTTGTGTGTATATAAACCTGTGAGACTAAGTAGTCCGCTATAGTTTCAGTTAACAGATTACACCTGTCTTTATCTATCTACACCTTTTTGTTTTGTCTTTCTGTAATTTTAAAGATATTGGTCCCTCATAACTGTAAAATGTTTGGATTAAATCAACAGAATTGTGCTTTTCCTTTTTCTCATATTCCCAGAGTGCAGTGTCAGTGTGGACCACGTGAGGATAGGACCAGAAGGGCTGCCAGAGGTGAACTGTAACGGCCACGTAGAAGCGGAGCAGAGGCAGACCCAGTGGAGGGACGAAGACCAACACAACGGAAACGCAGAGCCTGCAGAAAAATGTGCCAGTCAGGACGAGCCACGCGAGGACTCGCCTGTACACCCGATCTGCAACGGTGTGGACTCTGCTGACCTCAAGGAGCTGGACACTCAGACTGAAAGCAGCGGTGCTCAGTGCAGTGGGGGGTCAGAGAGACGCCTCTCTGCTGGACTGGAGGAGGAGGAGCTGGAACAAGGCATTTGCCAGGAAGATGGAGAAGACGGGACCGAGTGTCATCAGTACAGAACCCAGGAAAGCCTGAGCAACGGTCAGTCAGGAGTTAGAAGGAACCGCAGGGGGTTTGTACTTGTAGGACCGGGCAATGTGGGTAAAAATCTATTTCCCTATCACTTTTCCTTATCCTTTCTCCTCTGGACAATTCAGTTTTAAAAGGTTCTTTTTTTTTACGTCTTATATCAACACAACACAAAAACATGTCATCATTTCTAGATACTGCGTATGCCACAACAAACAATAACCAAAGCACATTTCCAAGTTTGCCCTTTGTACATATTGAAATATTTGTTAAAAGATAAATAGTTAAATTAATGTAGTTAATTTGATGTATTGTCCATCCCAGGCTCAGTGATACTGTGTGTGGTTTGAACATTTCCTAAGTTAATAGAGGCTCAGACGTGAACCTGGAGATATCGATCGACTCGTCTTTCATGAGATCTGCTCTTGTGTCTCTGTCTCTGTCTCACCGCTCGGATGCAGGCAAGCTATCAGCAGGATCCCTGCTAGTTAACCCTCTTGAGCCACTCAATGCAGACAAGATCAAGGTCAAGATTGCAGATTTGGGAAATGCCTGCTGGGTGGTGAGTAGTCTGCTAATAACCTGAGGGATTTCCTGATTAGGGATGAAGCCTTCCAGCGCATTCAGTGTCATTTGTCTGCTTTAAATAGAAGCACTTGTTTGATAATGCATGCAGAAGTTATACTCTGTTCATGAATATATTTTGAAATATAAATTAAACATAATGTGCACACTTTTTAGATATGAAAGTAGTCATTGTACTCAATATTTTATGATGTCTTGTGTTTTTTTTTTTTTTCTCTCTATCTCCCTGTTTTAGCACAAGCACTTTACAGAAGACATCCAGACACGACAGTACCGGTCCCTAGAGGTGCTTATTGGTGCTGGATACAGCACACCAGCTGACATATGGAGCACAGCCTGCATGGTGAGAGACTGCACAAACAGACAGACACCCCCAGTCTGATCACCAGGAAGTCGTCTGGAATACGCCTGCCATTGGCCAGTTATTCTTCTTCCCATAGTTGGCGTTTTCAGAGGCCTCCCCTGCCCCGTGAAACAACCGCAACTCAAGCTAACAAATGTGTTACCGAGCGTTTGGATGGTGCGATAAGTCAGGCCTCTTTGGTTCTTTTTCTTTGTGGGAATGTAGTCATTTTAACGCTGGGGCTCGCCTCCCCACGTCAAGATGATTGTGATATGTATGTACAAACAAATACAAACAAGCCACGGAGGTTTTTCCACCGTTATTACAAATGTATGATAAGTTGAACCAAGACCTTATAAAATGAAGGTCTGGATCTGAGAGACAACTGGACATAGAAAAAAACTGAGAGGAATGTGTTTGGTACCAGTAGAACTATTCCTTCATGTGTCCTGCAGGGTGTCCATGCTTGTGTTTATGGTCTGTATTTGTCTCTGTCTTCTCCTCAGGCCTTTGAACTTGCCACTGGGGATTATTTGTTTGAACCACATTCTGGGGAAGATTACTCCAGGGATGAAGGTATTGTGTTGGGAATCTCTCCCCTTCCTGTTTACTCTCCCTATTTCTGTTGTTTTTATTAAAAACATCAGTAAATTTAGCCGCATTTGAAATGTCTAAATCATTAGTAGGAGTCATTTTGCATTAGATGCTAAACTAATATCTTCATTATATATATATATATATATTTTTTTTTTTTTATTTTTTTTTTTACTTTTCTATGAAATGTCTGAAATGTGCAAATATCTGATCAGAGTTTCAGTCAGCATGATAAGTGTTAACCTTGACTTCAAAAGATTGTGCAATTTACACAAAAAGTTGAAGTGCATTTGCTTAATGTTAACTGATTTGCTCTTTTTTTTTTGTATTTTACAATTAAATGTGGCACTTCGTTACAGTGATGTTTTATTAAGTGTCAAACAGAAGCACACAGACATATGGCTGTTAATAATCTTACCATGTGATGATGAGTACCAACATTCCTGTGTGTATTTCCTCTTTAACACTTAAAATCACACTTGTGTACCGCTGAAGATGGGGCCATCTCCTCTTTCCCTCACTAATCTGTCCTCGCATCACCTTTTTCCTCTTATGTTAATTTTGCCATGTTGCTTTGCTTGAGGTTTCTGTGCTGACTCGATTTGTTGTGGACTGTCAGCTGTATGTGCTGATCTAACCTTCATTTATCACCACTCATCCTGCAGCTATATGGAAATGGTCACGTGGTTAAAAAAATAAATAAATCAAAAACCTCTGATAATCTGCACTGGGTTTGGGTTTAATTCAGACACACTGATCTGTCCCTGCTGCTGTCTGAGTTTAGTTGTATTCAGATGAAATGTTGCATTCAAATGTACCCCGTAAATTAAGAAATCTTTACTGAAACAGCCACAGGTGTTAAAACAGACTTCTTATATTTTCCTTATGTCTGTGTTTAAATACATAGACCTGTATCTGTTACATCACAGGACAATTATGAATCTGTCCTACATGATGATATGCTGTAGTCTATAGTTAACTAATGAACCAGGATATTTTGCTTGTTGGCGATGTGATCAGAGTGTATACACACCACCACACCTGATACACACCACTACTCAAGTGTTATGTATTTGGTTTTTTTACATATCACCTAGCCTTACTATTAGTTTTATTTTTTTATCTTGAGGAATTGTCTCATTTCAGTTGAGTTTTTATTTAATTTTAGTTTTTCAGACATTAATGAGGAAGGCTTTGGTGATGATTTACAAAGCTTTTGTTGCCAAAGAAGCCACATTGTGCAAAGCCGTGTTATTCCTGAAGAGCACACAGTGTAACTTTTAGGGCAGAACAGAGCTGATTTCACATGCAGTTTGAGTCGTTTGCATTGCACTGGCCGTTGCTGGCTTTTCCTCCTCCTAGTCCTTGTGTTGTAGATTTGAATAACCCTGGAGCTCAGTGCTTCACCTTCACCGCTGCTGTCTCTCATTGGGTTTGGTACTAATCACTCATGGAGTGTCGGTGTCTGCTGTGCATGTTTTTGGCTTTGAGGGCAATGCCTCAAGTCTTATCACTGTTTATAGTTTGCTTTCATATATGAAAGGAATTGGCTTATGTCATGTTTAAATGTTTTTAATAGCATTTTGTGTGTAAAAATGATATGATAATTCTGTACTTATGCTTCCTATCATGCCAGGCTGTTGTTGTTGTCGTCATCGTCATCATCATCATCATCATCATCACTGCCCATTGTTTTTAATTTGTCGTTCCACATGGCTGTTGTGCCGCCTCTCTTCTCCCTCACCCTGTCACACCTCTCTCATCACTCCTCTTTCGATGTGCCTCATTTCCAGACCACCTTGCTCTCATGATAGAGTTGCTTGGTAAAATCCCTCGTCACTATGCTCTGAGTGGGAAATACTCACAGGAATACTTCACCAAGAAAGGTACGCATCCCTCTGTCTGCGGCCCGCCCTGGGAAGCGGTGGGAAGCGGCAGTGGGAGGGGGAAGGGTCCCGTCGGCACACACAAAGGTACCAGAGTGTTGGATTCAGCGGCCCAGTGGTCGTCATGAAGTAAACAAAGCGGTAAAATGCCAGCGCCGTCACACATTTGGATCCTGGCGTCAGTAGTTCTGCCAGAGATTGGTTGGCTGATGCACATACAGCACCTCCTTAGTCACTGCCAAAGGACTTGGCCAGATATTTGATACGGTTTTTTTACAGCACAGTGGGTTCAGAGTGAAAATCAGCCGCAGCAGTGTTCGAACTGAAATTAGCCTGATCTAATAAAATGTAATCTAACGGAATAATCTGAACACTTAATGAGTCCCTTGAGTTTTGCTGATGTCTCTTTCAGTCTCCGTGTTCCCTTAGGGCTGTTACTTACAAAATTTGACTTATCTAATTGCTCTCATTAACAATCTCATTATCTTAATCTGTTCCTTTTATACAACTATTATCAGCCTAATAGTTTTAAATTAATCTTCTCATTGTCTTTTAGGCTTCATAAACAAAAACTGTTTTCAACACGTATATAAATAATAACTTAAATATACAAAGAAGTTACTGACAATGACAAGTACCAATAATCAAACTAAACAGTTGATTGTGTCCAGTACAAACTCTATTGCACATCGTCATATGTTAGGATTTGCATTGTCTCCGTTAAGAGAAGTGTAAGTTCTGCACAGAAAAGAACAGGAGCTCAGCCCGGCCTGTCCACCTGCAGTCGAACAGCACCTTCACACCACGGATCAGGAACTGTCCAGAGCAGTTGGAGGCACTAACCCTGCACTCAGGTGGGCAGTGCAGGTGTTTGGGCGGTTAAAACTGCTGTGGGTTCAGTCCCTGGTCTGGAGCGGGTACGGTTCCTGTCGGCGCACAGTGAGACGCTCGTCGGCCAGTGTTTACATGCAAAATCATAGGGAAATTCAGTCAGCAGACAGGGAGCAAAAGAGTTGAGCTTTAAATCGTAGAAGACGGAGGGAGCGCAGTAAAGGACCACAGTCAAACCTCAAACTGTGACAAAATGAGACATACTGATGAAATGGGACATTTCTGTTTAATCTGTTTTTATACAGACGAGTGGAAACTATTGGAATTATGGAAACTGATTGGAGTCGGATCAGGACCGCTTAATTATGTCATAACAGGGACAGCCCCTCATGTTCGTCTTAACACTGTCATTGTGTTGTCCTGTCAAGTGTTGCAGCTCCACGTTGAGCAGTGTAACATTTCCCCCTCTGTTAAAATGCAGTTGTGGTTTATTTCTTAAGTGGTCATATGCATCAGCTGTAAATACTTTACATTTAAACACATGCAAATGACAAAGATCAGTGAGTTTAAGACAAATGTTACCTTCAGTCATAGGCGGTGAAATGAACTGCATCAAAACTGAGTTATACAAGATGGTCATTAACGGCCTGATTACATTACAGATTCCATTCTAGTGAAATGAACCTGACATTGGGAAAAAAAAAAAAGCATCTCCTGCTATTATTGACTGCAAGGACAAAACTGAAGCTCTAAAGTGATTCTTGATGCTGGGCTGATGAATAATGGAGAACCCCCAGGTGTTTTATGGGATACATTGGAGTGTGTGTACATCTGCACATGTACAACCCTCTGACCACAGTGTGTGCCGTCGCCCGGACCCCACCCCAGTCCAGCCCCCCACCGCCACACCCAGGGTGGGCCCGGCACTCAGACCCACTCTGATGAGTCTGTCGTTGTGTCCTCCCCTCCACCCTCCACCCTCCTGTTCCCTCCGTCTGCCGTCCGCCTCTGCTCCGTAGACCACATTGCACTGATCATTGAGCTGCTGGGGAGTGTCCCACGCAAACTCATAATGACTGGCAAATATTCCAAGGACTTTTTCACCAAGAAAGGTAAAAACGATGTGCTTTAGTCCGCCATCATCAGCAAGTAAGTCTGTAACACAAGGGTTTAATTCAATGCTGTGTTGTATACTGCATACAATATTTATGTATTTATCTTACAGTTCAAAACCTGACATATTTAGTGCATATAATCCCTTGCTAATAAGAGTGCATGCATATATTCCATTCATTCATTGTGCAAAGTATACCACAGAGGAGCTCAGTATTTTTGTTTCCATGTTCGTGCTCATACAAAGGACTGACGCAACATCAAAACACTTGATTTTTTTCTTGTGTACATCATTATTCATGTGAAGAAGAATATGAATAACAAGTCTGAGAAAACAGACTGAAGAAAAGCTTTCCCCGCTGGGCGTCTCTCAGCAACACACAAAGAGAGATGTGGATTATTTCACAAAGACGACTAGTTCACCGTGTTACTGAGAGAAAGTATTGTCTTTTGTAAATGTGTCCGCCGTTTCTAATGAAGAAAATTCATTTTAAATTGAAATCTGTAATAAGTCGTTTGCTTTGTTACTGATGGACAGGTTTTTGCTAATCCCTGCTAATGGCTAGAACAGCAGCAGCCGTTGTCTTTATGTGTTTAATAGGAAACTGAAGAATCTGGGAAACTCATCGGTGTGATACAAGCGTTATGAGCCTGTGTCTGCAATGTTCAATCTAAATCTACAAAAAGAGTCATAGTATTAAAAAAAAGACACGGAGGAGACCCCTTAGGACAGGGATGTCATTTTAGTCCAGGTTCCACATACAGCACAATATGATCTGAAGTGGATCAGACCAGTCAAATAATAATAATCTATAAATAATGTCTCAAAAAAGGACTTCAAACTTTTCTGTGCATACAAACGTACTAAAGGAAGTTATTTTTATGCATTTAGAGGAGGAGGATGTACATCCCATAGTCATCACAAACACTGCAGTTAAAGTGATCCAACAGGATGTTTTACAGACTATCGGTACCTGCAGAACATGATGCAGGTACAGACCGAAAGAACTACTGATGTGACACGTTTGAACACTAAACTATTCACTACAGTCGGAGAGTTCAGGTAGAATGCAGCCTTCATCATCATCATCGTCATCAGATTACGACCCTTTTGGACGTTAACGGGCTCTGAGGCGAACATGGAAACGTGTGTCACCTTCTGAAACACTGACTCGTTAATAAAACCCGTGTAGTTTGACAATGACAGCGGATGGAGTTCAGTTAATGTTGGACTGGGATGGAAACGGCTGTTCGGCTTCATTTTTCTCTTTTCTAATGATAATGAATTTAGTCTGAGCTTTTATGAACGTGTCCACGGTCGGAAAGATAAATGTAGGAAAATGCACTGAAAAATGGACAGAAAAAAAATAAGTAGTGATAAATCAATTTGGAAAGTGTCTATGTAGAGAAAAATGAGCCTGTTTGCATGTTCCCTGAAGGTGTGGGTATGATTTAAAGCTGCCTCAACAGTCCACCTGTGTGATCTACAGAACCAAACCAACCCTGTATGTTGTACATGTTACATATGGACTGGTAAATATACAGTCCACACCGTTTGGCTAAACATTGCCATACTCATGTAACAGGATTTTCCATGAAATTCTGACGATGTAGAAACTTAAAGCTATCGCTGTGGTAAAAGTGGACGGTCCTGGTTCAGGGCTGAGGAGCTCGGACCGCCGTTTCCCTGCATTTGACGTGTGTGTCGTGGTCCTCCTGCAGGTGACCTGAAACACATCACTAAGCTGAAGCCGTGGGGGCTGCTGGAGGTGCTGATCGACAAGTACGAGTGGCCCCGCCAAGAGGCCGAGTGCTTCACCGACTTCCTGCTCCCCATGTTGGAGCTGGTCCCAGAGAAGAGGGCCACGGCAGCAGAGTGCCTGCGCCACCCCTGGCTCGCCCTCTAGTGGACACTTCCAACCTTTGCACCTCCCCTCCCTCCCTCCGTCCCTCCCTCCTCTCTCCCTCCTCCCTCCTCCCTCCCCTCCT
>JAPQRQ010000026.1:19767059-19785190 GCA_037367365.1 Apogon talboti | reverse complement strand
TATCTATCTATCTATCTATCTATCTATCTATCTATCTATCTATCTATCTATCTATCTATCTATCTATCTATCTAACAATACAGATATATTACAATAGTGGTGTAGGAGGTATTCAGATCTGTCACCTGAGTAAAAGTGCTAATACCACACTGTGAAACCACTCAAATTAAAGCTGTATGTAATCAGTAAAATGTCTTCAAATTACTGTTTATGTAGTAAAAGGGCCCTTGTAATTACTTTACTGTTACATGTGATGTCTTTGGATTCATTTAACAGCTGCTTTAATGTTTGTGATGCATTTCACTGCTGTAGACGTTTAAGACTGACCTCATTTAAAATACTTCATATACTGCTGCCAGTGGCAGATTTAGAAAATTGTATCTGGGGTATGTCAAGAAGTCTTTGCAGAGCGGCACCAGAAGACGGCACATAGGAGCCCCTGTGTACAGTAATGTAAATAGATTCAACAAAAGAATCCATTTCAAATACTTTAAAACTATCTTCTGTTCTGTTATGCTGTTATATCCCCTGTATCAACAGACTTCCCATGTGTTGTTAATGCACAACAGGAACAAGACCAGTGTTCAAGCAACACACACACGTGTAGTCATCTTCTGGGCAACACATGATTAACAGCAAAATGACGTTTCACCACAAGTAAAAGTTCTTGTCTGTTAAGAAAATACAATAAGTACCTCTTACATTTAATGCAGGAGATGAATAAAACACTTTTCAAGTTGCTTTTGGACATACTGGTGGTTTGTTTTTCAGTTTTACGTCCACAAAACATAAGAGGTGAGGGGGCAGAGATGCTCTACAGTGGTCCTGACTGGTGGTAGTTTAACCCACAGCAATGAATCATATGCATGACATCAGTATATGTTTGTATCATCACTATCTTGCGAGAACAACATATTTCTGAAAACTCAATTTTTCATGAGCTTAGAAAAACAGTTTCCAGTTTCCAGCATGGCATTTGCCAACCAATCAAAAAGGCTTTATTTACAGTAGCCTGAGGAGGAGGAGAAATTTAAGCTCAACCCATCAAAGAACACATGGAGACTTGTGCGTTCCATTGGACAGGAAGGAGATGAATAACTGTAATATGAAAAAGAACCAAAGCAGTAAGACCAAATGAAGGGGAATAAAAAGGACTGTATTTGCCTTTGACATGTTATGGAATAGAAGTATACAGATGCATATCACGGACCTTCAGTTACGTCATACTGCTGTACAATAAATTTATAGATAATAATTCTTAAAATCCACATATCTTTGATCCATTATGCAACAAAAAAGTGTGGCTTAATATTTGATGTTATGCTATTTTCAGCGCTGACAGATATAACATAAAAATACATCGTTTGCTTTAAATATTTCAGTTGCAGTGTATTTTGTCACCATCATCTTTTCTTTTTGGATCATACTCCATCACACTGACCCTGAAATTTGGTGTGAACTCCCTTTAATCTGATATTTTTAAAAGGTCATTATGTGATATTTACTGTGCTTCAAAAACCCCCACTGATATGGATTGTGTCTGGCAGTTTGCTGAGGTTTATGGATTACATACAGGAAGCTAAAATGAATGCTGATGTCACATTCAGTATTATTCCAGATGGGTCCGCATACCTAGAATAAATAAATAAATGAATGACAACACAATATGAGTTATATTTTGATAAATAAATGATAAAAACTCACATGGATGGATGAAATTGCTTTGGATTGTAACCGTGGCTGTCTGGAATAACATATATCAACGCGCTGTGAAAAGGGGAGTCTTTTTTTAATCAGCACAGATGTGAAAAAAAAAAACTAAAGCTGCACAGAGAGAACATTTGATGTCTGCCAAAACCAGCTGGTGTGTGATGCTTGCACAAATCTAATACTGGTGAGTTCAGCTTTTATTCCGGATATATTGGTCTCTCTCATTGCTTTTTCTAATTTCACCGCCTCTCTGTGGACACATCAGTTACTGTGTCCAACACCAGAATTAAACTTTTGGCAAAAACAGTGAATCTAATTTGCTGCAGGCCAGTTTTCTAATTTCAGCTAATCCTCACCAGTGCCATCCAGATCACAGCAACACATATGCTTTCACTCCTCACACTTGTTGTTGTTGCCTTTTTTTTTCTTTTTTTTTTTGACAGCTATGGACGGGGCGTTTGGACAGATCCACCCTTCGTTTCCCAGTCAGTGTCAGTAACAAGGAGCTTGGGGGCTCCCTTGACGACACTGTTCCATGCATACAGAAAGGTACTCAGCCATGAGCAGTTGTCCCCCTTCCCTGGGGGGATCCCTGGCAGATACATGCGGTTGTGGAGAGACAATCAGCTGCCAGCGGGGGGTAGCAGAGACAGGGAAACACCAGCAGTAACAAGGCGGAATGAGATGGAGAGGAGCCATCACAGGTCCGATAAAAAGACTAATCAAACCCAGTCTGTGGAAAAAAGGAGGCGGGGAGCTGCCTTTGAACGCTGTGCTAATGAGGCGTAATCCCTGACACATGTGACAGCCTCGGAAGACTCATGTCAAGATTAGTCTGACTCGTCGGCAGGCAGTTGAAACAGGCAGATGGATATCAAGAATGTTGACTATGAGCACTGCATAATGATTTTATACCTATCTGTTTATTTGTTTTCTGCTCTTAACTTCTTTCAGGTGTATTTTATTATGTCAAAATAATGAAAGCCTTTGAAATGAAATAAGGGGATTATCAGAATCTATTCACTTCATTTCAGTTTTATCTACATCAAGATTTGCCTCAAAGGGATTTATAATATACAGTAATGTATAAAAGCCTTAGGCCACCTTCAGGTTTGTTGTTTTTGCAGGGTTAAAGTGAGCACACATATTTATTTCTCATCCTCTTTTCTCCAGATGCAACAAGAAAATAAAGGAAACACAAGCACAGCCTTAAAAGACTCACAAAAAACTGAACCAAATGGGTTCAAAAGGTTAAAGTCACTGGATGTTTTTAACAGAAACATCTGACCTGTGGTGAATGAAACCTGGTAAAAAACATCATAAAATAAATGCAGTAAATCTCATGTTGTCTGAACAAAACGGTTAAAGACATGTTAAGAGTAAAGGGAGGTCACCACTTTGGTTTATAGAAGCAGTTTTTTTTCCTGATACTTTTATTTTTACTGCTGTACATACTTCCCATATATCCAGATTGGAGCTTAATATAGAGACTGAGAAATGCATATGTGTTGACATTAGAACTTCATTATCTCTCTGCCCTTAGATACTTGGTTCATGTGCAGAAAAACTCCTCCAAAAACCCTTTAACCCTTTAACCCCTGGTGTGTCTATGGTGAGCGTTCTGTCTGTATGATTTAATTTGAATATTCATAAAAATTCAACCGTTTGCTCATGTTACCAGTGAAAATTTCAAAACGTGCTGATAGAATAGATCTTGCTCTTTCCACAGACGTCACTGAGCATGCTCAGTGCACACCCCGTCACCTGTGTAATGGAGGCAAAACACAGAGCAGTGAATGAGACCGAGTCTAGAAAAATAGACGGGTTGAGTCATATCTGATGACCAAAGATGACAAACTGCATTTGACACCAATTATTTACATGCATTGATGGGATTAATGGATCAACAGGTATTAAATATTTTACATCAGTAGATGGTTTGAGTCGCCAGTGGCTCTTTGGGTCTTTATGGGTTAAAGGGACGAGGGGCTGGATTTATTACAGATATTAAATCCTCCGTTATAAACCCTCTTTGATTTTTACACCCATTTTTTCTGCCACAGAAAGGATCTAACATTAATAGAAAGATAAAAGTGTCTAACTGTTTTTACTCGCCTTATTACAAACAGAGGAGCCAATTTCAAAGGTGCAGAAGTCGCCTGAATATAAAGTAGAAGTGCATTTTTATTTGCTTTATCGAGACGAATAAACCTGTGAATTATTGTTTGCATTCGTGTCATTCTGGAATGAACAGCAGAAAACCTTCTCTTGTGTCTCTTTGAACCTTCCTCAAGAAAAGAAATCTTCCACGTTTCTGATGGAATACAGAGCGTAACAAAGGATGAGGACGCAGCAGCTCACATATGAGGCACAGTACCATGTCTTAAAGGGCTGCCAGCTCAAAACACATTTAAAGTTAAATGAGAAAACAGCCAATGGTCTTCACTGCAATTTCTTTTTTGTTGTATAATATTTTCTCAGACACAAGGCAGAAATAATTCACTGAGGCGGAATGAGACCCTGAGATCTTTAATTAATGCGTCATGAACATTTCAGATTGCTGTTTCGGAGCCACAGGCCTGTTTACACTTAAAAGGTCTGAGCCTGAGTGTGCATTTTGGCTTTTAATCTCAGTTGAATGAGTTTTAAGTCAACCTGATAACCGTGCTCTTCTGCCTTGTTACTTTTATACCTCAGGGAGTTCGGTTTGTTTATCTGGTTGTTCAATAATTCCTGTGACTCACTGCCGTTCAGAGAGGCTTTAAAAACATGTGGCGGTTTATTTTTTGTGCAGCATATTCACTATCTTGAATACGGCACTGGAGAACTGAGGAGGTGTATGCATGAGAGGAGACCTGTGACCCAGCGATGCAGACTGGAGGGTGCAGTGAAATGGGTTAAAACTGCCAGACGAGAACACACAGATGAAAAGAGAAGGGCTCTGTCTTGACTCTGACATGTCAGTAAATAGGTAGGACCAGACTGATGTGTGTTTCATTAACCCATAAACACCCAGTGCTACTTTTATGAGACTTCCCAAATGAATTTTTCTTTCTATTTAACCTTTCTTAAGTGATTTATCACCATTTATTGTAATATGATCCTCTGTGCTTTGCATTTTTTCTGTGAAATTCGAGTATTTTCCTGTATTTCATTTACTGATCATGTAGATGTTTATAAAAGCTCAGATTAAAGTTGAGGGTTTTTAATCTCAGAAATGTAGAAAAGTGACTTTTTCAGCAAACATATCGATAACTTAATGTAAAAACAAGCATCTCCATCCACTCTCATTTATTAAACTCCATGGCTTTTACTGGTGAATCAATGCTATAGAAGATGTTTCTACGGTAACTACGGAGCCTCTGAACATCCAAATGGGTCATATCTGATGACCATGAAAAGACAACAAACTGCTTTTTGCACCGATTATTTACAAGTATTGATAGGATTAGTGGATCAGAAGCTTTTAAACATTTTAGATCAGTAGATGGCTGTGTGGGTCTTTATGGGTTAAGTAAATGTGAATTACACAAGCAGCTGTTCCTGGTAAAGACAGGCACCAAAAGATAGCGCAGAGTCATTATGGAATATTCTGTTCTATTCAAGGGGCAGATGGGTCCCAAATTAAAGGAGAAACCATCCTGTCAGACCACCATGTGCCACGAGAACAGGTTCAGTAACACTGGCATTGATTCGACAAGTCTGTGAACTCTGCTGGAGAGATGAACACCATCCGAACAAAAGATATTCACTCATTTGGTCTTCTCTGACAGTGGGGTTGAAATGATGGTACGTGCTGTTCAGTATGTCTCACATATAGTCGGTTCATCTTATGTGGTCACTCGCAGCCATTTTGATTAGTTATACCTCAAAATTCATATAATTTTTGCTATGATTCCACTTAATTACAACTGAAGGTATAGGCACTTTTCAAAGTTGCTTTATTATCAGCACAGTAACTATTCATAAGGGGAATTTTATTAATCAGTACTCTTAATCTTACTCTCCTTTAAGCTGACCATATGTTGATTTTCAAAAAAGAGGACACTCAGCTTCACCTCCAGATCCTTATGATCACATGTTATGTACTGTAAATATTATTTATCATCATAAACCACTTTTCCGATGTGCCAGAGCGGCTGAAAAAGGGTTTGAACGCTTTTGAGTCGAACCATAGTAGTTCTCTAGTGGTCATCAGTTGCGGAATAATCAAAAGTGGTGTCCAGGCTGCTGGGCACTGCTGTATATGGTGTGTATGGGTTTATTACAGGAAAATACTGTGTTTTTATCTCACCAGACGATAGGACATGCGCTACTGTGAGTGCACTGTGTCCGCCGCCTTCATTGACATCATCTTTGTTAGCAATTTCTTCAAACATCATCGCCCATGAAACTACTGGTTGGATTGATAAAAAAAAAATGTATATAGCTTCCTTGGGACAATGTCTACAAAGTTTGCTCACAGTTTTGAGAAATTTATATTTTTTGGATTTTTTACGAATTTTTGAATATTAAAAAAAAGATTTTACTTATAATGGTCCATATTTTGATGGTTTATAACATGGAAATAGCTACAGATATAAATATAGTTACTATTGAACACTGATAGGAAGTCATACATCGTTGATGTCGGATGGAAACCTTGGAAGTCCATTTTTTGGTGCTGGAACCACACCATACTTTTGCTTCTACCTTGTCTGCCGCACCGCGCTGACTCAAATCCATTCCGTTGCAATAAAAATCCGTATGCCACGTTTTAACTACTCTGTGACTCTGACAGTCCCAGGGAGGCTAAAGTTGTATGAATCAATTCATGGGAGTAAGTCACGTGACTTTTTGTTGTCGCCGCCATCTTTAAGACCGTTCTACACAGAGGGATTGGCTAGTCAGACAGCAGCAGCGTATGATGGGCGTGACCATTTACGTGCCTCTGACACTTGGTTAAATATCCCTCCTATCAGTAACCCGTGGGACGCTTTAGGTTGGCCAATTTAGGTGTCAATCAACAGGTAACAAGTTAGTCTGTCAATCTTTACCAGCGTCACCGGCAGAAAAAGTTAATTACGGCGGATATGTTTGAGAAAAATGGACAAAATCACCAACATTGATCTCAAGTTGGATAAATATTCATGCTGTTTCTGTGTCTTTGTGGATCTTCCGTGTGTTTTGGACCTAAATACTTTAGTGGATTATATTCGCTGGACTGTTACATGGACAACCAGGCCGTATTTGTTGGATGGATGGATGTTTGATCTGCAGACAGCCTTCAAACGTAAGAAAAGACACATTTATCACATTTTGCTTTTCTGGAAAACAACCTTTTGTGTATGTGGTGATGCTGTTGCACTTCGGAATGGTTTACATTTTCGGAAAGAGGAGTTCGTTAGCTTTCATTTGATGTACAACAAGTGTAGGTGCATTAATGATGGAGCTGTGGACATGGGTGTCTTCCATTTTTTCTGGATCCACCACTGATGGTGTATTTGTGTCTGTTTTATGTACCGTCCCCCTCTTATTTTATCCATTTTAACTATGTTTTTTGGCTCCTTGGACAACCCAAAAGGCTACAAAGGGACTGCATTTTAGAAAATGCAGGAATGTGCAACAAAGACATAACGAATGAAAATCATGATAACGCATGACAACTGACAAGGACATGATTTTTTCTGACTTACCACAGATTTTTCAGAACAAAAGACTACTCTCCACAGTATATTCCAGCTGGATTTATAGGTCAGTGGTGTTGCAGATGAGTAAACTTACCTTCATGCATGAAATCAGTGTTCCTTTAAAACGTCAAGTAGCTGCCATTATAAATACCCATTTACTATCTTTACAAAGACAATCTGGTGCATGCATATCTGGAATTAAACAGACAATTGCTGTTATGAGCAACATGTTTGGTGAGAACATCTGTGAGTTTTTCCAGAGCCCAGAAAAACCAGCGCAGATTGTCACCACTGTAGGAATTAATGTGTATGAATGGATTCAGTCACAATCCATTAAACATCCCCTGGCCCTTTGTAAATGGGCAAGTTCTACTTCCTGGGTTCATCATATTTCTCTCTATAATCCAATACAAGGTGTGTGAGCTGATGTAAAATGGCCTCTGGCAGCTCTAATAACCTTGGCAGCTTTATTACATTTATGGCCAACTTTCATCAAATGAGGGACGTACTTATTCCTTGATGTGATTAAGGTCTGCTGGTGATCTCGAAAGCAGAGTATCGTGGTGCTTTCTAGAAAATGTGACGGATGTTTTATCACTGTCATCATAGGTTCTTCTTTGTTGTGTTATTGTTTAGTGGCGTGTCATTCATCTTCCCCGGCATCTGAACGTCTGGCTGTTTGTGTGAAAGACGTTGCTTTCCTTTTAGGGTTTGGATTCATTGCAAGTGACCAGCTCTTACTTCACTCCAACAGATTCAGATGCCAATTAGAGATGAAGAGGCATTTCATCTCAGTATTAACAGTCGCTGATTTCCTTTGTTTTCAGCCCAGAGGACAGTGCTGCCCATAGATCTAGGTTTGAGGGGAATAATAAAATACTCTTAGTCTTCTGCTTAGCATTCACTTAAATAAACCATCTCAATCAGCATGCATGAGGGACGACAAAGCTGTCTCTGAGTGTATTCTAGTATCCATTCTCGTCTATAGTTAACTTCACCCCAGGTTGTGCATATTGTAATATCCTTTAAATCTCCCCCTTGTGCTGCATCTTATAACCTTGACTCTCAGTTATTTTTTTTGTTTCCTTGCAGTGGCAAAGTTTGAGGATAATGAGCTCTGTGTGCTTACAGCAGGTGTAGTCGGTACCGAGAAACAATACCAACACTATTTGTGCATGCATTTAAGCATGATTATCCACATGCACTTTAGGTATTCAAAGTACTCGTTTCATTTCACTTATTGATTTATTCGACAAGGACGAACAGGAGCGTAGAGAAATGTAAATAAGCTGAAGTTTGCCAGCAAGGATCATTTTCATCTGTTGTCCCTTGCCAGATGTTAAAAAGGTCTTCAGTAGAAAAGCCTACATCAGTACTGTGCAAAGGCTTAGGCTACCATTAGGTTTGCTGTTTTAGCAAAAAAAAAGCATTTCGCAGTCTATGTATCAGTATTTGTATAACTGAAATATACAATAAACATGTAAACAGCACCTCAGAAAAGAACATGAAAAATAAAGCAATTCTATGGAATCATCTGAACAGAGACAAGAATACAAGACGGCCCAGTGCGAAGATAAACTCCTGGATGTTTTGCACAACATTTGGTTTAATATAGCACAAGATTATTCATAAAAACTTCAGTGTTCAAAATTAACTAAATCCCATCCATATGGAGATCATGCCAAATACTGACTTGTACCTGTAGAAGCCATTTAAATCTAATTTTGTCATATTTCCTGCACATTTTTTGTATCTTAATATAGAGACAGAAATAAAGATGTATGCTCCATATAACCCTGTAGAAACAACAAAGCTAAGGATGCGCTGTACTGTAGAATACAAATTATTGGGGAAAAATGTAAATGAATACTTAATTAAAAAGTAGATATAGATGTGCATATACTGCACATCACTTCATAATCAGTTAAAATTCCACAATTTGTAATTTTATCAACAAATAAC
Source organism: Apogon talboti (assembly GCA_037367365.1). Lineage (NCBI taxonomy): Eukaryota > Metazoa > Chordata > Actinopteri > Kurtiformes > Apogonidae > Apogon > Apogon talboti. Next base: position 19,775,849 of record JAPQRQ010000026.1, on the reverse strand, counting down.
CATGTCTATTATACTATGTCTATGTTATGTCTGTTAACTGTGTACTACACCAATAGATTATTGCTATTAATGCTAACATAGCATTTAACATTTAGAGTGTACTTATTTTTTGAGGACACATCACTACTGATAGTATTATGGGATGTTTAAATATATGTTAGATATAAGTAGGCTGATGTTGTGTAATTGTTGCAACAGCTCTCTCCAGCTCAGAAGATGAGCGTCCATGTTTTTGGGTCGTATCACAGCACTGGCATCTGTTCGCAGTCTTCTCCCCTGGATACTGGACCCCACACCGTTGTTCCCACGTTGTTTATATCAGTACCATACTTTTAAAGTTTCTTGTCCAGTCAGCTCTTAGGAACAGTTTTCTCTCACCTCAGCTCTGTTAGACTCTTAGCTGCATCTTGTTATTTCACACAGATAAAAGAGTACCTCCATGACCCCTCCACCCCACCCACCATAGCATTTTTGGTGGCTGGCCCCTGCTATGTTTACAACACAGTAGAATGTGCTCTGGCGTCACACTAATGGGAATATTTCTGCTGTTCTTTTGTCTGATAAAGAATAAAGGAAGCATAAAAATGCATTAAAATACCTTACCTCATCTGTTTATGAGCTCTCCATGCAGTTGAATGAGATGATTTTGGCCGAGATTGGCCAAGAGGGGGCAGTGTGCAATTAGGTGTACGGAGTCTGCAGACTTCTATGTTTCAGTGTATTTGCAGAGGCTACAGTAGAAGGGTACACCTTCCATATTTCACCGTTACGACAAAAGACTTGATAATAATTGACCATTGTTACTGTTCACATGTATAGTACACATACACAAACTGCAAACTCAAATAAAAGGGTTTTTTTTTTCTTGTATGGTATCCCTGTGCTATCTTCTGATGCTTTAAATTACCATGTGTTTTACATAAATCCTCTGTGGCATGATGTTCTTTGAGGAATTCTCCTGATTCCGTAACAATACACACAATCATCTGTTTTTCCATATCAACACTTCAGTGTTCTCTCCTTGTTTGTCACACTGTGTGCGTAAATGATATGAAGCCCTAGAAGCAGATGTCACTCACCACTCAGTCCTGCATAGACTGAGCGAATCCCTGTAAAAACATCACCCCTACCTCTACCAACACAGCTGCTATTGGTCCGACGACACCGGCTTCATCTCAGAGCACACACTCTGCATGAGATATCAGGGATATGAGGGGTGCAGTTATGCAAGGGCATGCGTGACAAGGAGGCATATTTATCATCTCATCCTTATTCTTTCCTCTTAACTTCCCCGGTTGAGTCTGTAGAGTGTAGGCTCTCCAGTGATTAAGGAAAACAAACCTATAATTTCCATCATGATGCGTGGTGCCCTTTTGAGATGTCATCATCATCAGTGTGTCTGTCAAGTGTCCTGCACAGAGACAAGTGCAGGGAGCACACCGCAGTCCTCTAGCTCAGTTCTCATGTCCTTGTCATCTAGTTTTTATGCATTTTAGCAAACTAGTGTTTGGACAAAAACCTGTGCATTATCACCGCATGTGTGTGTTCTTTACTGTGTATGTGATGCTCCAGCCGTTATATAACCTTGTAGCAGAAGTGGTAGGAAGGGGGAGTTTTCCCTCCTTAACAGTAAAATTTGGTGAGGCGGCGCTGTGAGAGCTGGGGGGGAAACTCTTCCTGTTAATTGGACTGTGAAGGTTTTTTTTTTTTTTTTTTAACTGCAGCCCACTCGTATCTCTCATGTTCCTCCATTCACATCATAGATTCTATAAGGTTTTAAGTGCATTCACATGCTGTACACCTGCACACAGTGTGGACAATAAAATGCTATGCTATTGTTAAGTATCTGCAGAGAGCCTTCCTCCATTTTTGTCAGGATTTATTGTAGTAGAAGCATTATCTTTGTTGTTAATGTGTGAGCTTTGTGAAACCCTAAGCAGGCACATAGGCATATGTAGTATACTTATGTTTAATTTGCTTCCTTTTGATCACTAATCAAAACATATTAAAAGAAAATGAATGGTGATGAAAAATGCAGAAATTCCCATTCTCATATCCAGGATATGATGAAAATGATCAAATCCTTTTTCAGGGTCACATGACTTCATTCTGTATACAGGAGCATGGCTAAAGCATTAAATGGATCACAAAACTTTATTGGGTTTGACTGGTGTCTTGACTTTAACTATGGCATTTATGAAACCCCAGTGTAAGCGTCGGTCCAGAACCCCGTGCTATATACTTCATATACTTCATATGCAGTATCTATACTAATGTGTACATACTTTTGTTGCTTTCCTGGTAAATTCCACCTGCATTTTCAGTTGAATAATCTCTCAGCTGGCATGTCTTTTTCTGCACATGAAATCTGATACCATGGCAACGTGGCCTTATTGTTTATCTGTTGCTAGGTAACCCACTTTCACAATGATTCTATGATTCTGGGCATAGCAATGTGATTGGCCATTTTGAGGCCATTATATTCCAAAATTACTAATAACTCCCAAAATATTGGTCCTATCAACTTGCCGGTTTCGCCAGTCTGTTCCTTGTCCAAAAATACATAAGTTTGCCAAACTGCAGCAGTCTGCTCTTTCTGGATTTTGTGTGATGCCCAAGACACACAGAGTCCACATGTCTTTTATAATATAGGATGCACTGTATTTACAACAAATGTAACTACATTTGCCTTCTTTCATACAATACGACTCCCAAATTCCAGACGCCTCACATGGAGTAACATCTGAGTGCCCCATTAAAAGGTACAACACATCAGATCAGGTGAATCTGCTCCAATTCAGGAAAAAATAACTTTTTTTACATTTCTACTTCTCCCAGTTTCCAGTAAACGTACCAGGGACGGGAGTTGTAAATTAGCATTAGCTGTAAACTTATATGCATCACATCAGCTGCAATTTTGTAACTATGTTTTGCCCCTGTCAAATAAATAAATAGATAAAAATACATACAACATATCAGTTGATATTTAATACATATTACCAACATTTAAGGTGACATACTGACATTTTGTGAACGGTTACAGTTTTCACACAGCTCACTTATTATTTCTATATTCAGTTGAGTTGTTTAAGATCTGAATTGTTTGACTTCTTCTCAACCTGCCTGACAGTGTGTGTGTCTACCCACGCTCCCCTGTTGTGTTCAGAGTGTTATCAGAGTTGATAGAAATGATGGCTGTGAAAACTGCAAAAATAAACCTGAAGTTCTAATAAAGTGATGTACAGCGTCACATGATAGCATTGTAACCTTTCAGTCCTTTCTGTTTTTGTTTTTTATCGCTGTCTTACAGTCTCAAAGGGGCTGTGCTATGTCATTGTTTTGCATGTTGTTGTGCTGCATCAGTAAAATACGCAGTTTGTTTTAATGCTCTGCAGCTGCTGTGAGTAGCTCCGTTTTGTCTAACCTTAGTGGGCATCAGTCTTCAGAGATGAAATGTTTCAGGAAGCATGCTTGAATTTTTAAGGCTGATTTCATTTATTTTGTGAGGACACTACATTACTAGTTGAAAACCTGAAGAGGATTAATGCGTAGTATAAAACTGTGCCTTCGCATACACTCATACAATTTCAAGAAGGTTGTTAAGATGAATAGCAGCGAAAACACAAACACCATTTGCATCAAAAAATGATGAAACACTGACTGGTGCTGATGCCAGATCGTGTAAACCAGGATGAGAATGACTGGGTCGGGCTGCATAAGTCTCGCTGCTGCTTGTGTTGTTATCGTGTCTACATACGTTACTGTATTTCTCTTTGCAGAACATTTCTCTGCGCAGGGTTTTCTGTTTGCTTTAGCCTGCTGAGATTTATCACAGTAAATGATGGTGCAGAGAAAGCAGCACAAAAACCCAGCACAGTTTTAAATCACTTTATACCACTGGGCATTTAGCCACTAACTGCTTCTCTTTTACACCCAAAGCAGAGCAGAGGTGTTCCATCACATAAGCTGCTGCTAACTACAACAGGACAGCATGAATGGGAATTTAAGGACTTTATTAGGTACGCCCTGACCCAGAACAAGCCTGCACTGTTCAGACTGACTGGCTTTTTCCAATTAACGACAGACAACCTCAGTCTTCAGGCTGGTGTTTGGGCAGTTCTCTATTGTTGGACTTTTTAGGGAAAAGAATAATTAAAGCAAGAGCAACTGACTAGCCTGGTTCTTTCTGAGGGTATTAAATACACGGTGTCAGTCCCAAAGCCTGGGTCGTAACTCCTAGGTGGAGATTTTATTTTTGGTGACCACATTGATTTGCATTTCCAACATTTCAAGAATACTTACAACATAGTACTGTTGTATTGTTCTGGTAATAGTACTTTAATCTAGTATAAAAAGACTGTTTGTTTTCCTGTTGAGAGTAAAAAAAACAAAAAAACAAGAGTGTTAATCCCTTGTGACAGCTGTTTTATTGGTGTGAGGAAATCAACCCCAAAGAACTATTATGCACATTTTACACACTTTTCATTCCTTAGTTTTTGATCATTCTAGCTCCTATAGTAAGTCTAAAATACTCAGTACAAGCAAAAGTTACACTCCTACTGTTAAGCACAAAAAATGTGCCATTAAAATCAATGTATATTTATTTTTAACTACCTTATGAAGTGGTATGAGTGTGAGTATTTGATGTTGCGTAAAAAACAGTGACATGACATTGAAATATATAACAGGATGTAAATAAAAAAGTACTTTTCATGTAGTATATAAAAATTAATTCATTTTTTTCTTCTTTTTTCCCATCTAAAAATATGGTGGCATCACGACAAAAACCTGGTATTTAAAGGGTCAAAAGATTTAAAAATTAATTAGTAAATGATATCAATAGTTAGGTCAGATGGAGGCAAAATAAATAGCAATAAAAGTCAATAAAATAAAAGTCAATAAAATTAGATTAATAATATAACAGCAGGGATAATCTGTTTCCTGTCCCTGGTTTCATTCAGTATTTATAATGTGTTAGTGTTTCTACGGAACAGGGATGAGACAATGTTGTGGTTTATTTAATGAAAGTCTCTTCAAAATGGCAGGTTTACCTGTTTAAGATGATATTACAGGACAGTGAAGATATGGCAGTAAAGACGGTTTGGGATGTTCATTCATCCACAGATTCAGTCTTCTCATAATTTATAGATAAGACCTGAAATGGGTCATGATGGTTTGTCATTTGGGTTCCCAGGGAAAAAGTTGACAAAATCTGTTTATTATTAGACTGTTTTTATATGTATATACTGTATACTATGTAATCCTGTTACACTTACATATTATTTCATGATGGGTGTTCCTCAAAATGTATTTAGAATTAATTTTGTGTTTTTTCTGAACCAGAAGATTAATAAAGTATGGATATAATACGGAATTTGTGCTCAAATCGTTTCTGACCCACTAAAGCTGTAACTGGCTTCTAGCTGTGGCTTCATATTTACCACAAAGCATGGTAGTATGTATTAATACCTCCTCTTATCTAACTCTGGTGAAGGTGTAAGTGTCATCAGTGCAAAGTTATGTGCGTTTCCCCAGAAGAAGATGCAGACACTTGACCTAGTTCTCATAACTTTCATAAGAGCCATAAAGAACAGGAGAAAGTAAGACAGAAACTGCACATTTACAGAGCATGAGCTTATCATTCAACATAAATGCAAGTAAGAATCAAATGATACTTTCATTAGACCTTTACTATTGTGAATCCATGACTAACTCTTCTGATGGTCAATAATTACAAATAAAGGTTGCTTTATTTTATTGTCTGGTCTCATGAAAATATGTATTGAACAAACTATTTAAGTCTAACCACAGTGAGAGGAAATACAAAGGCTTGAGATTGATTTTTAAGCATGAAGGACAAACTGTAAACCAGGCGTGATTACAGAAAAAGGTTCACAATAAGAATGTAATGAGTCCCTTTCATTTCGTCACATCTTTGGCGGTTTGATTGTAGAGTATAATAAAGGCAGACAGGCTGTCATTTCTGTGGAAATTGTCAAGTGGCAGCTGGTAGTGATGGTGTTGTGGGGCTTTGACGAATAGCTCAAGGGGTTAAAGACTGCGGGCGTTAACGGCAGCACAGCGGGCCTGTAGTTCTGGCCGCACTCGCCATTGATGAGTTCTTATCCCAGACACCAATGACTTCCCTGGGCCCTTGCGAGCACGCCGGTGCCTATCAACTCCTGCAGTCATGCTGCTCCTGTAATGAGGAAAACCATAATGGCAGAATCTGCTCGGAGCATCCTCTGGCTGTGATGGCTGCACCGGAGGGCATGTGCATGCAGAGGGGGGTGCTTCAGCCGGTGAGTAGGCTTTCCTCATTATCTAGATGTGAGCGCCATGAGAGTCGGATAACACAGAGGGTGTGGAGTCACATTAATCATGTTGTCACACATGCACAGGTCTACTCCCGAGACAGAAGTTCACGCCGTCACATGCTAATGCACTGAGGATGACGACAAGTAGTGACCCCACTCTGGAAGAGACAGAACCACTGGTGTCTGGCAAATATGGGCCTGCAATTTATACTTTACAGGCAGACCACCCATTTGCTGGTAAGGAGTGCCACTGCAGAATACAAAATATATTCCCTTAAATGTAATTTGCGATAATAGTCCTTTAAATTACTCCAAATGAGTAACATATTTGAAATAATTTGCATTACTTCACCACTAATTTAACATTTATCCATGTGAATGAATGTGACACTCACTTGATGCAGCTGCCTGACTCTGAACACTGTGATGCAAATTATCAGGGTGATGTTTTGACTGGCAAAAAGGATGAAGATGCAATTTTCTTTCCTTTTTATTTTCTGCAGCATCAAGTCAGAATGAAAATAATTACACAAAGAGGAAAACTGTAAGTGCACAGACCTCCACCGACTGTCCACCCTTCCTCTCAGTTCACAATATTATTAAACCACAAACAACTCGCATATTATAACCTGTGTTCATCTTTTCGGTCAGCTGGTGCTACGGGACAGTGTAGCGGACTGTTACCATGGTAACACGGGTCAGTCGGTGGTTAGTTTATTTTTCCAATTTAATCGTCACCGTTCACAATTCAATGTGAGCCTGGGGCAACTCAGTATTAAAGGAAAGGAAAAAACAACGGCAGCCTCTGCTTCTTTTTATAGATTGACTGCTAAATATAACAGGATCGTTGTTGGGCCATGTCCTACCCTTCCACCAAGTTTCATGAAGTTACTACTGCAATTTTTATGCAATCCTGCTGACAAATGGACTCATGGGAGTGATCATATAAACCCCTTTAAGAGAATATGTGACTTCAGAATTCCACAGAAAAGCCTTTTGTTTTCACTTGAGGCTTTGTTGACTCTGGGCGCCATGGTGGTGCAGTGGTTAGCACCATGACCGCACACAGAAGGTCCTGGGTTTGAGCCCAGCACTCACCAGTGTGGGTTTTTCTGGATGGAGTTTACATTATCTCTTTTTTTCTCTGTTAAGGGATCAATCTAAGTCGCCTGTAGATGTGAATGTGAGGGTGAGTGGTGGTTTGTCTGTATGTGTCAAACATACAGAAGTTGAAGTTTGTATGAAATTTGTTTGATGTCAGCTTTTGGGTGCTGGGAGTGACCATATTTGGAAAAGAGGGTGGAGCTGCAGGAGTGTGAGGGGTCGTAGGTGAGCTAATGTTACATACTAGCTTACTGACTTGGTAAAATGGTAAAGTTGTTGTTATTATGTTATGGTCTATTTAGGGTAACTTTTTAACCAGTGTAGGTGTCTGTCAGGAAAAAATGTGTTTCATTAATTTTAAATAATAATAATAAAAAAAAATCTGTCAATCATAGCCTCACACTGCAGGCAGTAAAGCCTTTTATTTAACCTGAGATCTTATTAAAAGAATAAATATTTAAAGATAAAACCCCCTATCTCTTATGAGAGGTTCTTAAAAAGACTGGAATTACTCTTGAAAAAAAAATACATTAAAATCAATGGGAATCAGTGGTTTTTGGCGCCACCCCAGTGGCAGTCAGTGGTATTACAACTTCAAAGTACTTCTGCACTGGCGTCCTTTTGGAGATGTGGTTCTTGCCCCTTGAAATGAACAAACACACACCCTCATATTCACCGCCTCCTGACTGTTAATCCAACATGCAACATTCTCTGTGAGCAGCTGTTGTGCAGTTAATCTGCTTTTATTCATAATACTACTGACTACATTCACAGCAGAAAACCACTGATCCAAGCGTTCACTGACATTTCCCATAGTGGTTTTATCAGCCCAGTCATATGTGCTTCAGGTCTTTTGGAAGTTAATACTGAAACTTTGACAAAATACTTGTAGACATACAGCTGTGGATGCAACCTGCATGTAACCTGGTTTTCTTGCATTTTGTTGTCTTAATCTGTTTTTTTTTTTTAATCTCACCATAAAGCAGTTTGTACCTTCTTTTTTCCCACAAAAACATCTACGGTACAGATACACTTCAGTCGGGGGTGTAAGCAGATTAGTGACGCCTTTACTTCACAGAGAAAATATACAGATTTCTTGACAAAAATTTCCCTTTTGAAATAATATATATAACACTAAAAATACTTGTAGCCAGTGTACGTGCAACTGATCTGCCCCTCTGTACATTATAACTGCTACTTATATGTTGTAAATATATTCTGCTGCTCCCCAACAACATCCTGTTTTATTTAGACGTGTGTGTGCGTGTGTGTGTGTGCGTGTGTGTGTGTGCGTGTGTGTGTGTGTGTGTGTGTGTGTGTGTGTGTGTGTGTGTGTGTGTGTGTGTGTGTGTGTTTGTGTGTGTGTGTG
>JAPQRQ010000026.1:19728293-19746869 GCA_037367365.1 Apogon talboti | reverse complement strand
CGTCCAAATGGGTCATATCTGATGACTATGAAAAGATGAATAACTGTATTTACACCAATTATTGACATGTATTGATAAAATTAGTGGACCAACAGGTATTAATCATTTTACATCAGTAGATGGTTTTGATCACCAGTGGCTATTTAGGTTTCTATGGGTTAAAAATAAATACTACACCATGAAAATGTTAGATAAGGTAAGGTCAGACCACCACATATATTGTGTGTGTGCATTACTGCAGTAAGATGGAGCCAGCGTGTGTGGTGCTACAGCAGAACATGGTCATTAATATCTACAAGATCATAACGTCACAATTAGTACATACAACAACACTAAAAAAGATCATTTGACAACACTTGGAGAGATATTTTAGAGGAGAAAGAGTACGTATAGGTCAGATATTTTTAACTGTTTGTGTTGCTTCTTGTCATGAGGTCAGAGGTCACACTAAATAGTAACTCACTTAGTTCAGTTTTTTAAGTGTCTTTTAAGGCTGTGCACATATTCCCTGTATTTTCTTGATGTATCTAAAGAAAATGAGAAATACATATGTTCATTTAAACCCTGAAAGAAATAACAAAGCTAGAGATGGTCTAAGTCTTTTGCACAGAACTGTAGTTAAGTGTAACTCAATGTAAATATCATGAGCAACATGCAGAGTTAGATGCAAATCCAGAATCATTGAAACCAATGACTTTAAACTGACTAAAATAAGATGGCTGAACACTGTATGGAGTATGTAGTGTCTCATTGCTTTGAATCAATGAGATATAATTTTTCAACATTCCCATAAACTCCCCTCATAAAAAATACTTTAATTTCACAGTAAATTTTCACACGTAACATGTAGTTTTTCACATGTGAAATTCCTGTGGTGTTGTAACATTTCCATGGTGTCATGTGTGATGCAGGTGTAAATTACATATAAAATCCATGTTATGCCTTGGGCTCCACATGGGAGTTTGCTCCAGAACGTCATGTTCCCCATGTGCATCATATGTGAGCGCATGTTTTTATACGTGTGGAATTCATGTGGGGTTTGTCTTCACTCCTTCTTTATAAACTAGCATTAATATTGAATATTACACATAATGACACCTGTAAAACATTGACATTGAGCCTGTCATTAGGTTCAGTGCCTGTATGAACTATGTGAAAGAGTCCAGATCCTCTTTTTTGTCTTGTCTTTTTATGCACTAAGGTGGTGCGTGGAGGTGGTTTAAAAGGATAGAAGAGTTATACATTACAACCCTTTCATTCACAGTGGTCACAACAGTGGACAGCTATTCTACAGCTGTTCTGTTGTATATTCATGGGTTTGGTTGTTTTGTTTTAGTTCCATATCTCCCAACAATTGTTATTAGACTGTAATTAACAGTTTTATTAAACAAAAAGTTATTTTTTTGTATATTATCTCCATGAAGTGAGTAATAACTAGTATTAGAGTACAATAAAATGTGAGGAAAACATCAGATTAGCTGCATTAAAAATGTTTTTATTTCATAATTTTCACACAGTATATCACTTTCTGATATTGTGTCTTAAATACATGTTTCTTTGTTTAATAAATTGAACACATGGTGTCCAGCTGGGTTGACATTTTTGTAACTCCGTGAAAAATAGGTTCATTAAAAAATTCAATCGCATTGTTTTTTTCTTGCCTAAAGAGGAATAAAAACACCCATGAAAAAAACCTGGACTAAGGTTCTCATAATTCATGCATGAAAGGGTTAAGTATATTTGTCTATTTTTGCATGGAATGTGACATTTGACATACAGTAAATGTGAAATAGTGGAGTCAAATGGATAGTGTTTACTATAGAAGTGTGTGGGGTTATTTTAAAAGAAAAAAAGACTTCTTCTCTTGTTGCTTGAAGTGCAGAGCTAAACTTCAACAGTATTTGAGTTGGTACCCCATCATCTGGCCTCCCTCCTGCTGATGCCGGTCTCTTCCGGTTGCTACGACAGCTCACATATACACACTCCCCACAGAGAGGGTTCATACGGTCGTAATTACACTCCTGCCACAGATATAGGAAGTGGGGCGGCTGCGGGTGGGAACAGTGAAGAGCCTCTCAGCAGGTGATCAGGAACAGTGCACTCAGGGGAGCTGGAATCAAGCATCCAAAGACCACCACGGGGCCTAATTACTGAGAGAACACCAGTAATAATGAGGCAGCGCTCTGATGGGGCTTTGTCCGAAATCTGCCAATCAGCCCAGGTCTTACGGTTCAGGTTTGGCCTCTATGGAGCTATAGTGGTCCATGCGTAGAGCTCACACACAGAGGTGGAGGGAATATTCAGATCCTTTGAAAACACTGCGGTAAGACCTCTGAATACAAAACTACACATATGTATTACCAGCAAAATGTATCTAATGTATGAATAGTCAATGGAAAATGTTCCCTGACAGTATCATGTGTCTGGATTCGCACAATACTCTGCAAAAGTCGTAGACCACCTTTAGTTTTGTCGTTTTTGCACATAACATATGGTTAGCCTCATAGCATAATTGCCTAAGTCCTATTTTTTGCCAAAGCAACTTTACTCTGCAGCACTTCTGCTTCATTTTTCATCATTGGCTATGAAATTGAAAAAAAAAAAAAGACTTAGGCAGTTATGCTATGAGGCTAACGATATTTATTTCTCCTTTTCTTCAGATTCAACAAGAAAATACAGGAAATATGTGCACAGGCTTCAAAGACACACACAAACCGAACTAAATGGGTTCTAAAGGTTAAAATCATTATTTATTGTGACCTCTGACCCCATGACAAGAAGCGGCACAAGCAGTTAGAAACATTTGACATGTGATAAATGATATGTGGTATAAAACATCAGAAAATGAATGGAATAAATCTCATATTGTCTGAACAAAAGTTAAGTGTAAAGGGGGGCCACACTAAATACTACCACTTTGGATTACAGAAGCTGTTTTTTCCCTGAAGCATTTATTTTTACTGCTGTACATACTTCACATACAGATTGGATCTAAATACAGACACTGAGAAATGCACATATGTTCTCATTATAACTTTATTAAACCAACAAATCTAATGTCAGCACAGGAATTCTCCACAATACTGCATTACTGTTAGATAAATGTGTATTTTGTCAAAAAAACATATCATTCACTGCTCTCATCTCCACACAATGAAGATAAGGAGGACGGTCTGGGCACGGACCCAAATACACACCCAGAAAAGACAGAAAAACAAGAGAAAATGAGAAAATACAGACAGAGGGCAGTGTCTGTGCAGGTAAAATTACCACAGAACACTTCCAGTGAGCTATAAGTGATGATGTAAAGGGGTTTTTGTGTTGATATTATTGTAAAACAGAAACATTTTACTTTTGAAGCTTCTTTCCTCAGTTTGTACGGTTGAATTTGTGCTTATTTAAAGACCGAGCTATGAGTTTTTGTCCATGTTTGTGGACAAGTTCCACAGCTTTAAAAAAAAAAAAGTTATCCACTGCAAAGGACATTCATTAAAAAAAGAAATGATGTAACTGAACTAAAATGTTGCGCCATGCTGTTTTCACTCATCAAACATGTAGTGTCCTGGGTCTCAGGAGGTTAAAGAAGGACTCAAAGACATCTAAAATATTCAGTTTTGTTTCTTACTACGACAAACACACACAAAAAAATCTGTGCTGGTATTAGATACTGGACACTTATTTTAAACATTGATAATGACTGTCAAATGTACAGTTAATGCAGTGCTATTTTATATACTGTTGTGTAGTTGTGATGTTCTAGAATGAATCATGTGTTTGGAACGGTGGATCAGATGGTGGAGTTTTTCACCAGAGCAGAAGAAAAGTAACAAAAAGACAAATGTGTCGGAGTGGAAAGTACAGTTTTGTGGTGGAGTACAGTTACATTCCACCACACAATGCTCTGTGGTGTGGGTGGATAGGTGTGCAGGAGTGATGGACACCACTGGAACCTGGACCAGTGCGCATGTGGAGCGGGATTGGCTCGTCACAGAGCATTGGCGCCTTTCTGCCCCCCTGATAACTGGGTTGAATAGCTTCAGGTGACACGGAGAGCGATTTCTTAAGAAGCGTTTTGTAAGCGAGAAACAATCACTCTGCGCACTGATCCTCTGCTGGGAAATTTCCCGGTAGTTGGTCGCAGTGACTGATGGGAGTGCACCCCCAGCGCACAGCCACCCACACATACCCACACACAGGGGGGGATTTTCACACATTTCACCACGTTGCTCAATCAGGCATATGTGGAAAGGCAAATGGAGCTCCTCGGGGTGAGCGCATCCACCCTCAGATGAACATCCACAGCCACTGCCTTCACTTTTATTATTGGCAGAACAAATGAAAGGCACGGCTGCAGGAGTTGGAGGAGCTGTCCAGATGCTGAAAGACAGAAGCAGCCTTTCAATTAGTAATAAGAGCTGGTGGCTCCGGAGCAACTGATGTAATTTTAACACTGGATGAGGAATAAACTATTCATCCGCAACGAGCGACGAAAAGGTTCACTTTGAGCATTTTATCATATCGTTAGTTGGAGGCGGTAGATGTTACTTCTGTAGGGAGTCCCCACGCAGATTTCTTAAACCAAAGCAGTAAAAAGGCACTTTTGATGCACAGACTGAACCAAACCTTTAAACTGCAGGCTGTTCGGACTGCTCTGTGAAAAAAAAAAAAAAAGAACAGGAGATAAATTGCCTTCAGTCCCGAGCGACAAAGGCTATGCCCTTAGAGGTCTTTTATTTTCTCTCACTTAGAAGCTTTAAAACCAATTTGGACCAAAATAACGATTCGCCCAGAATAAATCAATACAATCTGCAACGAGTGTCAGACAGACGCAGCCCCGCGTGTAGGAAAATGCGGACAGGAGGGGTGGAGTTCACAGATTTTACTTTTCCGACGCTCCTCTGACAGAAGAGCTCATTCTCTGCCTGGTGCGTCCTGGCGCGCGCACCCCCCCCCGCCCTCCGTTCTAGTCGCATCCGCCGCCTTCTCCGACGCATCCTCCCGTTAAACTTTTGATGCCCGTCCAATGGACAGCACTTAGGAGCTTCGTCCGGACCGTATCCGCTCCTGCCTGTCCGCTGCGCCCCGGCTCTCCACCGTCCGCTCTCCAGGTTCACACGCGGAGGGACACTGTCACTCGCGGCCCGGGGAGCCGGCGTGGGTCTCCCGCAAGCATGGAGGGAGACGTTATGGACAAAGTGGAGGCCACGGGGACGGTCCGTGACTTCGACCCCATCAGTGGAAGCATCCCGGCCACCAAAGTGGAGATCACCGTGTCTTGCAGGTGAGAGCTGCGTCTGCGTCCGTGGAGCTGCGGGTTCTTTTCCACTGTGAGAGTAATGTGTGATTTCGAAGTAATAATGTGGTGTTTGGCATTTTAAAGCTGAAAACATTAATTTAACAATGGACTCCCCCTTAAACAAAAATGAACAATATTGAAATTCAAGAGGGAAGAATTAATTATTTGGGTAAATATCAGTTTGAGTTCAGTGGAACACTCTTACAGAATTTAAAAAAAACCCAAAACATTTAAGAGATTTATTTTTATTTTTATTTTTATTTACTATTGCATGAGACACAGACTTTAAATGAGGCCACTCCTAAAATTGTGCGCTTTTTTTTCCACCTCCTTCCCTATAAAGATGTTCACTTCAGTGTGCATTTAGAGAATCCCCGTGGGTTTATGTCTTCTCTCGTGCCATAAGGGTGCGTTGCGCGTGCCAAGTCCCGTTATCGACCGTCGTGGAGTTTGTTGGCGTGTCTCGGAGGTCTCTCCTGAGGCAACGTGTCATGTGTTGAAGCTGTGCGGCTGCAATGACAGCTCCCAAAACTGCACTTGTTTGTTGAAACGTTAAAAGCGGAATAAAAGAACAAATATGGTTCTTTGAGTGGCTTTAACTGAGTCCCTGAAGGGAAACCCCAAATGCCGTGAAAATGGCTGTGGCTCGGCTGGGCAGGGTGGGGCAGAGCTGCCTGCAGGTACAGTCACAGTAATGTATGCAGATGATTCACACTCAGCCTTTTACACAAGTACAGTTGGCACAGTTTTAATTCATATTTTAATTTTAATACAGTAAATTTGTGTGCACAGGAATCTCCCGGTTGCGGACCATCTTGCCCTAATTAACAGTTTGTATTGAGTGATTTGCATACATGTTTATATTTGTTCTCATGACACTGACAATATGGACAAATATTAATGCACCCAAAGCCAAAGGCAAAACACTAACAAATGAACACCTTGCAGCTCTCATTTGCATTCTTCTGGAAATCTCCACTGTTATGTGTTTGGGTGGGTGGGTGTGGGGGTGATTGGATGTCTAACTTGCTGCAATTGCTTTTCTTTGAACATTGTGGAAATTCTGAAGTTATAGCCTACAACACACTAAACATTGGCTGATTATATTAATTATCACATCAACAAGTAAATCTTGAAGCAAGGCGTGGGGTGAGAGGACGGTGAAGATATTTTGGTATGTTATCCATTAGAGGGAGATGAAACCCAAATTATAAATAAATATTTGATTATATGCAAAACAGTTGTGTGTTAGGTTAGTTTCTGAGTTTGTGGTTTATTTTATGTACGGGTGTGTGTGTGTGTGTGTGTGTGCTTCAGTGTGGGTGTTTATCCATTGAAGGCTGTAATTGTTGAGGAGCAGCTGGACTCGGTTGCAGAGCTTGTGTTGTTCCCTCTTGATGCTCTCTTATGGTTTTTTATCCCCCCCTTCGGCCTTTTGTACTTCCAAAGCTGCGATCTGTGTTGATGCCCCGGGGCTCTGTCGATCCTCAGCTCCCTTGTCTGTCATTAATGTCTCTCCAAACATAGGCTTGCTCTAGGACACATTTTGATAGAGCAGAACAAAAATCCGTCGTTGGTCCACTGGGCTTTGAAACATCGTCTGCTTTCGAGTTCACGTCCACCTCAGGTCAGCTCTTCTTTGTGACTTGAGATTGCTGCAGTAGCTCCTGTTTGTCCTCCGAGGACTGCTTCAGAGACCACTGTACGGCTCTGAAGTTGAACAGATGTGTCATACAGAGACGTGCATGCAGCTAAGCCTTACAGTTATTAGCAAGTTCTTTATCAGTCCAGAACCAAACAGAAACAATGGTGTGATATGAGAAGTCCTGTCTCCACAACTCTGTGTAATTGATTTAGTAAGCCTGAAAGCTCTGATATTGCGGCACACATGGGATTGAATTGCGCCGTACAGCCCTAAAGGCATTCTCATAACCCACTGCCAATATTGCATCAAGCCCTCTGACTAACTGGAGGGGCTGAAGCAGACAACTCCTTATCTAAACAAGCGCATATCGCTGTGATAGCACATTGTTCCCTGTCTATGGCTGTGATTGGTTTTACTCACAGGTCAGCCAGCGAGGCGAGTCCTGAGCATCTGCCTCTTAGTTGTGAGGGCTCCACTCCAACTCGGCGATAAGGCGGCTCTTTAAACTCCAGTGGCCTCTACTGGAGCATCTGCCTCACCAAACACATGCCAGTGAAGACAGTTCAGTGGGTCAGGGCCAGTTGTCCCCCGCCACATTTACAGGCTGGATTCCACCTTTCAGTAGTCGCAGTAATGGCTGTGTTCATTAGTTAATGTTTAAACAGCTCAAATGAATATTTCATAAGTTGTCTATGCAGTTTGCTACATTATGCTTTAATTATGAGTAAAGTAGTAAATGTGAATCCTGCTCGATGTTAAATGTGCCCTTTCTATATCTCGGCTTACCAGACCGTCTCAGAGTTCCCATGTAGAATGACTTAAGGGAAATTGGGGTTTCAGCTCTGTGGTTCCACTGCAAAGAACACTTTTGGTAATGAATGTTGGAAAAAACTCTGCACATCGACACAAAGCCCTGCAAGGCTTGACACATAGATATCTGTTTAATTATTTTTTTTTGTATTTCTTCTTCTTTTTTTTTTTGAGCAGCACTTCACAAGAATGTTAGTACTGGACAATTCTGCAGCATGTTGGGTTACATCCAGGGACATTTTTACTTGACTTTCTCTCTATTGAAAAAGTTAGTGCATAGCAACTACATCATGGTTAATTCATAAAGCTTGAGGTTTTGGTAAATATGTCTCAGTTTGCAGTTTGAATATCATTGGCACACAGTCTTTTGTGAATGTTTTTTTTTTTGTGAGTATTCTTAGTCCTTCATGTTAAGGTATACTAAGTATATTACTGACTGGTAAATGTCGTCGCTGTGTAACAACGCACACAACTAACACATGGCAAAAGACTGTCAGAATCTCTTGCGTAACCAAAATCCTGTTATTTAGGAGTAGCATGCCTTTACACTTAGCATGTGAGCATCTGTGCACCCATGCAGAGCTTTCATGGACCATGCATTCACAGCATTAGATCAGTCAGGTGGAGCCGTGGCAGTCATCTACTCTCACATTAAATGGTTTCCGTCTGGTGGTGACTGCATGATTAGTTTATTTACCTCAAATTGTTGTGTCATTATTATAATGTTGTTTATAAAAGTGCAGATTTTCCTCCTTTTGTGCAGACGTAGAAGGTTAAAAGCACCCGTACAGGCCAACAGATGTTGAGTTTTTGAAGGGACTATTCTGTAAACATCATCTCTACCTGTCTGCTCGGTGGTTACAACAACTCCCATGATTCCATGCTATACTTTCAGATGTCGTCTGCTGCTACATCTTTTATTATTGTTTTGATTTGGAGACCCCTGGCGGCAGAATTTACATACAGTGTGGAAACCATAATGTGTCCCAAGGTCTCCATAACTACAAGCTAGTCATCCCATGTTTGGAACTACAATAAATGCTCTTGTTTTCAGACTTAGTACTAGTAAATATACAGAGCTAAAAGTTATTATCAAGTTACTAGTAAGTGTTTAAAATCTCTAAAAATGTGACAATACATCACATAAGAGGAGGTAAGACGTCCACATCCTATACATTTATCTTAACCCTGTAAAACCTGACCCATCAAAAACTAGCCACACAATTCAGATTTTTTGGAATTGAGATGTTTCTTAGACCTTTTAACAAAATCCAAGCAAAAGATTTTGTCATATAATTTTGTTTATGATATATTTTTGCAGCACATTTTGATACTTTGGGCGTTTTTATAAAGCACCTTATACACCTGCAGTATCAAATTTGCATTTTTAACACAATTTAACAGTACTATAAATAACCAATTATCAAGTAACTATGCATTGTTTCAGTACACAAAGTACTTATTTAAATAAGAAAAGAATAAAAATATGAATGTTGTTCTTAATGTAACTTTTTCAAAGTTACTAAAGACTTTACTGCAAAAAATATGTGGAGGATTTAATGATAGCGGCCATATTGAAAAAGGGTAAAAAAAAAAAAAAAAGCCCTTCCACTGACTGCAATCGGTTGATAATCCACAATGGGGCAGAAAATACGTATCGGTCATATACAACAGGTTTTTAAGGAAAGTATTGATCTTGTTGATTAGATAGAGGTCTCAGAACCTGGCGTAGCAAATATGATACAAATGGTTTCATAGAGTTGATACAAATAGGACATGTTTCTTCCTGCATCAGCACTAGCTATTGACATTAGTTGTTCATTGTGAGATGGGCATGTAATTCTGTGGGATAAACTGGCTGCATGTTCATTGGTGGTAACAATATGTGAATACACATACATAACACTGTATAAGCCTCTGCAACTAAGGTAAGGGAGCAGGCGCTGCATCTTGTAGATAAGCTTGACAATCCTGACAAAGGTTTACTACTCTTATCAGGAAACAGTGAGGGTAGAAGAATTTCTTGTGCCTGAAGATTATTTTTTGGCATTTCATTTGTTACACAGTTCCTAACGAGACGAGAGAAAACACCAGAATGATTTGATGAAAAACACAGATTATGAAGGTGTATCATTGTGAGTTCATGATATGCACATATCTACCAAGACCATCGGGGAGCCACAGATGCATAGCTCGAATTTTTGCTCCCCTCATATCAACACAGGGCACATTATAGAAATTTATTGGTTCTTTGCAGTGTGTCAGAATAAACCACAGGTATGCTGTTAAAAGTGAAATGGGCTGACAAAGCCACCCTCCCTCCACCTTCCACAGTGTTCAACCTCCCACCTGACAACTGTATCGGCCCTCGTCGCCTATTTCAGAGCGAAGACACTGCCTCTTGCCCGTTCCTGGTGCTGGTTTTTAGCTCGCTGTAACTATTCATTTGCTGTGATAGATTGGTTAGAGTGGCTCTACATCCAATCAATGCATTCCATAGCTGGGGGCATCTATCTCAACCAGGCCGCTCCGCTCCCGAGGGATTCATTACCTGGTGAAACACACAAAAGGTCACATGACTGCCAGGATCCCGTGACAAATGCTCGCGGGACAGGATTCTTGGTGCGGGAGGTTGCAGATTACTGTTCCCCAGGGTCAGTCTTTAAACTTGTGGCACTCTTGTTGATCTGAACTCTTCTTGAGGCAATCATCGGGGCGGAGTGGAGAGGCCTAATGAAACCATCAGGACGATTAGGGAGTGTGGCGCTGCCGATGATCCGTCCAAAACAATTGTTTGAGCGGTGCCATCGTGATTCGAGCTGTGTAACCAACCAATTGTTTATTCGGAGGCATTATTGTGACTTGTAACCTTGTTGTTGTTGTTGTGTTAATGGCTGCTGTGGCTGTCGATGCCATTCAGTCTCAGTTACCCATTCAGTCAGAGTCTATGACCTGGTTTTTCTGCTTCAAACTTCCTTTTGTTTTGCCCTGGCAGAGAGCAAGTTCGAATTGAACTAGTTTGCATCGTGCTAGAATATTAAATATTAATAAAAGATCCCTCACAGAAAGAAAGAGAGAAATATCAATTTGGAGTGTTTTTAGCTCGCCTCTTCATTCTTTTCCCATCGTGTTCTGGGTTAAGACTGACCTGGGGCAAGCTTGCAGCTTTTATCACAGGAAAGCCTATGTTTGTGAGTGATGCATCACATCTGTTTGGGGGATAAAGACTGAGAGACACAAGAGTGCCATGAGAGGCAGATTTTTTTTTTTCAATTTTGGGTATGTTAAGATTGCAGCAGGCGAGTCTTACCGGTCGATGAAGCGAATAATTATGCATGAACCCCTGACACAGTGAAAATGAGTTTGGATCCCAGACACTTGGCTTGTGGTGGTGTCAGTGTTATTAATATATTCTCGTTTGGGATGTATGACAGCAGAGGGGGATCCCATGGAGGCACGGTGCCAGTGGTTCATGACACTCTGCATGTTGCTTGTATCATAGGAAAGTGTTGATTAGACTGACAGCGAAAGTCATGAAGCCGATGTTGCAATAAGAAGCTGAGGCGCTCCCATAGCACCGAAGTATCAAGCTGCTTTGTCACTATTCTGAGAGAGCCTTAAGGGTCAGCAGGGTATGTTAGTGGATTTCTGTCGGGGGGATGTTTGACCAAACATCACAGTTTGTCTAAGAAATGTGAGAGCTTGTGGCAGATTTGCACAAAGTGTGAGATGTTGAGTTTGTGTGCGGTGAGGATTTCATCACATTATGTTGCATATGTTGAAGGTCTCTTGCTTGCTTGTCAAAGCAAAGCCAAGGGCAAAACAAGCTACAGCAAATGAGGTTATTGTCATTTCTGTTGCACATACTGTATCTGAGCTGGGAATATTTCAGTTAGATACAGTAAAGTGGAAGTGTTCCACTGTCACCAAAAGGGACATTTCAATGTGTGAGTGATGGAGGGAGGGTGTCTATAGAGCTGTAAAATCAGGTTTGATAAGTATGCATAATTCTTTTTTCACCCCCAGAAAATGGCTTATCAGTCAAAATGTATTCATTGTTCAAGACAAACGTATCTATAGAATGTTGGAATTATCACAGCAGTCTCTAAAAGTTGTTACACAGGAAAATATGAGCAAAACTTGACTTTTTACAGCCTTATTATAAGAAGTTATGAACAAACTATTTTGCCAGATATGTATATGCTCTAGTAGACAAAAAGGCAGGAACTTAAAGTGAGACTTTTACTGTAAACGTGATAATCATCTTCACACATAGGCACTTTTTGCTGAGCTTTACCCAGATTTTAAAGTTGTATTGAAAGGCAATTAAAGTGCGTCACTGTGTCCTTGTTAAAGCTGCGGTGGCGTCACTGGAAAAAATCCATAATTAGCCTCCAGTATTTTTTATTTCAAGACGTCTGACAGGAAACTACAATTCTACCCCCTTAGTGGGCCTTGTCATCGGGCGGTAGAAAATCTATCCCATGAGTTTTTGGCTTCACACAGACAGAGGGTTAAATACATGAGGGACATCTGTAATTACTCTTCACTGTTAAGATGTAACTCTACTGCTCTACTCTGTGGCTCGACACAGAAGCTTGGAAAATGGCTTATTTTTTCTATAGCTGTGTGAAATGACAGCAGGGTATCTGTCTCTGTATTTAGCCTTGTGATTTGGACCAAGAGGAGAGAGCTGCAGATGGTGGGCATTTTGAAGTTCTGACACTTTGGCTACTGATTTTGGCTATGACAACTTTACCAATCTGAAACGATGGTGCACTATCCTAATTTTATATGATTTCAGACCACCACAAAGATACATTGTAAGAGAATAATCTATATCTTGGTGAAAAATAATATTTATTTACATCTATTTGGTGGTAGTGTGATGATGGCTTATGGTATGAAGAAGTCAAAATGAAGTACAACCTTTTTGTCCCTGAAAAACAGCACATCACAGACATCCCTAAATGCTTAGTACATGTCATAGCCTTGTTAGGTGTATGTACCTGACAACCTCCAGGGCTGCAAGATGAAGCCAAAGTCTAAGTGCCAAGAACTGTAGTTCACTGAACCACATGAGACGGGCTCCAAAAGTGGTCTCATATGTTTCCCATAGACCCCAATGATAAAATGTCCAACTTTATAGCAGAAATAAACATGTTTACAGCCTGGTACAAAAATGGACAACTGTATGGAGAGTGAATTTTTACGTAATTCATCTATTTAAATGACCTTAAGGGTTACATTTATTCATTGGTTACAGTTGTGTCCATTTGGAGTGACAGGTTGTCTGTCTGGGCTTTGATTGACAACTAGCTTGGCTGCTGAATTTGACATTGGGAGCGTGTTTATTGAATAAAACATTTTTTTCCCCTGACAGACTTTGCTGTCATAGTTGTCGTTGACAAGTTATACTAACAAGACAGACACCGGATTCTGTCATGACACTTACTGGTATTCTATGACAACCTGCAGCAGAAGTTAGCTCCTCAAGCTAATGGTAGCACCTGCATATTGCTATATAACATGCTAATTAGTGTATATATAAATTTTTTTATGTGATGATGACATTACTGTTATAAAACAGAACTCTACATGTTTTAAGTTTAGACAATATGGCCGTTGTTTTCAGTAGATTAGTGTGAGCCACTGTCTTCCCCAACACTGATTCTCATCCAAACATGAGAGCCAAAGTCCCACCTCTTCACTGTGCCCCATGGGACCAAACGTCCGGGGGGAAAAAAAATTATAATGATGATAATTTTTGTTGCAAAATTAATATTATTCTTTCATTTGAATTATGTCACCATTTACACATATGATTTACCGAACCAATAATGTTGTGTTTTGTGGCAAAGATAGTAAAGAAATGTTTGTGTTAAACAGCTCAATGGACTGCATCTCTCATTGCACATGATTCACATCACCAACGCCAAAATGGCTGCTGTTCTGGTACAGTTTACCTTAGTCTTTGAGAGTGAGATGAAAAGTATTAAAAAATGTGATGGTCATATTGAAGCTGCAGAGACACGAGGAGAGAGAAAGTTACAATGGCATCACCTTTTGGGTGATGTGTAGTCTTTCTGTTTATATATTTTAAGTCTGATAGTTCAACAGATTTACAACAAACTGAGTTGACGAACCTCAAATGTGTAAATGATAACATGATTCAAACATGATCAGACAGTTCTTCTTTTCATTGACTGCAATACAATGTTTTTTATTTTATTTTTTATTTGGCTCTCTATTTCAATGAAACCAAGATGGTGGTTGCTATCTTGAGGCTGCAAAAGTACAAAGGCTATGTGCAGTATTTTATATATAGTCTATGTTCCGACCACAACTGTACATCCTGATTAACTACCTTAACATTTATCCTCCTGCAGTACTTTGATGTATTAGGGGCAGTGTAGTGGAACATACTGGGAGGTAGTTCAGTTTTTGTAGCATCATCATTTTTGTTATTATTATTTTTTTAATAAACCATATTCAAGATTTCCTAAATGCTTTAAATGGTTATTACAGTCCACATACTCACAGTGGAATTAGTGATGTGTCTTTGGAGAAAACATGTGAATTAGCTACACTGGATCAATTTGCATGACAGTCATACTTGTGTGTGTAATAAAGTGGTCATATCTCTAATTGCTTACATTCCCAGTCAGTGTTCGGCAGTTCATGCTCATTAATGTTTACCACCTCCTACCTGCTGTGTGCTGCTTTCACCTATCGAAGCTCAACATGAGGTCCCCACCAATTAGACGACGCCTATATGCTGCAGCGGGAGCTTTCTCATCCTTCACTAACATCAATTAGTGTTACCCTTTTTGAACATTGCATCGTACACATTATTAGCACAATTCCATTTGAGATTGACCCCCTCGCTCTCTTCTCAGTCTTCTTTTACACTTGACTGAATGCAAGCTCAGTTTTCTATGTCTGCTTAATGAATACTTTCTCTCAAGCCATGTATGAGCTTAGAAATACCTTTACACTCTTTGATTTGGTTCTCCAGTGTACAGTGTAATGCATGTTATGTTTCTGTATGTCTGTCTGTAAAGAGATTTGCAGCTTGAAGTTTTTTTCCGATGGAACAAAAAGATAATGGAATATTGGCGTGAATTCACACTAGACACACACTAAGTGTAAAGTGCTTTGCAGGGTTATATTGAACACATAGTATCATTGAACACATCTCCCCCTGCTCCTTGAAAAAATAAAAAAAGATGCTTTTTTTGCACAAATGCCGAGCTGTCACAGCATGCAATTAGCAGTGGTATTATTCCCAGGTCAGACATTAGTCACACACCAGAACCGATCTGAAACAGGGACTCACAGCATATGTGCATTCTCATTTATTATACCAACAGTGTAGCCGTTTTTACGACTCAGATTCTGTCACTGTCCATGAGACGGCCGCCCGGGGAGTGCTCTGCTGCAGGTATTGTCGACCCGGAGAGATCCCAGGTTGAACAGAAAGTGAATAATTAAACAGATGGAGGAGGAGAAGACACCTGGTGCTATCACAGTGAAGGTCAGCAGATGGGTCTGTCGCTAATAAAGGCACCAGATTGCATGTTGAATGAAATGGAGGGGAGTGTTAGAGACCCAGACAAAAGCAACATCACTCTGTATTATCTGTCACCCTCCAGTGGGATTCACTTATGCAATACAGAGAGTTCATTTCCAATATTAAAATGCAAGAGTGGCTACAGTACAGTTTTATCAGCTCTTGTTTTAATTTACCAAAATTTCAATGGAGCTGCTCCTCTTGTGGAGTTTGAGTTTTCCCACAACGACAACTTAAAACAGAACCTGTCTGAAGTTATACTCCGTGACTCACCAGCCAAATGAACTGATAAATGAAAAAATACAAAGGCTAAGCATATTTTAAAATATATGCATATTGAGTATGATTTTAGTGAGTAATTAATAGAAACTGCTGCAGTGAAGCAACTGAAGAACTATTACAGAGGTGCTTGTGGACCAGTTATTCAACTGAATAATAGAAAACAATGTGAGGTGTTTGAACATGTGATTTAAAATATTGCAGTGAAAAAAGAAGAAATGAATGACGGTTGTAGGCCTTTGTGTTTAAACAAAGGGAAATAAATGTATATACCTTGCGGTTTTAAACCTCACAGCCATTCGAGTATAGATTTCATAGTTTACGAGGTGCACTTGAATGCGCCATGAAGTCATTCAGGGGAAAAAGGAGCATGGCGGGGTGGTAAATGACCCCAAACACCAAGTGAAAAATCTGCCTGCGTTGGCACATGACACATTTAATATAAATAGGCCAATTACAAACCACTTATGTGCTAATGTAAATAAACTCTTACTCAGATTCTTTGGTATCAAGTGTAGTCTGTGTGGTGTTGCGCCTCTACACACTGTTCCTTTGTGTTTGTTGGACATTCCATTTCACTCGCACTGACATTAGGCGAGTAAATCTGTGCTGCCACACGGTCAGGCTGGTACTAGTTGTATAGAGTTTCAGTACCCAACCCATGTCCTGTATCTAATAACCTTTCCTGCCTAAATACTGTACTACATCATTTTTTTTTCTGGATTACAAAAATATCCCCGAGGAAAGCGGGACCATTTCAGTCTAAATAATGGGCTTCCTCCACTTTGTAAGGGGTCAGGTGACCTGTGCAGCAGTATGTATCTCCTTCATTTGCCTCTGCAACCCCGTGAACCCGGAGAAGCTCCTTAAGGGTATATTAGACAAAAAAGTAGACCCATTGAACCCATGGTGTGTGAGCGGAAAGAAATAGTCTGTCTTCAGTCAAAGAAGAGAAGGCCACAGGGCAGGAGTGGAAATGAAGTGACAGAGTAGACTTGAAAATGCAAAGCATCCTCCACTTTCTCCTCGCAGCTATCTCCTATTGTCTCTAATGTGATTCAGGGGGTGGCCCTGCCCTAACCCAGTCACAGACATGACTTTCAAGCTCGCATTTGTCGTGTCCTTTTCAGAAGCGATGAGGCAGCAGCTCAAGCAGGAATTGGCCAGCCTGATACCAGACTATTTAAAACCACTTTCCACTGAATTAGATGCTATTTCTCCAAGGTGCCAATTATGACTTTGACAACTCCAAGAAAGTGGTGGAGAATTAAGGGACGGCTGACAATACAGCACCGCGGGTGAAGGAATTAATTCCCACATTTCTTAGTTTAATAATGAGCCACATGGACCAAGGAGCTGCAAAAATATCTCAAGGGATCTGACCAAGATGGAGCGTGTGCTTCTAATATATTCTTTGAGATTAAATTTAAGAAGCCGGTCACATTTTAGAGGTCAAACTCTGTTCATGCTCAAACTGTGGTTTACATTTTATCAATATTTTAACTAAAAGAAGCACTTTTCCACAGATTTATACAGACAGAAACAGATGCGATTGCTGAGCTCATTTAGCTGTTACCTGATGCTAATTCTGAGTTTACACCTTCCTGTTCATTAAAGTGTGCATAAACAATAACGACTGGCGTAATTCACTGATGAATAAACAAGCATTATTATATTAGGCGTGATTAGGCAGAGAAATCAAACTGTTACATGGGTATTTTTCTTCTTTGTAGGCATAAATTGAAGGTCATTTCTGGTCGTTTTGTTTGTTCTGCAGTTAATAAAACTCCTGAGACTCTTGCTCCACATGTGATCAAATATTAAATGGCTCAGTGACAAGAGAGGATTATGGCACTGGAAGTTTTAATGAAGGTGGGGAGATCAAGAGGAATAAGAAAAATGATGTTTGCCATTTTTATGCTCGTACTGGGTTTCATATTTAACACAACAGTTATCACAAAATGTGACGGCGTGAAACAAGGCCGCTGTACGAGGAGCGGAGAGTGGATGAAATGTAGCTGGATCTAATTACTTTTGTCCTAGTTTCAATGAACTTCATCTTCATCAACAAACTTTTTCTACATCCGCTTTCAGGATAATGATCTTCTCTTATCCCGCTGAGATTTGCAGAGGGAAGGAGTTAACTTTTGCAATAGGCAGCATTATTCAGTCAAAGCAGATGGATTATCTGGGATGTTAATACCCATCCTGCGGCATCACTCTGTCTACTGTATTCTGGACATGTACACAGTCAGATACTGAACTAATTTACATTGGTTTATAAAGCTGTTCGCAAGTCATTTATTGGAATACAAATGCTGCAAGTACGGTTCAGCAGGACTGTCATGATCATGAAATTATAGCTGTTGATTAACTGTCGGACAAATAATTGGGCTTAACAGTTTAATTGTCTTCTGTTCATTTTAGAATAGAACAGAATAGAATAAAATAGAATAGGATGTCCTTTATTGTCATTATACTGAATGTACAATGAGATTGGAGAGCTTCTCCTTTTTCAGTGCAAACAGATATTAATAGAGAAATACACGGTACAAAATATATACCAGATAAAGTCCTGTTGCAGTGCCAGTGTAAGGGTGGATATTTCCATCTTGCAGTGGCAGGATTGTTATTCTCCTTCCTTTCACTGTCAGTGCGTTATTGCTTTGAAAGTCCCCATTGTTACATGAAACAACAACAACCTCTGAGCTTCAACTACACCCTGAAAATCACAAGTTTTAACAAAGACATGCATCTTTTGATATCCCACTTTCCTTTGGAAGGATTTTACCATTTTAAGCCATAAAGACCCAAACTGCCACTAGCAACCAAAATTATTTACTGATCTAAAATGTTTAATACCTGTTGATCCTCTAATCCTATCAATACATGTCAGTAATTGGTGTAAAATGCAGTTTGTCGTCTTTTCATGGTCATCAGATATGACCCATTTGGACGTTCAGAGGCTCCGTA
>JAPQRQ010000026.1:19694654-19728193 GCA_037367365.1 Apogon talboti | reverse complement strand
CCAGTAAAACCCATGGAGTTGGATCAGTGACAGTGGATGGACACACTGGGTTTATGTTCAGTTAATGATAGATTTTAAATAAAAAGTCACTTTTTATTTAGTTTCTTCAGCAACCTTTGAATTTACACTGAGCTTTTATGAACATCTACATGATCAGTGAATTAAATATAGGAAAATACATGATCATCACTTAAAAAAAATACAGAGGATGATTATTACAAATGGTAATAAATCACTTAAGAAATATTAAATATAGAGAAAAATTAATTTGGGAACTACCACTGAAGTAACACTGGGTCTTTATGGGTTAATACCATGAACTTCCTCATGTGAAAATGTTCCAGTAAAACAGTCTCTCTTCATATACTATTTTGCAAATGCACTGTTGCAGCATCTTGCACTCAGCGCTGTCCAAGAACTAGTGAAACCACATGGAAACATTCAGCCCAATGTGAGTGTGTGGAGGCTGTCAGCGCTGGCACAGAGCTGACAAAGTGTTGAGATGGGTCTGGCTCTTACAGAATACACCACTATTATGGAATCAATAATACACATATGCTTCATGAAGAAAATAGAGTCGGTTACGGGCAATAAACACTGGACCATTATGTCGTAGCAAAAGGTGATGTCATTAAAAAGTCACACGAGAAAATAGTGATGTACGACACCTCTGTTAATTTCATCCATTTGTTTTTATACTGGTGAATGTGAATATTTATCACAATTATGCTAAATGATTAGTTGCAATATATTGGCTATTTATAACTGTGACAGGGCTGAGGTTCAGCATCCTAATTGGTTGGAGTTAAATGTTGCCATTGTGTATACTGCAAACATTTGAACCATGAATATTCTTCATATTAACATTCCTATATATATATATATATAGTATATAAAAGTCACCGTACTCATGTTTTGGGACCAACGAGGACTTGATTAAAATCCAGGAAAGATTATAGGATTTAGGAAAAACAACAAGAAGCAGGAAAAAACTGCTGAGTTGTGATAAAAACATGACTAACAATGTATTTCTAAGTATTTAGGTGAAACTACTACTGTTTTAATGCCTAAACCTAGAAATCTCTATTCTCTGCTGCTCTGGGGATTTGTACATCCACCTTCAGCCTGTTGATGTAAAAAAGTTATGGATGATGCAATGAAAAAACCCATTTAAATAATATACAGTATGGTTTTCAGAAATATACAGTGGTGACAGGGCTGCAAACAAAGGTGCTTGTACATCTGCATTGTTTATATGTAAAGCAGGATGTCAGGCTTTCCTATTAACTTTTTCCATGTAGCACTTGTTCTGTGCTGAGCGATAGGAAGAGGTGATGGACAAGCTAATTGTGGGAGAGTAATGGATGTCGGGGAGCAACAGGTGGATACAAAGAGGCAGTTAGTCATGGATGGTTTTGTTATCGCTAATGATAATGACACTGACAATGTTCACACTGTAGCCAGGTCAACCGGGGGCTAATACTCAGCGCAGCTACATGTATTATCCCCCACACATCCCTCCGACAAAAGATTTGGTGTCCATAAATGCATATACATGAATGATGCCCTGCTTCTTGGATCCAGTCCTGAAATCTCATCTATATTCATTGAAATTCGTCCCCTGAAGGCATGAGGATTGTTCTAAACTGCTTTCAAGTTATTTATTTACAAACCTCGGCACCGGGAACCAGAAACAAGACATGTTTATAGGTTTTTTTTCTATGCTCATATGCTAATAAGATCATTGAAACCATCTGGAAAATGTCTCTCATCACATTGTTGATTGACATGATTCACGTCTGGATGAATTTGCCGCAGTTTCCAAAGCTGTAAAGGCAACATCTGCTTTATTTGCTAATGTACAGTCAGAGAGCACATTAAATGGAAAAGATAAGAGTCAGAAGTGTTGGGGAGAATCACATTTATCCTCTGTCGTTCACAAAGCACAAAAATCACGTCTGGACGAGGCTGAAAGCGAAGATTGCATGAATGAATAATATTAAAGCTGATTGCTCCACCTTTTATGATTAAAAGAACCAATCTGACTGCAGGAAGAGCTGAATGATGATCAGTATCAGGAAAACGGAAAGATCCTTCATATGAGTGATGCTGTGTTTATTCAACACTTCCTCATGTCTAAACCATAGAATAAGGTGATTCTTATTTACCTCCAAAACGACATACGCATCTAAAGCAGATGCAAAATAACACATACAACAATGGGGAATAGTGAGTAATGTGAGTCAGGCTTCTACAGGGTTGGTTTTGGCATAAGACCAGCCTGGGTCATGGTTAGGTTCACTCACACACAAACACTCTGACATATTACTTACATTTTGAAACCAACTTGTCTCCCTTGATTACATCCACAGTTTCTTATTCCACAATTACCACCTCAATCCTCAAAGGGATTGTCCCTGCGGACCTTTCCCACAGACACTTTGACTTGCTGTTGCAGAAAATAAACTAGTGTAATTACGTTAATTCACAATAACTGCACCCCTCGCAGATGCATCAGTTCCAGGGTTTGGGTTTGTTCGTGCTCCCTGGGACGCCTAAATGGAACAGATCTATCATTAGTGTTATCAGGATCACCTGTGTTTTTCTGGCTGTGACAAGACAAAATGTCTGCTGTGAAAACAGTCTATTTAGTGACGGCGCCAGAACAGCGGTGGCTTTCATGTGAATACATTTATTCGCCCAGACAAAAGAGCGTAAACTTTGCATGTTTCAACCCTCTTAATAATCCACCTGTGTTTCTGTTTTCTGTTGAGCTCTGCTTAAAGGTTAGAGGATGCAGGCTGTGGTTAGGGTTAACCCGGTGAAAACTGGACTAAAAGAGGACATTGTGAATACACGGTTCTCCCTTGGACATAAAAGGTCCTTTAAATCCAACCTGGGCTACACAAATGTAGTGATGTTCCTTTTCTGTCTCTCAGTAGCACCATGCTGCTGTCAGTGCTGATGCTCATGTGTAGACTCTTTGACTCGGTGTGGAGCTTGTTGCTTTGTGCCCTGAGGGTAAACTCACCAGGACAAAATAAAAGACACCGTGTCTTCACTCTGCAGTACAGCATATGTGACTTGTTTTCACTTTCTCTTCTTTCTTGATGGAGGGATGAAGGAAAACTGTTCCAAGACAGTGCAACTTAAATAAAACAGACACAGTTTGCTCTGTGAATATGCCAGAACCATCTTCATATTTATAAGAATTTGATATCAAACGTTTCTAATTTCCTTTGCAAACAGAATGAAATTATTGAAGGACATTGCGTTCATTTTAATAATAATAATAATAATAATAATAATGGATTAGATTTCTATAGTGCTTTTCAAGGCACCGAAAGCACTTTACATTACTGATCCATTATTCATTCGCTCTCACATTCTCACTCTGCTGGTGTGAACTATGGGGCAGACTGACGGAAGCATGGCTGCCACTTCACGCCAAACGGCCTCTCCGACCACCACGAACACTCACACACATTCATACAGCAGTGTGAGTGACACTGGAGGACAGGTGGATGAAGTGTCTTGCCCAAAGACACAACAGAGCGGGATTCAAACTGCCAACCCTTCGGTTATTGGACGACCCGCTCTACCTGCTGAGCCCGTGCTCAAGTCTGCCATGGGACGCACAACTTTTGATGTTCTTTGTTTGTTGGAGTTGAAAACTAATATTATTATTCTTCTCCAAAGACACATAATAATGACTCTCATGCATTTAGATAATTGCAAGCACATGGATTACTAGATCTGACTCCTGACAATGAACTGCCTTGAAAGAGACTCAGACATTGAACTAATTAAACATACATTACACAAAGCTCATTTATGTATTTGGATATGTCTGCGCTGCTGTGTGCTCCTTTTAATAACATTCAACTCAATGAAAAAGACAATTATTTCACTCTTTCCATTATATCATCAGCATCAGCGTATATAAAAGCCACCACAGTCATGCTTTGGACCAACAAGGACTCAGTTAAGATCCAGGAAAGACTCCAGGATTTAGTTTAATACAGGAAAATAGTGTTAAGTTGTGGTAAAACACAACTAACAATGTATATCTAAGTGTTTTCACGAAACTACTACTCGTTTTAGTGCCTAAACCTAAGAACCTGTATTCTGTTGGCTTGGGGATTTACACTTTTAATAGCATTAAACTCAATGAAAAACACAATCATTTTACCATTTGCATTTTATCTTCAGCACAAGTGTTAATCATTAAGCAACTTAATCATTAATTTAGTTGAAATGGTTTATTAGACTAGTTTTTTGGTACTTTTGTTTTTTTTTTAAATCACAAATTACATTTCCTCTTACTGAGAAATATCTTGTTCGTAATACATGAGCCTCTCAGTTCTTTGTAGAGGCAAACTGTTTCCTCAAGTATCCACGTTTCCACCGTCTGAGTCCTCTGTGTCCTCTCACCAAGCGTTAATGTGTTTTTGGTAAAGCACAGGTGGAAATGAAAACTCAAGGACACTATGGTTTATGTGAAGCTAATTGCTCTTGTAAATTACCATGCAATCATTTTGTAGCTATCGGCATATGAGATATTTTGATCAAGCTGTGCAAGAGAGGAAGAATTTACATATGAGACAACAGAACCAAATGGGAAATAATTTGCTGGCGGTTGCACCACTGTTTTGTAAACCAGGGAAAATAATTAGGCCAGGATAAACACATGCAGGAATTGGGTAACATTCTGATGTACGACTGTTCCTCTCTCTCTCTCTCTCTCTCTCTCTCTCTCTTACAGGAACCTCTTGGACCGAGACACTTTCTCCAAATCCGACCCGTGTAAGTCCTCTGCTTTTTTACGATGCTAATTGCAGCTTAGCTTTTCCTGCGGGAATTTCTACTTTCAGAATATGGTTCATTGACATCTCCTCTCCTTCTGCGACTCTTTACTTTTCACTTTCGCTGAGTTTAACTTTGATTCAGTTTACTCGGCTATTTCAAAGTGTTCCTTCAATAACTGCATATCATTTGCACAATAATGTGACAACCTTTCCTCACTCATGGCTACAGAAAGTACCTTAATGTATGCAGGCTGTAAACGCCAGCCTTTGAATACAAATAGGAGTCTTTTGGTGAGACACATGGGGGAGCGGCTATAAATGCATTTTCTTTGATACTCCCTGTAGGATGGAGATTGGAGAAGACATTTAACAAAATAGGAAAGAGGTTCAAGCCCTTTGTGTAAATAAGCCACTGGGAAAATATCACACTTGGCCTGTTTTGTATTCCTGAAGATGAACCTTGGGATAAACGCCAGGTCACATTGCGCTCCTTTGGCTCGGCTCCATTTGAAGTCGCAAAATCAAATAGGAGCCGTGAGAATCCCACCGTTAAGAAATTGTGTTTTGATTGCATGGCTTAAATTGTGCTTCAGGAGCCTTCAATCTTGCTTTAGGGCTTTGTTCTTTTGCATGTGGACATCATCACACGGCACAGCATCGAGTCTGACGCTTCATTATGCAGGCAGGGAGTGGCAGGATAATTAATGATGAACGTCTGCGAAGAAAGGAACAAAACAAACACCATTTGATACAGCTGGATGCCTGATTGAGATTGCTCAGTGACAATGTATTCCTCTGCTCACTCTCTCCCTCCCTCTCTTTTCTTTTTCCTCCTCACCTTATCTCGTCTCAGTGGTTGTGTTGTACACTCAAGGCGTGGAGTCCAAACAGTGGCGGGAGGTAAGAGATTGCAGTCTTTCTTTGTCAACACGGCTCAATCAACCTGTCTCCCCACTACCACAGCCATATTTACGCCCCTCCTCCCTGCTCTTTCCCCTCTCACTCCCATGGTAAATGCTCCGAGTGTCAATCATTTGCAATTGATTGACCCTGTAGAATATCCGCATGCTGCATTAGCTGTGACTGATTGGCCGATTAAGGCGACAGCTACATGTATTGATAAAGTTTGGAGTCCCTCTTGGCTGTTGGCATTAATTAGACCAGAGAGGCGGATAAAGTCCAGGACAGCAGGTTGCAACACAACAGAGGCTCCTTTTGGGATTATTCTTTGTCCTATAATCCCATAGGAGGTGCATGAAGGAAAACGGAAACTTAAATTATACCTCAAAGGGGGATATGCATCCCATTTTTTTTTTTTTTTGGACAATCCTTTAGCCAAGAGTAAGTCTACCAAGGGAAATAAACATACAACACAATCAATACTGTATGTGCACGCTGCCGTAGAGGAAGACAGATTCTCTGTCAGCTCAAAATATTTTCCTTTCACACGCAAATCATTTTTGATTGAATAGTGTGGTGATGTTTATTGACTCTGTAGAGACTTTGGTGTCATGTTGGTGCACAGAGGAGTAACATATCAGAATAAAGAGTGGGAATGACTCTGTACCGACAAACAAGCGCTGTATCTCATTTCAGAGCCTTCCTCTCCATGTAGTAGACTGCGTACGCTGTGTACTTGTATGAATTTCAACAAGGTGGTGTCGTTTCAGACTGAACCCTGCTTTTGTGCATTCCAAATAACAATCACAGCATCTTCTTCCTTTTAATGCTGAATTACAACTGGCCGCAATATTATCACTGTTGTTGTCCAAAACGTGTGCCACCTTGTTGGCCTACTTCACATCAGCTCAGATGCTTGTGCGTGCCAATTTTGCACGAGATAATTGCACCACCATCCGCACCAATGATGTGTCAAAAAGTAGCAACAAAGGTGGCTGTGGATAATGAATATTTTCACACGTTAGCCAAGGTGGTGACAATAGGAGGTGAGATATGTACAACATTCCCCTCTCCCGTTTTTGACCATTAGCAGTAAATACACACCCATTAATTGTTTTAACCAGTTAATCTGTGCCAATAGGATGTTTAACAAACTATCAGTGTTGGTAGGTATTGAGACAGTGGCTAAAGGCTACCATTTGGCTTCTCCAAATAGTAATCTTCTGACTCTGGAGGAAAAGCAGCTAAAACATTTAAATCTCACCTAGAATAATTGAGATTTTTACATAGTTTAGTGTTTCATTCCTGATTTCTACATATAGCCTGCATTGATTTATTCATTAAAGTAATTATTACTTTGACTTAGATGTGTTCGTTTCTTGTCCAGGGGGCAGTGCCATTGGCCTATTAATCAGTTATCACCTTTTTCCTGTTAGAAAATCATTATTATATTGACCTTTATGAATCCATCCTGTTAACCTCACCTGGGTATTCACAGTGCACTTCATTTTACCTTATTTAAGTCTGATGGTACTTATGCACTGTGGAGCCATGGGAATATGTGGATTGAGATCCAGTAAATGTCTCAGTTATAATTTGCATGTTGGTGGAAAAAAAAAGAGGATGAACTAAACTACACTAAATCTAAAACTGACCTCTACATGGTAATACACATGCATCCCTGCTCCACCTGCTGTACTTGGAAATCAGTCACTGACAGAGAGCACCCAGTAACCCTAAGGCTGCAAAGCTACATGAATAAAATGCAGCTCCCTCATTCATTTTAATGGCACCGCTCTGTCGATAAAAGGGTACTGATTCACAGGGCTCTGGATACAGCTACAGGGATGTCCATCAAACATACAAACAGAATCTGGCTCGACATATCTGACACCTGTCAATCAACTTCATTTACGTAACAGCTTTCATACAGATAATGGAGTTCAAGAGGATTCACAGATAATAAGACATAACAGGTATAAACTGTGAAGTGAAATAAATAAATAAATAAATAAATATATATAAAAGAACACAAGGCAGAAAAATAGATATATTGATTGATTGTTTGTTTTAAACATCAACATTTAAAACCAATACAAGAAAAATCTAAATAAAAAAGAAAACGTATACGTAAAGGAGTGGGATAAAGTTCAACTTAAATACTGTACTCCCGCCCCCTTATCCTATATTTTTACTGACCTTAAATTCCCATGTATTAACTGTCGATGAAGAGGGATATAAATGCACAAAACATAAAAACAAAAAGGATAGAGTGACATTAAAACCCTAAAACATTAAACCTTAAAGACTAAACTATTTTTGCAGAGACTTCCACATTAAGTTTTTTCTCTACATTTAACCTTTCCTTAGTGATTTATCACAGTTTATTATAATATTATCTTATGTAACTTGCATTTTTGTCTGTAAAAATCAGGTATTTACAGTTCATGTAGATATTCATAAAAGCTCAGAGTCTATTCAAAGGTTATTATATCTAAACAGAAAAAAACTGAAGAAAAAGTGAGTTTTATAGCAACATTAACTGAACATAAAAACAAACATTGACAACTACTGTCACTGGTCAAACTCCATGGGTTTTACTGGTGAATCAATGCTGCAGAAGATGACGGTGTTTCTACGTTCACCTCTGTACGTCCAAATGACTCATATCTGATGCAGCTGAAAAGCTCAGAAAGTGCATTTTACCTGAATTATTTCCCTGTATTCATACGATTGGAGGTATTAATAATTTTATATCAGTAGATACTTTTGGACACCAGATCAAAATGCAAAATACAATAAAAGGTGAAGCAATTATATTTCTCAAATAATAACTATAAGAAAATATGCAGCAAAATAGAATGAAAACTGACTCATTTAATCCAGTGACTAAATCCAGGAAGGTAATCTCTACAGACCATGCTTGGTGAGGTGGCAGACAGAGGTGTTAGGTTTAAGTTTCTGTATAAAGGCTTTAACACCTCCATCTGTTCTCAGGCTACTGTTCCAGTAACATAAAAGATAAACGGTGCCTCAATAAAGATTTTAGTTGTGCACTTTGGAGCAGCTAGCAGA
This sequence comes from Apogon talboti, assembly GCA_037367365.1. Taxonomy (NCBI): domain Eukaryota; kingdom Metazoa; phylum Chordata; class Actinopteri; order Kurtiformes; family Apogonidae; genus Apogon; species Apogon talboti. Next base: position 19,719,410 of record JAPQRQ010000026.1, on the reverse strand, counting down.
TTTGTGCCTGAGGACCTGAGGGGCTGTATCTGTAAATATAGGAGGTGAATATGCAGATCCAACACCAGAACATGCTTTAAAAACAAATACAATTGTTAAAGGACTTGGTGTAAAAAGGGTATAATTAGTTCTCCTTCTGGTCGCGGTGAGTATGTGGTTTATTCTGTGTATCGTACAGTTCTCTGGACTGTTTGACTGTGTTTAGCCTTTTTATTTGAATCCTAATCCCAGTCCTGAAACCATGTCTCCACACTAACAGTCACTTTAGAACTGTACAACACACAGCCCATTCTGACTCCACTCTCCACAAACGTCCACACACTAAAGTCATAATTAATAAGTAGCTACATTCACAAAAGGATTCACAAGAAAAAAAAATGAATGGTATGATTTTCTGTGTTGGATTTAAATAAACTGGGCTCCCTTGTGTGTCTCCAGCGGATTTCTGGCAGTGAGTGCCATGTTATTAACCTGACTGCATAAGTAATTTCCCAGCAGAGGCAATTAAGATGACTGATTGATTGATGGATGATTTGGCTGGGAGTGTGATTGGTTGTTTAATTGATTTGCTGATTAACTGATTATAATATGTGGTTAGAGTGCAGCGAGGTAGACGTTTACATTTACTCTGTTACTCAGAATACCTGGTGATTGTGCACCAATAATAGGAGGGCACTCACAATAACACAGTAAGGACACATGAGCTGAAATCACAGGGAGTCGCAGCTCTCTCCTCTCAGTCCAAATTAAAGTCAAATACGTGAACCTCATGTCATTTCACACCATTCTGGAAAACAGTTTACCAAGCTTCTATGTGAAGACAGAGTAGAGCAGTAAAATTATGTCCATGTTGTGTCTGATGGAATCTGATCAGTGATTTGTGATTACAACTGTCAAGAATAGAATAGAATAGAATAGAATAGGGGCTATTGTCACTGCAAAAAGCAAGTAGTCCAGTATAATGTTGTTTTACATAGCTGCAAAGTGCCCAATAAAATAAAAAAAAACCCAGATGGCCAAAACACAAAACGTTCTATCTAAAAAACACACTTTTTTAAGAAAACTAAAAGAAATTTTATTGTTTTCTTGCAGCATGCTATTTGTAAATAGTAATATGGTCAAAAACAGTGTATTAAGTATTGACTATCTTTATCAAATAGCAAGAAATCAGCAATCAGTTTTTCTTTAGTTTTCTCTCAAAAGTATATTTTTCAGACTGGAGGTTTTGTTCTTCAACCATATGGATATAAATATGAGTATGAATATGACAGTGTACAAATATATGTCTATGGGTAGAAATACTGTGCATGTAGTGCAATTAGTTTCCGGTATAAATATGTTAAATACATAGCAGCATGGGTGAAACTTGAACCCCTGTACCTGTCTGAAAACACCTGTGAATAGACCAGAAGTGGACGTCACAGGGGCAGATCTTCTTCAGCCCAAAGAACGGACACTCATGTCATCTCAGAACACCTGAAATATAACATACTGAAGTTTGATAATGGGTTATTTTGTTTAATGGTGCTAGAACATTATCGCACTGCACTTTTCAGTAATGTTAACTCGCTAACTGATAACTCATCAAAATGTTAGAGTTTCATTTCATATGTGAAAAGACCCACAACGACCTGAAAATGTTTTGTAATAATTCATTGAATATTTCAGTGGTGATTAAAAATGTATCAGCTGCACTTTTGGATGGAAATGTAATAACATGCTGCATTATGTAACAAGCACTATATTCTGTTGGAAACTGTTGCAAATTTATTGTGAGTCGTTCAGGCTGTTCATCACAAAGTGCAGCAAATTACTATAAAATGTGGGTGTTATTAGTTAACCTATACAGACCCAGCGCTACTTTTGTGTCAGTTCCCAAATGAATTTTTTTTTCTTTTTATATATTATTTATATTTATAATATTGTCACCTGTATTTTGCATTTTTTTGGTCAAAATCAGGTATTTTACAGTATTTTATTTATGATCATTATTACATCAAACACAGAAAAAAATGAAGAAAAAGGTCCTTTTTTAGGACAATATAACATTAACTGTTCATAAACCTATTGTCTCCATTTATTAAACTCCATGGGTTTTACTGGTGAATCAATCTTTCAGAAGATGATGTAGAAGAGCCTCTGAACATCCAAATGGGTCATATCTGATGACCATGAAAAAATGACCAACTGTATTTTACACCAATTATTTACATGAATTAATAGGATTAGTGGATCAACAGGTATTGAACAGTTCAGATCAGTAGATGGTTTTGGTCGACGGTGGCTGTTTGGGTCTTTATGGGTTAATGATGCAAATTCCTATTACTTTTTTTTTTTTTGGAATTATTACAAAATGTGGTGTTTTTCACTTAATGTATTGTTACAAATGTCAAATAATGTTCGTGCAGAATCTGTCTGTGTAATCTGAGTCATTGAGAGTAAACCTAATAATACCTCTTCACATGTATTTCAGTGTCAGCGTGCCTCAGAGTGAAGTAAATATTCCATTCTGAACCTGAGCGCTTTTACTGATTAACATGAAATGTCATGCAGGCGGGTAGCGCCTCCTACACTTGTCACCTCTTCTTACATCGCCCCACCTCAAGTGTACGAACCTTACAAACTGTGGGGGCAGCGCTAACACCCTGAAAGAGATACGACGGCTGTTTTTGGGAGCAGCCCACAGCTGGCTCTGTGAGGAGCGGAGCAGGCTGCGGCCAAATGATAAAACTAAGCGCCTCTTTTGCCCCTCTGTTGTGTAATGTGTTTTTGTTCTCTGCAGAATAGATAAGGTTGGTCAGAGCACCTTTCACTGTGTCATCGACTGTCTATAATCCAATCACTCGTCTGTTGTCTCCTATTCCCTACCACTGTTTCATATTGTTCAAGGAAGCAGCGTTTTGTTGTGTTTTAGGTCCGGGAGGAGGTTTTTATCTCTCTCTGTTCCCCTCAGACACAATTTTTGGGGTTGAATACAAAAACTGCAGCAGCGTTTTAGTCTGTTACATTACTAGGACTTTGTTGTATAGGATTTATTTATTTATTTATTTTTTTTTTGGAGCTTCTGTAAAAATTACTGGTGATTATTTGTAGCGTCCAGCAGCAAAATCACAGACAGGAAATACAAACCAAGAGTCAAGCTGTGTCTAGTTTACCTGGAGCTTTGACATGGGTCTCCCGCTGCTCAGTCGTGTGAGAGGAAAACCAATATTGTCACATTATTATGCAACAGGGAATTTGTAGTCATACTCACAGTAACTCCAGCTTTAGGGTGGATAACCGTCTGTAATTCATCTGTACCAGACTGGGTTTGTGTCTTTACTTTAAATGTTCACTGTCTGAAATTTGGAGCTAATTTTAGGAATGTAATAATGTAGTCATACATGTGTCTGAATTAGTGTATAATTGAAAACTGATGATTGAATTAAATTCCCCCCTAGGGATCAATAAAGATTATCTGTATCTGTAATTAACACACAGATCACTGGTGATAAGTCATGATCCCTTCTGGCTCATTTTCCCCATTGGATTCTTCCAGAACTTTTATCAGTGACAGAGCTGGCAATGTCAGGCAAAAGCTTTGAGAAAATCTCACTGGAAACATATTAAAGGTGCAGCGTTTAGTGGCATCTAGGTGTGAATGTGTAGGGTGTAACCAACTGGATACTTTAACCTCCTATAGGACCCACTGTCCACGGATGAGGACAAGAAATTCACAGCTTTATACAAAAAAAAAAAAAAAACAACTGTCCACCGCAAATGACATTCCATAAGAATGTTTAAGAATTCATCTGAAAAAACTGTTGCATCATGATGTTTCCAATATAAGCAATTATTGAATGAAAAAAGCCCAAACTCAAACACCTGTGGGGCTCCTGGGTCTGAGGAGGTTAATCACCCTCGTATATGGTGGTTGTGAAAAACATTAAAATGCTGTCTTTAGTGACAGTGTGCACTTCTCTGCTTTGACATTTTTTTATAGATACAGTTAAGGTGTAAAGGTGGTAATATCCCAAACCCACACTCACACTTAGAACATGATGGTTACACATTTTGACACTGGATTCCACTGGCCATAAAACTAGAAGAAAGATGAAGACGACTATTTGGAGCTGCAGTAGAATCACAGTGCAGTGTTATGGACTCATGCCTGTAGATACTAAAAGGTTCAGTTTATGAATACAAATTTGCAATATATATATAAGAGCTATAGTGTCTCTGAAAGCAGATCCCCAGTGCAGCACGCTAGACCTTTAAATGTTTCTGTCTTGGTAACAAATAAGAGTAGGTGTTGCATACTAAATAATGTTGGATCACTATTATCTACAGTATTTCACACTCTATTTTGGATTTTAAAGGTATACTACTACTATTACTACTACTACTTCTCCTACTACTAATAAAATATTCTGTTGCTAATTTGGTCATCGATTCCACCAGCAGTACTCGAAGCGCTCAGATATTCAGGTCAGTGCCTCACATTATTGAGTCTTAATCTACACTTCCACTCAGCTGAGCAGCTGCCACAATATAACCTCCTGAAATTCAAGGAAAGTCAGTCTTTTCTACTTGCAGTCAACTTCCCAGACGTTAATCTTCATACTAAGATGAATTTCCTGACATTAAAGTTTCCAATTTATTCGAGTTTGGGTTATTGGAGGTGAGGAACTGCACACTGCCTGCGCCCAGATATCCCCCAAAGCAGGCTTTTTTTTTTTTTTCTTTTTCTTGAGGTTGACAGCTAATAGTGGTGCTTTGCAGGCTGCTGTCTACTTGCCAAGGTAGGAATAATACCTGGACTGGGATATCGGTTATTTCCTTAGGTGGCTGTTCTTGCTGTGGTGCTGCTGAGTCCTTTCCTTTGTTAACTTTGGCCTGAGACCAAAGTGAATCCGCTATCACCCACCCCCTGCTGCCACATTGAGCTCATATCATCAAAATAGGCTCCTGTCTGCTCCATGGATATTTCACTGGCTTTGCATCTGCTGGAACGGAGCTCACTTTGTGACAGGAAGAGCAAGAGGAGCGGTGGTGCCACACGGCAGTTAAACTTTTATAGGCTTAGACACACTTTTATGTCTGATGGCAGGTTACACTTCGGCAAGTCCACTCTCAAACTGTCACGTATAACACGCAATCCACTTTGAATACCGTTGCATTAGCATAGGCATTCATCTGTAGAGAAGATCCTGCAGTTTGTAACTGTGGTCCAGCCTACACTGACTTTGACCCTCAGTGGATGTAATCACAAAGGCAGTGTTGTGTAGTAACGAGGTAATAATACTTCACTATTGTACTCTAGTATGTTTTGGGAGAATTTGCACTTCACGGAGTAGTTTTTATTCTGTTTACTTTTACTTCGCTACATTTCCTAACTCAACTGCATACTTTTACCCCCAAACATTTTTAATGCACAGTATTGTTACAAAAAATAAATTAAAGGAAATTTGGTGTTTTCACCGCTGACATTACCTGTGACTGCAACAAAGTCGGGGAGCTGATTTGTCATTGGGTCCAGTCGCATAATGAGCAAGTGCAAACGACGGTCCATACTCAACCTGTCGGTGATCTGATGATGTGAGCAGCAGCGTAATATTCCAAATTCTGACGCCTTTGGTTGTTATTAACATTTACTTGTACTTTTGCTTCCATTACTTGAGTACATTTAATTGTAGATTACTTGATATACTTAAGTACAGTAAATATCAGATACTTAACCCTTTATAGGGCACTCATAGAAATACTCTGAAATCCAACATTTCAGCCTACAGTGTGTTATTGGAGGACGTGACGAGACTCTATTAGTTTTGTGATATTTTTCAAAAAATTTTATTATGTATAAAATCAAGGTTTATGAAGTTACCATATTTGGTTCCTTACCTGTAAGTGGCAAAAAAAAAATCTTAAGAAGTAGATATAAAAAATACAAGAAAAATACATGTAAGGTGCTAGGAACATGTATTTTAGATCACTTTTAGAACATTAGACCAACATAAGTGCTGATCCAGACCCCTGTCCACATCCACATTAACCCTTTGAACATCAGTACTTACATTAGTATCATTACTTCATGGTACCTAACAGAGCAGGTACACTCACTGTTCATCCAGAGGTGGACCTTACAGACCCTGGAGACCACATTGAACCTTAGATTGTTGACTCACTGTCCTCACTGCAACTGTTGGTGTCACTGACTTGTATGTCAAAATTACCAAAAATAGTCACTTGCCCAATAAAGGGTTAAAGACTTTAACTTGCGTAGCTTTTCAATTGGTGACTTGAACTTCTACCAAAGTAATTTGTGGTAGGGTACCTGGACTTTCCAGTACTTTATACAATACTACACAAAGGTATGAGCCTGTGATCCTCTTATTTTATTTCTTCACAAAGTTCCAACGCTGTTATTATTAATTCACTATGTCATTTTATGGTAACAATTTCTACAATGAATCTTTTATTTATGTAGCTCTACATCGTCTCTCTGACTTTGAATTATTCATTGTGGTTGCAATTAATGTGTTCGAGCTTGTGTGAGGGTTGCAACACTGTCTGATTTGTTTATCGGCACATCACCTCATCAGAGGGTCTTACTCTGTGGCACTGACATATGTAGTTTTTAGAGCCTCCTATTCCCCCCTAACACCAGGGAACAGGAGGCAGTTTTGCTATTTTCCACCATTTCTCACTGGGAGGTATAAAGACAAAATATGGAAGTCACTGTTTTTTCCTTGCCTCGGTTTCATCATCGCCCCATCTTCCTCTTTTTGTTTTGAAGTGGCTGCGAGAGCACGGAGGGCACAAATGCAGTATTAATTAAATGAGTGTAATTGGACTCAATGAAGTGCTTTCCTCAGGCTCGCTCGTTTCCAGCACAAAGAGAAGAGGTGGAGAAGAAGGGATGACAGCGTATGATCATTGATTTGTGTTAATCGAATGTGAGCTCATCAGGAGCTGTGAAGTCACATGGCTGTCGGGAAAAGGCATCTGTGGAGCTAATAGAGCAGTGGATGTAGTGTTTGAGTGTCTGTGGCATCTCAATCAATCAATCAGTGAAAATGTATTTGAACAGCACCGATGTTAATGCAGTAGTCCTTGATAAACAAGTACTAACAAGGAAAAAAAAACAATGGAGTGAGATAAAGTCAAAGGGTAACAAATGTAGCTTAAAATGAAGTGTCTTAAAGTGTAATACCACTGACAACCACAAGAGGCTCACTCCAAAAAGGGCCTGGCTCCCTTACATTTTTCTAAGGAGTCATTCTGGTCTCATTTACTTTATTTGGACCTTAATAAATGCATTGATGATGTGATTTTAGAGTGAGTACAAAGCTTTTATATTTTTGACAGATCACTCTACTCATTTGTCTACAGCTTCTGTTTATTGAATAAAATATTTTTTTCCTTGATGGGCAAATCTACAGTGGATGTGGTTCATAAGTTACACTAACAAGGCTATAAAAATGTTTTTATATGCAAATGTTTCATGACGTTTACCATTTTGCTTTGTAAGTTAGCAGTAATGTTAACTTTGTTAGTTTACACATGATAATGATAATCATACACTTTATTTAATGGTGCCTTTCACAACACTTCAGAATATATCAGAAAATACTTAAGAAAATGTTTTTTTTAATTGTCACGGTTTCCTTCAAATATGGACTGTAGTGGCCCCAAAGAGCCAAAAGGGTAACAGTTGTGGCAAACACAGACTCAAGTATTTAGAACATAATCCAAAAATGTCATGGTGGCTACATTCACCTCTTTTATAAAATGCACTAAATTAGAACTACAGCTAAATAAAACAGGTTAGGTTAGGCTAGGCTGAACTTTATGATCCTCAAAATGGAAAAATGTCTGTGATTCTATACAAACAAACTTTGAGACAGAAACATAACTTACAGAAAAATAATAATGAACAATAAAAAAGAACAGTAAAAGCTGGAGAGCTTGGGCTCAGTTACAGACAGTTAATCCAGTTCAACAATCTAACACCTTAATCGCACCTGATGCAAAAGATTTCTTGTAGATGTTTTTGGTGAATCTTGGGATTCCAAGGGAATAAGATGAAAAGGAATAAAACAACAATTAAAAAAAGAAAACAATAAATGTACCGATATAAAAACTGTAAAATACAAACTAAGTGAAAATATCTGTGCAGTATAATCTAATGCTAAGTTCAAGAGGTAAGTTTAGAGTTTGAAAGACTCCACTTCAGGCTGTTCTCAAACTCATATCTCTTCTTCATGTGTCTCGTCTGTTTCTGATCCAGTTTGGACGAACGGAGGTGATAGACAACACGCTAAACCCCGACTTTGTCAGGAAGTACATCCTGGACTACTTCTTTGAGGAGAAGCAGAACCTGCGCTTTGACGTGTGAGTTATTCCTTTTGATCCGGTCCTCTGAGGACACACTGAGATGTGTGTCACCCTTTTCACTCTAACAGGGTCCTCCATTTTTTTTCTCTTTAACCTCTCTCTCTCTCTCTCTCTCTCTCATCCCTTCTCTCATTTTCTGTCCTCGAGTCACTCATCTTCTCCCTCCTTACCCTCGTCACTCGCTCGGCTCTCTCCTGAGGAATTATTCATCAGTGCAGAGTCTCAGTAGTCATTCGTTGAGGGGAGATTGGTATAAGGGTGATAAATATTTCATATAAAGTTTTATCCATAATCTCCCGGCTGCTAAGCAAAGCAAATGTCTGAAACCAAGTTCCACAAAAGTCACAAAGACCCCCAGTTCTCCCCTCTTTCACATACAAGCCGCCTTTTTCCTATCGAAAAGGTCAGGCTTGTGACAGGGATCAGCGGGGTACGGTTTCATTTTCAGATGTCAGAGAACGGGCTCGTCATTTTCTCCATTCTTCGCCTCCTTCAATGAGAGGATATATGCCTCCGAAAATCCTGACTTCTTTATCTTACCTGTAAGCGTTAAATCTCTGGTGGACTTCAGAATGTATTCAGGATCCAGCTGAAGGTCTCTGGGGATTTTTTGACACTTAATGAATTCATTTGGTGTGCTACCGCGATACGCCTCTGGAACAGGAAAGGAAGGAGAGCATTCCCTCATAATTAGTGTTACTCATTTACATCTCTCTTTTATCACAGAGGTGGGAGCCAGGGCATACTGAGGTTTAATTACTTTTACATTTAGTTTGACTGGCAGATGCTTGAAACGGTTTCAGCATTGGTGGATTGTTCCGATGTGATCCCACAAGCCTAGTACAGAAGTTGCATGAATAAACTATACAATGACTTCCTTAATTAACTCTTACATAATGGCTTACATTTTGTGCTTCCTGACCTGCACCGCTGCTCCGAAAAGTGACCCAAGCGTGTGATCAACAAGTCAGGAATGTCCACTCTGCAGTCAGCACTGTGTCAGGAGCATCATCTGTTTGGACCAGGGTTATAGGAGTAGGAAATCTGACCGTCCTACTGTGTATATTCATTTAGCTCCAGTACTGAAAAGGCATTTGTTTTGTTTGTTTTCAAAATGGGGACTTTCTCAGTAATTTGCTTAATCAGAATCAGAAGAAGAATCAGTTTCATTGGTCAAGTTTGTTCACACCAATAAGGAATTTGACTCCGGCTTCTCCTGAGGCCTCACATACAATAGACTAAATGTATATATAGAAGTATAGAATAAAATTGAACGGCATATGGTAAAAAAAAAAGAAGAAGACATTTTTGTCCCACAGAACTGTACAAATAGTGAATAGAGAAACAAAATGGTTCCAAGGAGGCCTGGGCGATACGATAACAGCGATCATGATTGAATTCTGTATCCTATTATGATGCCATTTTAGATTATATCATGATGGTTTTCCTTAGATATTAGTGGCTATTCAAGGGGAAATATTGATTACTTTTTAATTTGCATCCATCCTTGTCTTCCCAACATTAAAATTAGTTTCAACCCATGTGGGCACATACAACAGATGATTCTTTAACATATAGAGCGGTGCACTGTAAGAGACACAAGACCAAACAGATGAGAGACATGTCCTAAGGAGAAAAGATGTCCATTTAATGAAAAGTGTGAGGCTAAACCAACTAAACCAACATGGATGATGAAGTTCATGTTTTTTTAATTGACTTGAGAGTCTGGTTTAGACCAGATCTGTATGTAAAGTGTCATGAGATAACTTCTGTTATGATTTGGCGCTATATAAATAAAATTTGATTTGATTTGATTTGACAGAAACACCTGGTACAAATGAAGAAATACTTGGTTTTACTATTTCAGTATTTATCCACGTAGAAACAGGTGATTAAAGGCTGCGTGTACTTTTGCCACAGACTCTGAAATTCTGGCTGATATCAATACAGAAGTCTAAACATTAAGGTATTTAGCTGATACTGATGGTTATTTCGCTTGTTTAGTTTCCGCTCACCATCGTAAAAAATAACTGAATGGTTTTAAAGTCATTCAGCCCTTCGTCTTCCTTATTCTGAATGAACACAAATGTATCAATGACCTTTAACATAACAAACAATCCACAAACATCAGCCACTGTCACTGATGAAGGTCATGTTACTTGCCATTGACGTTGGCTCCATACATCAGTGCATCCCTATTAATACCATGAACATGTGACTGTCTGAGATGTTTGAACTGTGCTGTTCTTCTACCCATTTTAACAACTTTTAATTATGATTTCAGGTATGATATTGATTCTAAAAGTCCAGATCTGGCCAAGCATGTAAGTGAAGATCTAATCTGTTTCTCTCTTTGGGCCAGGAGCTCATATTTCTATCTTATCCTTTAACTCCTTTGAATAATGCATGTCTTAATCTTTTGGTTCTATGTAAACCAAAGTTTGTGGAACCTAAATGCTCAAATATATTTTGGAATAATGAGTGAATTATGCTTCATCTAAATTGTTTATTATGTTTATCTTCCACCTGCCTTAATTTGCAAAGTGAGGTGTTTCATTCCTCCAGAGCCGCAGTAATCAACTTTCATTTGCATCTGGCATATAGTCACTGCCTTTTTATGAGAATGAGAATTGAAGCATTCCACATCATTATCAAAGCTTTTTACACATTTCCCTGTGTGCCCTGTAGTGTCACTTGTCATTTATAAGCTCCTTTCCAGGACAGTTGAAAACAATATACTTTTAAAGTGACACATTTGTCTGAGAGGAATAATGCATTAATGCAGAACATACATTCCGGTAAACAGCTCATTAAAGTGAATGTATGTCCGTGTCACAGTTGTCTCTGAAAGCTTTGATAAACACTCTGACGGACATGTAAAGAATATATTTGCAGCACATGGTTTGCATACGGCCAAATGAAGCACTATTAATTATGCTTTTGTCAGTGTGATGCTTTTATTGTTTTTGCATTGTGCCGTCTGAACCCCTTCATGCTCATGACACTCGTCCTCGCTCTACTTGTCTCTCCATCTCGGGGACTCTTCTACCCTCTGCCTTCTCATTCTATTTGCTCTTTCACATATCCACTTTTGCTCTTGTTTCTCGCACTTTGGTTGATGACAGTCTGGTATTTTGAGTCGTGTGCCTTCTGTTCCATGATATGCTCTGTTGTGTCACTGCTGCCGCCTGGTCTCTCTCTCTTCCTCTTCCTCCTCCTCCTCCTCCTCCTCCACCTCGGAAGCCAACCGACTTTAACGTACGTCTCTGCCTTAGACCTCTTATTTTATAACCGTACAATGCTTATAACGATGCTGAACTCCTCACCGACTTTCCTTGTCACCACCTGAATGCCTCCCCATCTTTTGCCCCAACCTGGGTCTCTCTGCATCCCACTTTATGCTCCCCCTCATGACAGGACTTCCTGGGTCAGGTCCACTGTACACTGGGAGAGATTGTGGGCTCGCCTGCTAGTCGCCTGGAGAAAACTCTGGGGTGAGTGTTCGCTTTACCGCCGTTACGCTCTGATTTAACCAGTGTTGTACAGTAACAAAGTAATAATACTTCACTACTGTACTCAAGTATGTTTTGGGAGAATTTGTACTTTTTTATTCTGTTTACTTTCACTACATTTCCAAACTCAATTGCATACGAGTAACGGTAACAGTATCGTTACTCGTTACAAAAAATAAATTAAAGGAAATTTGGAAGGAAATTTTCATCGCACCAAAGTCAGGAAGCTGATTTGTCATTGGGCCTAATTGCGTAATGAACCAATGCAAACGACGGTCCACACTCAACCTGTTGGTAATCTGATGATGTGAGCAGCAGAGTAATATTCCAAATTTAACATTTGGACTGCTGGGCTTTTTCTTTACTATGTTTTAGAATCCTGGATAAACTTTATAATATTCCAAATTCTGGTGCCTTTGGTTGTTATTAACATTTACTTGTACTTTTGTTTTCATTACTTAAGTACAGTTAATTGTAGATTACTTGATATACTTAAGTACAGTAAATACTAGATACTGAAAGACTTTAACTTGGGTAACATTTCAGTTGGTGACTTGAACTTCTACCAAAGTCACTTTGTTGGTAGGGTACCTTCTACTTTAGTGTGACTTTCTAGTACTTTATACAACAGTGGATTTAACACAAACCATCCTGAAACCACTCTTCTCAAGGAGATAAATCCAACAGTTTCTACTTTCCAAACACACATTTTCATTCCCAGATATTATACGATAGTGAAAACTCAGTGCCACCCCTCGTCCCATTCAATTGTGACATTGCTCTCCTTGTGGATTTCACATGTTCCAGCAAAGATGAGGCGATGATGAATATGTCTGCCTTCTTGAGCCATCTGTATCGTACATTACGCTGCAAGATTAGACCCGTGTGCTTGGATGGGAATGGGTAATTGAACACGACCAGGGGCTTCCTCAATGCAATTACTGTCATTAGGGAAGTGATCTAGCACGGAGAGTGGATTGAAATCAGTGTGAGACACATGGCACTGTCAGCCCAGCCTCCACCTGAACTGGGCGATACGAAGCCCTGAAGCTGCTGGCACCAGCAGGCCTCTTTGATTTTGTCATCTTTGGAGTGAGAGGAGTGGTATGACAAACTACAGAGCTTGTGTTTTGTCTCTGTGTGAAGTATGTGGTGGTACTGGTGGCTGCAGTGGGGGGTTTGTGTGAACAGCAGGGCTTTGGTGTCGACCATGAACTCTGCCAGGGACTGGTGGCGGTGGATTACAGAGCTCTGTGCCCTTCAGTGCTGAATAAGAGGATGAGCAGGATCAAGAGACAGTGTTCTATGCTAGAAAACGAGGATCCACACCCCACATCAGAGACTCGCAAGACTCTCAGGAGCCCCAGGCAGACATGATGGACAAAAGTAGTGACTCTGCCGGGGAACCTTGATCAGCACAGAGCTCCGGCAGTGACGCAACACCTAATTTTGCCACCACAGAAGGTGATTACAATGTTGTTTTTGTTGCTACAGGCCATGACAGCTTCCACAATGAGAACTAAACCCTGTGAAAACATTTGTTTTTAGTAACAGCAGTTGCTACTCAGAAAAACGAGTGCAGGTTTCACTTGATTTTCAGGACAGTCTCTGATGACATTCAAGTAAGAGCGCTGTTTTGCTCGGCCCTGTGGTTTTTTTGAATAGCTAAACCGTATCCGTGGGTAATGAAGTCTTCCTCCCCTCCTGTGATAGACGATAGCTCAGAAGGCTGTGTGCTCCATTTGCTTGTCATGCTTCCTGATGTGACTGTGCCTCTCTGGACCCAAGCTTTGAGGAACGGCTCCCGCAGGGACTGAGAAAATCTGTTATCCATGCTTAAATGAGCCCTCCCAGGGCACACTGCATCCAATGACCTGCTTAAGAAGCACATCAGCACCCCTTTCCCTATTTTCCACACTTCGTTTCTCGTTTACTCTTTCCTTCCATCCAACAGATTTACTTTTTTCTGACTTGACCCCTTTTCTCTTCATTGTGTTCTCGGCATCTCTTTTGTTCCTCAGACCTCCTCTCCCTCCTCCATCTGACACAGACACACAAACATGAACTGCTACACTTGTCAGGGCATTGTGCTGGCTTCATTTGCTTGAATGTTAAACCTGAGCAGCTCTTTCACAAAATCCCACTGAATTTTAATTAAAACCAAATGTGTTTGTCCCAAGAAGAACCCTGAATCCCCACCAGTGGTACAATATCAAGTATGTGTTCTCATTTTGTACAGATAGGAGTATTTCTATTTCATGCAGCTTTCTTCTTCTGCTCTCTCGACCTCAGAGGTAAATATTGTACAATCCACTACTACATTTGTCTGACATCTTTAGTTAGTGTATACAAGCTTCTCACAAGACCGCAGCCACGCTGATCTCACATATGATGGAAACAACTACAACCACCAATAACATGGATCTATAAACACCATATGTAAAACTACCACACACACACACACACACATGAGGACCATTTCACTGCAGGATGACCACTTTTCCTTTTCATTCTTGCACAACTTTTACACAGGAATATTTTTACAGAGGAACATTTTCACAGTAAAGTATAATCTTATTCTTCCTCCTCTGATCCCCAACATCAGGTCGTCAACACAGTGTCCTGAATGCACAGCAACACCCTGATGGTATCTCTTACAAAATTATCTGAAATTAACGATTTACATACCCACAGGAGGAAAGTTAATTCAATAACCACAATTCTGCTAAAACAAATACATTCTTGGAACCACTGTGATGTCATTATTGTTATAACATCTGATTCAATTCAATTCAATTCAATTCAGTTCAGTTCAATTCAGTTTAATTTAATTTAATTCAATTCAATTCACTGATTATGCTTGACTTTATTTTCTTGCTTGTTTTTTCTCCTTCAAACAACATTTGTGTTGTGAAACCTCACCAGTCAGAAAACAAAGTCTAAGTCATTTTTCTCCTGATCTGAAGTCATTTTAATATCAGCATGTTCAGAAAACATTGGCTCGTCAAAAATGGGTCAACTATTTTTTTCGGCGACTTTGAGGTGAAAAAATCGGTCCAAATCTGTAAATCACATTCACTTCTCCAATAGGAAATGAATAGAGAGAATCTGCAGTTTATTTCCTAAAAGTCCAGGACAGAGAAGAAACATATGGGACAGAAACAGGAACATACTCTCCAGTGGTTTTGACTTTAAGCGTCTTTGCTTCTGTTCAATTCAACTAGTTTCAAAGGTGACATTATTGGCATAGAGGTTTCAACTACAACCCATAACCCACAATAATAGAACATTACATGTGTAATTGTATGTGTACGTCTCCTCCTGTTATATGAGTATATTTTAGTTTGAAGGGTCATTAAGCTCTTGGAATTTCGATATTTAAGAGCTGCGTTTTTTTAAGTAAGATGTTCATTGCTTTCTTGATTTGTACATTGTATGAAACAGTCATTCTCTAACATTATAACGTGATGGCGTGAATTGCCTAAACACAAACCATGAAAATGCTGATCACGCTGTGGTTGCTAAGAGACAGAATGACGAAAAAGCAATTAAAACACATTATTTATCACTTCTTTTGGTAGATTTGTTATCTTTGAATTTTTCACGACATGAACAGTTGGCAGATATCTTCAATATGAACGTTTCCTCCTTATAATAATTAAAAGTAAAATTAATTCTGCCAGCATTGTGTTATGCAGTGATTCAGAAATGTAAACTGTGTGTGGTGAGTGTTTTCTTTTAATTTCAGTAAATCCATGGTATCTCACCTGGAATGACAGCTGATATTCTGTATTCTTATAGTAAATGGCATTCAAAGTCAAAAACATTAAGAATGCACTTGTTTTCTTCAGCTCAAGCCCTTCTTCACACTGAGGATGTAAATAATTTAAAAAGAGTTAAAAATTCATAACGGCATTTCTTAAGAAGACAAAGTAAATTTACATAAGTGCAAGTAGGTTATAGTAAAAACACACAAATCTTACACACGGTTCAATCGTTGCTGAATTTCTATACGCTGTGCACATGGGGACACAGATATAGTTTGTTTTCTTCAGAGCAAATTTCCTCCGATCCTATTTGTCTTGGGGAAAATACAATAACAGGTCATCGAAGATGTATAGCTTTTACTATGTGCTTTTATTAAGATAGAAGTGTATGCCAGTGGAAGAAATGTGAGCCATGAAGCGTCAAACAAAGAGGAACAGATCCCTGTGTTTATAATCTGGTTTTAATGAGAGGCATAGATCAAAGTTGTTGGGAGTAAAGCTAAATGATTGACTGAAGCAGGTAAGTGTCATCTTTTACTGAGAGACATGTAAGTTATGACTACGAGTATATATATGTATGTACGTATGTATACATATGTATACATATACATATGTACATACATATACATACATGCATACATACATGTATATGTTTGTATCTATACTGTATATGTATGTATGGCCTCTGGGTAGAAATCATAGTATGGTTGTCAAGGTTACAAGATAATGGACTTCATTATACAGATGGCTGCAACCTTTTCTGTTGATATTGTAAATTATACCACACACTGGAGCATATGAATGCAGCTCAACATTAGCATGTTAAATCCATTAGCCTAGTGTGTCTGTCCCTCCTGCTGTACGCTTGAAGCGGGAAATGAACCATAAGCAAAAACTACAGTGAATTCTGTGTGGGTGCCGGCTGCACCCATGGGAGCACAGGCAGGCAATGCATTCATAGGAATGTATAAGAGTTTATGTAAAAAAAAAAAAAAGTACAAATCAAGCACGTTGAATCCATCTGCAGCTCTTTCTTGTAGCGCACATCAAAGCCTCATCTGTGCCGTATCTCACCTGCAGAAGCCGAACCTTCATCAAAGAGAATAATCTTGTCTTTCAGTTGTCTCTACAGCACCGTGAGCTGTACCTGAATCTGCTTAGACAAGGAAGTTTAAGAACAATGTTTACAACAGTGCAAGGTTCAGTCAGTACCTTCAAGCATTTCACTGTTTAGTTGTTAAAAGGTCAGCAACTCTTGTATGCAGGTGGCAAATTCTATGTCTCTCAGCTGCTGACTTTAACTTTTGCTCTTGAAGGATGTGCACAAACTATACATTATGCACAGTCCATTCACAGCTGGACTTCCAGAGTTCTTGCAATTCTCAACAGGAGGCATACTTTGGATAATACTGAGTATTATGCAGTTGCAGGTATAGCACTGGATGTTGTGGGACAGGCAGGTGTACATTCTGTTCATTTTACTGATGAGAGGAAGTCAGAACATAACCTGTTCCTGCACAATCCACCAATACTGCACATTTTGCATATGCACACGATTTATCAAATCAGATTCAGATTCAGATTCAACTTTATTTTTCATTACACACATGTACAAGTACCAGGTAATGAAATGAAGTTTGGTATCTAATCAGAAATACAAAAGGCAGGGATAGTAGGATTATGTACAGTGGAGTGGTTATATATTAGTATAGACAGAATATAGAAATATACAGGGGATATGGAAATAATATGAGTGATGCTATACAGATTATGGACATACTATACATATATACATATTATACAGGTTGAAGTGCAGTGCAGTAACATGGATGGATGAGTGACAGATGTGTGTATGACCAGTGACCAGGAGAAGTGATGGGGGGGGGGGGAGTTCAGCAGGGAGACAGCTCTGGGGAAGAAACTGTATCTCAGTCTGCTGGTTCTGGCCCGGAGGTACAGTATATGTAAGTGGACAGTTATTGTCATAAAAACACAGACTGTCCATCATTATTAAACTCATCTGATAAAACCCACCAGTATCTGGAATCTAAGGTTTATTAGTGACACTTGTACTTGTAGTCCAGTGTGGAAACTATGGCCTCTAATGTGTTGTGCTTCATAAAACCATCACCATCAGACTGGGACATGTGTGTGTGAGCGGATTAATCCGACAGGTGGAGGTGAACACATGAAAACACATGAAAACACAGCGGCTCAACCTGCTGCTGCTGCGAGAAAAGCCAGATTTCCCACAGCAGGAGAACGCAGCACACTTTAACAAGGCTGAGTGCCTGAAAGTCATTTGTTTTCCCTGAATCCGACGGAGCGGATTGGCCGAGCGGGGGTTCCGCCCACAAACACACAAGGTGGAGTTGGACAGAAAAAACATGCGGGGCCAAAATGAAGCTGTCAAACAGACGCACGCAATTTGCTAAAAGAGCTTTGGAGCAATGTTCAAAAAGACATCTGGCGGCGAGATTCCAATTAAAATCTACTTTTTTCTTGAAGAAGTGCACGTTGTGTTAATTCAGAGTGAATAAGTTGCACTATAATAACAGAACCGCACTGACAACTTTAATCTAAGTTGCAACTACCGGCGGAATTGAGACGCAAACTTCGGCCGCGGATCAGACGCGGTCGGTCGGTCAGTCGGTCGGTTGGCCTCCGGGACTAAAAATAAAAAATAAATAGTAATAAATCGGTTCCGAAACAAACGCGACGAGATCGGAAAAAATGTGGATGATGCCTCGGCGTAGCGAACTGGTTGGTTGGATGGAGAGAGAGGAGCTGCTGCGCGTTGAGTGGAGGGAGACGGCGAGTGAGAGATGGAGGCGGGGGGGAAGGACCATCTCTGCGGGGACTGGAGCCCAGGACGGACGGCGCAGTGCTGGCTATCGTTCAACCCTCCCCTTCTTCCTCCACAACGAGACCGACACACAGGTAAGCCGACACAGCAGCCGCTCGGCTCCACCACGACGGCGGATAAACACACAAAACAGCAACAACAACAAAAAAATAATAATAATAATAACAACAAATGAGCTAATGTTAATGCTAATGACCGTTAGCTTCTTTGTACCGTCGACATTAACCGACCGCTGCGGGTCCGCCATAGCCGAATCTCTTGTCCTCTACAGCGGGGAAGGAACTGGAAGTGACACCCTGTAGGTAAAGGCGATATATTCAGTAAAAACAAACAAAAAACAAACAAACCGAGTCGTTTATGCTAATCCCCGCTTCATCGAAACTCGACCGCTCGTGCTCGAATCTGCGTATGCGGGGGGGAGGAATTAACGGTGGCTTCCGCGCGCCGGAGACCTCCATGCGGCTGTCGGCGGAACAAGCCAAGCCGCCTCTCTCGGTTAGCCATCAGGGATCTGGGTTTAATATCTCACCGTGCAGACTGAGACTCGCCCTCTCTCTCCCCCTCTCTCTCTCACTGACTTAGCCCAGAACCAGCACGACCGACCGAGCTCCGGAGAACCCGCCTTCTTGCTCTCGTTTATGCGCTTTTTGGATCGACAGAAGAAGGGAGTCCGTTACGCCCCGGCTTTTAGCTCTAAGCTCGGTTTTCGCCGTTTGCAGTGCGCCATTGGACCTTGTCACGGTAGGTTTCCTTGTCGAGCTGAAGCATGGCGGACCTGGGGCTGTTTGTCGCGCCAGCGAAGCCTCTCAGCCTCGGATATGAACCGGGTTTCTTTTGTGCTATAGCTACGGGTCACCCGCGGACTATTTTCTTAAGCGGAAAACCGTTAAAATGCGCTATTTCGTAAAAGTACGACCGATTTTCGCAGCTCAAAAGTATTTTCCATTTTCTTCGTTCTTCCTGCGCCTCCGCAAGTCCTTCCAACCCACCACCACGACATTTATTTCGGACAATTAGCTCATTTTTAAGCTCATTTCTCCACAGATTACTTAAAAGACTAGAAATCCAACGATTATTTTATGCTAGTTAATATTGTTAAGCGTGTATGTCGGTATACATCCGCGGAAATGTGATTTTTTAAATGAAAATTCGGATTAAATGTTTACAGACTCTTTTTCTTTACATAGATTACTGAATAAAATAAATAACTATAAATAGCCTGTAATGTAAAAATGTGTACATTTTGGCTTCGTTTGTCGTGCCGAGCCGTCCTTGGCAGTCGTACCCCAGCTCCACATTCTCAACGCACATATGTTGGTCATTTAGTTTAAAATATACCATAAATTCGGTGTCGTGACCGTTTGAGTGTTCACCCCGGAGCGTGTTGGAGTCAGTTTAAGGGCGAGGATCGATAATTTGGCTGTAGCTGGGTCACACGGTGGCCGCCAGTGAGCTGGGGCCATCAAGGACACGACGAACAACGAGCATCCGCCATCATTGGAGCACACGTCTGCTACGCCTCGTTAAAGAATGCGCTGCGTTTTGCGCTTATATTCCCACATTAAAAGCCGAAACCCGGTATAAATGTGTATGGAACGTTTATTATTCGAAAGGTATTGGTTTTCGTCGCTCCGGTTTGGGTGAACGGTTGAAGGGACGGTGATATTTGTGGCTTGGCGGAGCTAGATCCGCGTCCTTCGGTGATGAGGCGCCGTGGCCGTGTGGCGCATTTGGCTGCAGTGCTTCCGAGCCACCATTCCCCCTCGTCGGAGACCAAAAGCAGATCCCGTCCGTGGTCAGCTGGTCGCCTACAGCTGCCTGTCCGTCCACGTCCATTCGCTTCCTCCTTCCGTGGATCCTCCCCAACCTCCGCTCCGACACAAAATCCTCCATTACCGAGCAGAGCGGACGAGAAAATGGTCGCCGATGTGCGTCCGCGATACTTTTATTGTGGAATAAACAGGACCAAATCCAGCCCCGGCGGTGTCGGATGAGCTCGGCGGAGACTCCCGGTGTCGTACCGGTTGAAGCCCTCCGCAGTGTTATTTGAGATTTGAAGCCGTCACAAGCAATAGCCTATGTCTCACCATGTAGCGTAAACGTTTAAGGGGCGGTGTAATGAACATAAACCATTATGTCGAGGCAAATTTAAATTCCAGCACTGGAAAACAGCACGACGGCTCTATGACAGCGGAACACAAGGCTTTCACACACGACACGGCAACATTATCATCACTTTGACGAGAAATACGACATTTTGACTGAATGCCGGTATTAACGGGGACATTTATTTTTCTGCCTCAGAGATTAAATGTGCAAACTTTAATGAAAGGAAATGGAAAACAAATGAAAAAAAGGGTTAGTTGGCGGATGTTTTCAGTATTTATGATGAAGTGTTGTTACGCATATGTATAAATATATTAGTATAATCAGAAACACTTTATTAAAGAAAAGAGGATTATTAAAGAGAAAAAGTGCTAAACAATAGTCATATATACAGTAATATAATTCCGTACACAGAGAATGAGTCCAAATGAATACATTTAACTGCAGACAGATCTACATTTATACTATAAAATGTGCTACATCTTGCATACTTTAATGAAAGGAATTTGGAAAACAAATGAAAAAGGAGTTAGTTAGCGGATGTTTTCAGTCTATATGATAGTGTTGTTATATTCATATATATTTAAATAGATATATATTCAGAATTGGAAACACTTTATTAAAGAGCAGATGATTGTTAAAGATAAAAAGTGCTGAATAATAGCCATATGTACAGTAATATAATACTATACACAGAGAATGAGTCCCAATAAATAATTGAAACACATAGAAGGATCTGGAAATCATTTGTAGATGAGTTTTTCGTTTATGTACATTTATACTATAGATTTGCATATCTTCCACTAGTAAGAAAATCTGTTTTATCGCCACCCAGCAGGCTCATATGGTGCATTTCCATCTGCATTCCCATTTAAAAAAAAAAAAAAAAAAGAACAACAAATGATCTCTTGTCAAAGTTAAAAATATACTAAACCTTACATACTTTAATGAGATGCTTTGGGAGACAAATGACTAAACTGCTGATTAGCTGATGAATGTGTATGATAAACACAATGTGTTATTGGACATATACACTAGTTTATGGACAATTATATAATAGATTTATAACTCCATCATTAGAACGAGACAATAAAGTGGATGTTTTTTAATGTTCAGACAGTGTTTTGAAGTAGATGTGGTAGCTCTGACTGAGCGTTAAACCCATTCTGTCTGTAATTCTCTCCCTTTCACACTTTAACCCAGGACTGGATCATGGAAACTACAACCAACCAGCATTTTAACTTAATGTTTCTTTATTCGGTTAAGTCTAGAGGCATTTTATTTGTGGACACTGTGTATTTTCAAAAGAGTGTTGTTTGACTACATTTGACATTTTCCTGCTGCTGTATTCCTTTTCTTATAAACACTATGAATGTCTTTATTTTGTAGATCTGAAATAGTATTCTCACAAATGAATGGAGAAATGGAGGCAGCCACCCATGACCAAGGTTTGATCCTGTTTCACATTTTTCTTCTGCAGTGACTCGTACTACTTTCTCACATTATAGCAGAAAACTAAGTTGTGGAACTCAGTAGGTTTCATTTGCAGTTATGTTATAGGTTTTGGACAGTACAGTAATGTGAGAACAGATTATATGAGTACCACTAATCAATTTCACCTTTTTTTTCCCTTTACATATGTGATCTAATCTTAAATAAATGAAGTGACAGTGAAAGAAATTGTTATTTTGCTTCAATAAATTCAATATTTTTAGATTTAATTACAGGAGATTTGGAGACCTGTTGTACTGTTGTGTATATTTTATTGTATTTTCACAGGTAGTGGTGTCTTAGGTTGTAAAACTGTTCTACATCATAAAAATAACAACATTTTCAATCATCACCTGCTCATTCTTAAGGTGTTCTCTACATCCCAGTGTATTGTAGCTGCTTTTACCTCTAAGTTTTAAGAGTCCCTGTTGGATTTATCAGCTCATTCTTTACGTTCCCACAGTGTGGGCGCAGGATGATCTCTTAAAACTACTGGAGGCCATGAAAGTGGCCCTGCCACAGAAAGATCTGACAAAATACAAGACATCAGAGTCCCACCTGGACTGGCAGAAGGTGGCTTTCAATTCCTACACAGCAGAGATGTGTAAGCAGAAGTGGCAGGAGGTCTCTAAAGAGGTGAGTCAGAGTTGAGGCTGAAGCACAGACGGACTGTCTACGGGTCAGATCAAGGAAATGAAAATTAATCATACAAAAAAGTAACAGAGTTCATTTTTTAGCTTAGATTCTCTAGTTTTTGGAGCCGTTTACCATTTTTCACTATAACAAGTGGAAAAGAGTGATGACATATATCCAGATGTTTCTAAGGGTAAAATCATGAGACTGAACATGAACTATTATAAACTGTGTGAGCCAATCACATGCTGTGTAACTGTGAGCCAATCACATGCTGTGTAACTGTGAGCCAATCACATGCTGTGTAACTGTGAGCCAATCACATGCTGTTGGATAAACATGTGAATTGATCAGTAATACTGTAGATAAACCTTTGAAACATGAAGCAGAGTTGAAGACTGATGCTTTGTTACTCTATATTATTCATTATTTTATCCAAATTACCTCCAAAGTATATTGGTTATTGTTATATTTACTTTTTATATATAATAAATAAAAGTGATCAAGGATCAGTGAGTTTTTTTCCCAATATTTCAGTCGTCCATTAAATGTTGGCTGTTAGTCCAGTGTCTGCGTGACCAAGGGGCGTGGCCACTACGGAACTGAGTTTCACTCTAATTCATAAGGCAATCAATATTGTACTACAAAAATGGGCAGTCTTGTAGATAAGCATGTTATGTAGAACACCAATGTCCATTTAGAACAATAGTTGAACAGGAACAGTATGTTATCCACTTTTACACAAACCCTTAAAAGTAGATGGACTTTTTCAGCGGCTACGTGACTGAGCAGGTTTTTTGGAATTTTCACATAATAAAGAGAACTCAGATAAATGATCAGACATACCATTTTAAAGTACTTGTTAATACCTACACAGAAATATCAAATAAACTTATTTGTGTCATTTAGTTAAAAGGTTTCAGGTCATGGAGCAGTAGCTACGCCTACGTGACCCTTGATCTGACCCATGTGTAGTTTTCATTATGCCTGACTGCGTTGGATTCAACCAGTAATGTGTCTTTGTCTTTTGTAGATCCGTAAATTCAGGACCTTAACAGAGCTGATATTCGATGCTCAAGACTACATAAAGAACCCCTATAAGGGCAAGAAAATAAAGGTAAATGAACATCAGCGTTTTATGATCAGCTGAAAGTCTGGGTCTAGTCCGCTCTAAGCTTCCATTTCCCACTCGATGCACAGAAACACCCGGACTTTCCCAAAAAGCCCTTGACTCCATACTTCCGCTTCTTCATGGAAAAGAGGGCGAAGTATGCCAAGCTGCACCCAGAGATGAGCAACCTAGACCTGACGAAAATCCTCTCCAAGAAGTACAGGGAGCTGCCCGACAAAAAGAAGGTCAGCTCAGAGCGTTTCAGTGACACCTGGAGGGTTAGTCTGAGTCAAACTCTAACAAACTGTTTTATGTTCATGACCGTAGAAAAAATATGTGGACGACTTCTTACGAGACAAAGAATCTTTTGTGCAAAGCATGATGAAGTTCAGGTGAGTCTCTGTTATTTTGCTAGTTTCGAAAGCTAATGAATAATGGGGATAACAGATGTGTGACAAGTGTAAGTGTTTTTAAAATGTGTTGGTTATGTCTAAATACAGGGAAGAACACCCAGATCTTGTGGAGAGTATGACTAAGAAAGGGTCAAATGTACCAGAAAAGCCCAAGACGCCTCAACAGCTGTGGTACAACCATGAGAAGAAGGCCTTCCTCAAGACACACCCTGATGTGAGTTTATACAGAGCTGCAAGACAGAAGAAGGCCTTACTGAGTAACTGTGACCATAGATCTTTATTCTGTCAATCCATGATCATCCTCTAACATACATTAACCCTTAAAGACCCAAACATCCACCAGCGACCACAACCATCCACTGATCTAATATGTCTAATACCTGCTGATCCACTAATCCTATCAGTACATGTCAATAATTGGTGTAAATACAGTTATTCATCTGTTCATGGTCATCAGATATGACCCATTTGGACGTTCAGA
>JAPQRQ010000026.1:19669368-19679718 GCA_037367365.1 Apogon talboti | reverse complement strand
TTCTTCTCCTTCTTCTCCTTCTCCTTCTTCTCCTTCTTCGTCTTCTCCTCCTCCTTCTCCTTCTTCTTCTTCTCCTCCTCCTTCTCCTTCTTCTTCTTCTCCTCCTCCTTCTTCTTCTTCTCCTTCTCCTTCTCCTTCTTCTCCTTCTTCTTCTCCTTCTTCTTCTTCTTCATGTTGTATTATCTTGCTTCATATTCTTTCAAACTTAACATAATTTTTATCAACCTACACCTATAGAAATAGACAAACTATGGGGAAGGATGCAGTTTACTGTAATTGTGGATGCAGTCTATAATTGTAGAGAGGTGGGAATTATCTATCACCTTTGACTAGTTTTCATGCTATTATGCAGAGGCTTTATTGGTGGAAAAGTATTGTGTTAGAAAACTTGTATTGAGTCTGTACATTATTCCTTGTAAAAAAAATTCCACAGTCGCTGTTTGTTTTTTTTAGAAGGTGTGATGTTAACATATAACATTAGGCTAATATAAGACTCCACTGGGACAGGGATACCAGTTGTTACGGTCTTCCGTTTGTGTCCAAAAACCATGTATGAGTTGTATTCTGATGTGAATGACAGGAGATGTAATCCAATTCAAAAAATGTATTAAACAAAAAGGTTAGTTTACATCATGTCATACGTGTCAGAATACAACTCATACGTAGTTTTTGGACAAAAATGGAAGACTATAACATTAAGTAGAAAAACTATGTACTCACAAGCTCAGTAAGTGCTCTGTCTCCTTACTGCTGGGAGGTCACATGACACACACACACACACACACAGGTGCATTATGTAACAATGGCGAAAATCAGACAAACTTCAAATCCACTTTACAACACAAACTCCAAACACACAACGAACCTCTGGGTATTCATATAAACTTGTAAATATTCATTCTTATTTAGCATCATGTTTTGCTCTTACACCAGTGAATGCATCGTGAACAGAACTTTAAACTGTGGGTTCAATTGCTGCATGAAACTTTGACATTATATTCTGTTCTTTATTTATCTGTTCATTATTTTACACTTCCCATCCCAGTTTAATAAGGTTGAAGTACCACCTACTTCATAGGTAGCATCAGGAAAAATACAGTTTGGGTTAAAGCAGGTCCTTCCACAGATCATAACTACATGTTAAGTGTGTTGCTTACAGATTTCAGTATCATAATAGTGCATGAGCAGGCAAGCAAACAAAGGGTGTAACACAGTTGCCTGCAGACAAGCAGGTACAAACTGTCTGCCATCATATAAAAAGTGACATGGACAACTAAACCCAGGGGGTAAATATAGATGCCTGAGTGCAAACAGCTTCTGCCGTCTTAAATGCGTTTACTTCAATACAAAATAATACTGGGACACATTTCCTTTCTCTCATATTTTCCAGGTTAATGACTATTATGGGCTGCAGGCTAGTGGTTGATGATCACTGCTTTGTTCTTAAGATGCCTTTTGTTGTACCCAGTGTCTGAACATCGCACTTCAGCTAATTCTTGTAAATAATTCAAGCTTCTGCTGCTATTGTCAAACACTGCCTCTCATTAGCAGTGTGGCTTCCTGTATTTCTGCGTCTCACATCAGCCGTCACAGCGTGATGAGGATCTGAAACAAGTTTAACCTTCTAATGATTGGTCTCCAACTTAGGCCACAGCAGGGCTCCTATGTAATTTCCTTCTTTATCTGGAAGGATGACAGGAGTGTCAGCAGCTGGAGAGCTGTATGATTGGAAAGTAGATATGCTGCTCGCTTTGTGTTGGATGGAATGGGCTTTGTCTTTTTTTTTCATCTTCATCGGATACATAGAGGCGGTGAGACTGGAAATGCAGATATTTTATACTGCTTCAGAAAACACAGTCAAAAAGGTTTAGTGACACTGCTGCCTCTGTGTCTGTTAGCGCCATTGGATTGACAAGCTACGAGAGAAGTGATGTATTAAAACAGACATGCAGGTAACTTCATCTGCTGGAGTGGGAGTCAGCGGTAAACAACTGCAGACCTGAGATGATCCTAAGTCTCAGCGTGATGCTACAAACACAAATCAGAGAAGCTGTGCGTCTACATTGTACGGAAATGCTAAAAGGCCAGAACTTCTCTCTGGTTCAGTTTGTGCAGTGAAACTCAGGAATGTGCTCATTAACGCTGTCAGACTGGCTCTTTAGTGTCACACACAGAAAAATAGATGTTTTATGAATCACAAAATAAAATATGACTGCTTTACTGACTTTGAGCCTCACAGTTTAGATTATTTGTGTCTCTTCTGTGAATTCAGAAAAAAGAAGTGACAACTCACAACAGCTGAAGAATTCACCATCTATAACTATGTACTCCAGTCCTCTGTTATAAGTTTAATTATAGCTTTATACAATTAATATAATTCAACTTTATCAGTTGATTGGGAATTATTACATTGAATGAGGAATTTATTTGCTTCATGTTTAAGTGAATTGTTTGTATCAAATTTCACAGCATTTTCTGCTGCAGTTGTACAAGTAAACACTATGTTTTTCTCCACAGTGGCATACCTGGGAAGAAATGTGGCACCATTATTCTGTCTGCGGAGGAGCTGGGAAACTGCAGAGTAAGTTCAGAATGTTTACTGTGTGAACTGTACCATGGCTTTCAGGAGAACTCGCACTTTTATTTTGTAGAGACGTACAGATACAATGTTTATATATTGCTTAATTTAACTTAATTTAATACAATAAAAAAAGGAGTAAGAGTAAAAAGCCTCTGTTGTGTCCTTCTGATTCAGGGATACAGTGTTTATTTCAGTACAGTACAGTTCGGTATAATTCTGTTTATACAGTATTTCCTTAAAGCTAGTAAAAATGTTCAATGTTAAAAAGCAAGAAGGAAAGTCATGTCCTTTAAAAATGTCGCATATGCTGTTTATGACCAGGAAAATGACTTTTCATTTGTGGACGTTAAATTAAAATCAATTTCTATTCTATATAACTTCTATTCCTGAAAATGTGGCCAGAAACTACAAGTATATGATGTGTATTACCCTTGGTTTAGCTTTTATTTGTGAGTATTGCTACCAGTCAGAGTACAAATTAGGTGGCTGCATCATTAAAGAGAATTGCTGATGAATTGCTGTCAAACAAAATGACACTTTTACTCATGATCTTCGGTGATAAAGATGCAAAATATATATATATATGTGTGTGGGAGTAATAGCATTTACCCATGTTTTAGAAATCCCCTAAAATTTCACACATCATGTTTCAGATGATCTTATGTCTTCTTAATGCTTGGTCGACCCCCTTAACCACTCAGCTCCAGAGTTGTTTTGCAGCGTTCACTGGGTGCCTTAACATCTGTGTGGTATAGATGAATTGAATACGTTCACCGCCGTCAGTGTGCAGTTGCGTGTGACACACTTTAGGGAAACGGTGCATGTGGTGTGAATTATATAATACGTGTCTTGAAATGTTTACAAGCCCTGTGAACTGAAGTGGATTGTTTAATAGCTTTGACTTCACTTAGATATATCGCACCATAACTGTCCTCATTAAAGCAGCAGGATATGCCATGTAGCTGTGCAATTGCGTCTGTCATTGGGAAACTGTGTACATAGCGAATATGCTATGAGTTTCAATAGCTATTTAATGAGCTCCTGTTCATTCCAATCACTAAAATGGGCCTTTCGTCCTGTTTGTGGGGTGTTAATCCATGAATCTGCATAAATAACCTGTGTCCACTAATGGCCATTGGCTTTCTTCCCATAGAGCTAAATGAAGATCATAAATAATCACATTATACTGCTGCTGTTGGAGCAGGAGAAAGTAGCAAGACTTATTGGGCAGAACAACTGGCCTCTCTCAGACGCTATAAAGCAAACCACTGAGCTGCAACTACTGTGTAAATGTTTTATGATAACAAAATGCGTGTAAGCACCTAATGATTCAAATCATCCCATTTTACTTCCTGCTGTACATGTCAACTGAAAACACTTAATTCATTTGACTGAACCGTGTTTGATAGAGGACTTGTAGAGTTGTCCAAACAGCAATAAACAGTGAGCGAGACAGAAAATGCAATGCTCATAATAAAGCTGCCAACATAACTATTCCAGATTCGGCTCTGTAGGATTGAAGTGTCAGTGTTCACAGTGAGTGAAGTCAGAGAGGGACTGCTGTGAGTCATCAGGTGCCCTGGATCTGCAACGACAGCAGTTAGCATCATCCCTGCAAAGCACCACTTCAACAGGCGATACTGTAATATAAATGCAAATGATCATCACTGATACAAATGACCACTTCCTTTCTCCCAGACTCAATTAAAGAGCCACAGACATGACACTGTCACCCCAGACCTGTGATGTTTCCTCAGAAGTGAACCCTGGATGGAAACCCAGTGTTTTAGAGAAGAAAAGGGAAACGACAGACCTCCAGGCTGAAGACCCTGCTGTCAGTAGACAACACACCTGTGATTTGTAGCTGTTTGGAATAGCTGCCATCCATCTGGATGCTGTTTATTCTGTAATCCACTTGTGACCGATAAATAGAGGCAGCAAATTCACAGCTTCGCCTGAAGTAAACACTGCAAGTCTTGTTTGGGGAAACTGAAACCAGCAGACTGGGGATAGACAGGGGAAGTTCAGCAGGGACTGTTAACTGAGAGGCAGGTTTGGCTCCCACATGTGTGGTGGATTTGCCAGGTATCATTAGACAGAGTAACAGGCTCTGCATGGATCAAAGAGTTCCTCTTGGCTGTTGTTATCTCCGGCTCATACTGTGACGTGTACAGTGACTGGCTCTCTGTCAGATACTCCTCAGACTCCAGCCACAGCCCTAACTCATGTAGATTTAAGTAAAACACACTAAATTTTACATAACATAGCACTGATCTGAGAGTTTGATTCTGTTTATGCATTTGTGATGTTGGTACTGTGTTTTGATTTTGAATTCATTCAATGTTTATGAAAATATAATAAGTGTTGCATACTTTTCTCAGTAGTTTATTTACTGAATATACGCTCACAGACTTAAAGCAGATCATTTCCATGGAACGCTGTATTGATGACTTCATTTCCATTGCTATTATGATTTCTCCGAGAATATACAACTATTTTAGTTCATCACTGCTGCTGCTTTCAGACAATTGATTGCACTTTGCTTCATATTTTTTCATTCCATTGCATTGTCACGCTGTGTTTGTAAAACTGTGATGAAAATCTAAGGCATTCACCCAAGGCATACAGAGAAAAAACATCAGATGAATGAAGTGTCGAGTGAAACATGTAAAGTCATTGTGTTTTTCACCTTCTGGCTCATGATTCAGTCTGTGAGTCACTATGTCATCTTAAAGATGTCAGAATGTGTAATGTGAACTCAAGTATTACTGCATCTTCCAGTCCCACTTTGTGAAAGTGACACTGAGCATTGCTTTGCCACTTACTCCATGCAGTGATATCTTAGTAGAGCAGAGAAGGGTGCGGGCTGCTCCAAGTATTCCCTGGTGCTTCTAAACCTCAGTGGCTGAGATAAATGTGCTGTCTTTTTTCCCCACTTAATGAGAGAACACTTCTCAGGACCAGAGAGTGTGTGTTATCAGTGTCTAATGAAGGCTTAAGGCACCATGTTGCTCTGATAGTGTAATGGTAGAGGCTGTGACAGGGCTAAGCAGGACAGCTTTAGGATTCTTCCATGGGTGTGGATTCTGCTCTTCTAACACAAGGGATACAAGGTTTTCTTTTTAATCCACAAATGAACCACAGTGAGAACCTCAAAAATGAGATGTTGTAGAAAAACCATCAAGGGAGAGTTTGACAGTTCAGGTAGAAAAGGTACAGTGGATGAGTTTCTGCCATTTAGCTGATGCGTATCCTACAACATGAACAGCAAAAACAAAACAATATTAAGTCTGCCTATATTATAAAAACACACATAATATCTTAAAATGACAGTAGGGAATTGATATAAAACAGCCCTGAGCTACTACTGGATGCTTTAATCAGCTCTTCACTCTCTCCTCTTTAAAGCTTCACTGATTGGAAACATAAAGTATGTCTGGAAACAATAGTGCTAATCACATTAGCTCCTTTTCCAGAGTTATTACATCCACCAAGCCGCTTATGTGATCACTCCCGCCTGTCGATTGGCCCATTTTACTTTCAGTAGAATTGTTAAAAATCTATTGCAACAATTCCTATGAAACCTCGTGGAAGATGGGCATGGGTCAAAGATGCAACTTCCATCTATTGATGTGAGAGAAGCTAACTCAGAACAAGACAATGAGAGAGTGCAGACATTCGGCCCCTCAGATCATATCCACACTGGTCTACGTTGTGGATGCAATGAAGGAAACACTCTATATACGTCAGAAAGGTCCATTAAATGTGAATTATTTTAAAATAAATAAAAAATCCTCCTGATTATTGGCAAGACATGTATTATCTTGATAGAAATTGACATGCAATGTGATTGATTGTTTTTTTTTCAGGTTAAGAGCTGCCTTTCATTTCAATAGTGAAGAAAAATACGTAAACCAGATCCACATTCAGACCATCTTCAACTAGGACTAGGACATGATATCATGACATATAAATTGTGCTTTATGTAGGTTTTTCAGGTTAATGTGCTGTAGATTTCCAGTTACAGACACGGAAACACCAGATTGTCATATCCTCATTAGGGTGAGGATAAGACATTGTTTTTAACATGTATCTGAAATCTTTCCCCAATTGACTCATTCACTATTCCCTATAGAATAAACACCTAGCAGTTCCTTAGTAGTGTAAATCTTAGATACTGGAGCCAGATCCTCAAAAGGATTATGCAGCTGTCGTGGGTGCAAAACCAGTGCAAATGAGACAAAAATATAGCATGTAATTCACAAAGCACCCACAGAGTGTGGAATCCACTGACTGCACTGCTAAGTAGATAGCACTGAGGCCACGCCTATGTCATTTCCATGGATGCAGATCAGGGAACATTCCTACAATACATGCAAAATCAGCCTCTTTCTATGCAAATGAACCTTGTTGCAAAAGCCGTCTAATTCACAAAAGACAAGTGTAAATTGCCGCATGCAGATCAGTTGCTCCAATTATCACCTGCAGAAACCTGGTGTAAAGTGTACACAAACTCACCTTCTGTTTCGCTCAGCCTCTCGTTTTATGAGAGTCTTTGAGCTTGTGAGGCTTGAATGATAATGAGATAATGTTCAGTGATAAAAACAAACTCCAAGGTCAGATATTGGAAGGCACACGGTCTCTGTCAGAGTTTGGACACAGTGACACACACCCAGCTGCAAAATCCCACATACTGTACATCCGATTATACGTAAGATTATTTTATGAGACATGAGTCCATCTGTTTCATACCTGCTTCAATGACGTTAAAGCTGGATCCTATTTTGACAGATATTTCAGTAGGTTGTGTTATAAATGGAAAATATTAGACAAGTATGATTTTGGAGAACTCTGTGTGTGTGTGTCTTATTTAAGACATAATTTAAAGGGTGTTGTATTTTTGGCTGTTTTCATTATGGACCAATCTGTGCCTGACATACGGAGAAAATACCAGAAACACAAGAGATTAGTGCATTTAATTAGTGCAAAATCTCACGTGAATAAATCCTTAAAATGGATCAGACTGTAAGGATGTGTAAGGTGGGATACTGTGAGTTGACATGTAAGGTATAATGATGCTCACTAACAGTTACAGTGACGGTGGCACCACATGACAAACCCTGGTCAGAATTAGAAGTTTATTTGTCATCTAAGTTTCTTTGCTCTCGGAGTGACCTTCTTGTTTTACTACGTTGCTCATTTTTTAAAGCTACAGGCTGGTCTGCTTTGTCGATCGCATAAGTGAAGTGGTAGATGTGAGGCAGCGGCGGGTCAGAGGCAGAGCACGCCACACTAATGTGGGTCAAAGCAATCGATAGAGGCTCTGCCCAGCACCATGCTGATTCAGATCTAACAGCTGCTCCTCAAAACTGTGAAAGCCCAGGAGACCAGCAGGATGAAAAACACCCATCTATTTACTATTCTGAGAGACTGAACTCCATCCATCATGTCTCATGCTTAAAAATATGATGATTAGATGGTTGCGTAATGTGGAGTGTGTATCTGAAACGTTTCAAAGAGGGACGCCATAGTGCTGAGACAAAAGTGACGAGCTATGGTGAATGTTTTGCAGATTTTATTCAGATGTGGACATTTACCTGTTCGCTCTGTGCCCACAATGCAGCCTCATCATTACACAACGCAGACTAATACCTTGACCACAGGGAGACTATTTGGAACCAAGAGCATTATGGGGCATATTCATTGTCCTTGTAATGGCAGCACACAGTGAAATGCTACCTAAATGAGTATAATTATGGTAATGCCAGCCTTTCTAATGTATCATTAGCTGCACTCACACCCTCCACATCCTTTTTGTATACAGCCCCCCCTCCTCTGTGTGCAGGGTTTTAGAGACCATTTCTGTACTTCTGCACGGTCCCTCATACTGTTAGAATAATTATATTCAGCACAAGGTATTTTCAATTTGATTTCCCTTATCACATCCATGGGTGCATCTGCAGGTTTCGGAAACTAGTGCCCACTGGCTGCGTTCACTCTACTCTTATTAGGATTCAGTCAGCACTTTACTTTTATTTGGTGCTTTAATGCTTTTATGTCTTGGCACAGCATGTATAAACAAACAACAGGAGGCCAACAGAGGCAGGAGAATGGATTTACAATGTCCTTTACCTTTTGTCTTCTCATTTTTCTGACTTAGGTTTCTTGCTCTGCTTGTCCCCTGTCTGCAGGATTACGCCACGATGCAGTTCTGCGCCCACAAACTGGATAAGAAGGACTTTTTTGGCAAGTCAGACCCCTTCATGGTCTTCTACAGAAGCAACGAAGACGGCACGTGAGTTTGCCACTTGCTTCTGGTTCTCAGCGGGCTTTTAATTTTAGCTTATCAAAGCCAGCTAGGAGAGCCTACTGCGACGATCAAAGGGAAGGAGAACTGAGGTTGAGGGAATTAGACTGGGATCTTTTTAACTCATGCAGACATAGGCTGAGCGCTAAACCAGTGGGAAGAGATTTACCATAGGAAATTTCAAACACTTTTGACCCCATGTCTCCAGGTTCACCATCTGCCACAAGACTGAAGTGGTGAAGAACACGCTGAACCCTGTGTGGCAGCCCTTCTCCATTCCTGTCAGAGCTCTTTGCAACGGAGACTACGACAGGTAGGATGAATGATGATGTGAAATAAAGCGCAAACCCACACACGCTCAGATGGAAGGTGATGGAGGGTTTCCAGTAGAAATCAAGGCGGCAAACAATTTCAGTGGGCTGTTATTGCAAAACGGGTTGGGTGCGTCAAATTTAGACGCCATTGATTTTCTTTTGTTATTTTATCTGCTGCTCAAATACAGAATTATTGCACTCCTCTCTCTGACTACATGCTACCTTGCCTGGCTGTTCGCCGGTTTACCCATAGCTGGCATTTCAAAGCATTTCAACTTTCTGATTGGCTGCTCCAGTGGCATCTCCTATCTTATCTGAATCTCCGCAGAGTAAAAGGCCTCGTGGGAGACCCGGAGACAGGCAGGAAAATAAAAAAAAAAAAAAAATGAAGAGGGGGAGGGAAGAATGGCTGTGCTCTTGGTTCTACAGACACTGACAGGTTGCTGTGTCTCAGTGTGTGCAAAAGCATGAAAGTGTGCAGACCCAGACAGCCATGAGACTCGGCACAAGTCATCAAAGAACTTGTCAAATCCTGCCCTCTCCACTACACCAGGTGTCAGCAGAGGTTCAGACCCCGGTCCTGTCTCTGCTCACCTGTCCGGAGAAGTTAATTGGGTCCGACAGATGGTAACGGACACATGAAACATACCTATATCCCCCCTGCAGGATTCCGTGGCAAGAAAATCTATTACAATTTAGTCTCTGGCTGTTCTTTGTATGAACTATTCCGTTTGCCATCCACAGGGGAGTTTTCTCAGTTGCTGCCTTCAGTTTGCTATTTCTCAGCAACTTGAAACCATGTTTTAAATATAAGGGCTCTGTAATTGTTGCAGCTGCCCTCAGTTTGACCCAGAGCATGTGCATTGTAAGGACTCTAGGTCTGAATTTTCTCGACTCAGGCATTTTCACTTCATAGATAATGCAGATTTTTATATTTTTAGATGTTCTTTTCTTTATATTTCCTCAATTACTGTTGCCCACGAAGTTGGAATAAATTCTTTTTTTACCTTTTCTCATGAGATAATTGTGATGATGGGATTCATTCTTGACAGATAAAGTGTAACTGGGCCTCTTAGTCAAAGGCAGGCGCGTCTACAGAGTGAAACTGTGAGGTACGCACGGACCATACGGACAGAGGGGTGGGGGTG
>JAPQRQ010000026.1:19626866-19646896 GCA_037367365.1 Apogon talboti | reverse complement strand
TCATATCTGATGACCATGAAAAGATGAATAACTGTATTTTACACTAATTATTGACATGTATTGATAGGATTAGTGGATCAGCAGGTATTAAACAGTTTAGATCAGTAGATAGTTTTGGTTGCCAGTGGCTGTTTGGGTCTTTATGGGTTAAATGTAAAAAAAACCAAAAAACTCATTTCCATCAACTGGATTTCACAAAACAGAATTCCTACTCTATTCTGTTTTGTCAATGACTCTATTTTTGGTTTAAAGGATATGGACACTGATTCTTTTACCTAGTTAGCCTTGATACCATTAGTATTGTATGAACAGAGTTCTTTAATAATGGTGAGTCTTTATTTTTACTCTGTATTTTCTTCTGAACTAATTGCTTTCATGGCCATGCATTTATAGTCTGAGTGTCTGTATCTGAGTTGTGGTCTGTGGGGTGAGTCACCTGTCCTAGACCCTGCAGATACTGTATGTGTGAATTAGAGCTTTTATCCTGGAGAGGGGCTCCGAAGACTGATTCACAGAATACTGATGGAAGGTTTTCTACCTTTTTTTTCTTTCTTTTTTTTTTAAATGAATTTGCAGCTTTTCTCTCCTTCATTTGTCTATAGGTGAACTGAATGTTCTTTTTCTTTCAGGTCGCCCTGTGCTATTTCTCTAACATTAATTTAAAAGATCACAGATAAAGGATATTATCTGTGTACTGCTGTAACCAGTAACCAGATCTTTGGCAATGCACCAGCTGTGGTAGCACGGAGCTGTGTGACAGCGCTGCATAAAAATGACTTCCCCGCATCAAATATCTGCAGTCATAAATAACCTCATTACAAAAGAAAAGGAAACACAAGATATTACATTTAACAGAATCTGTGTCTTGAGCAGATTGCATGACAGACTGATGAGGAAAATAAACAAGATTGCCAAAGCTTACAGGGAAGGGATAAAACAATAATCATGCTGATTATCCATGATGGTGAAAGATTAAGTATATCCACGGAAAACCAAACAGCAGACGTGAACAGGGCGAAGAAAAAAAAGGAAAGAAGTGTGAGAAAATGCCTCTGAGATCTCAGGGAGCTGCTGTTTCAGTGAATTAAAACCCTCCTATAGGCTCCGGTGTTCTCAGCAGTCTTTGAATGTGGGATTTACGTATCCTCCTGTGGCCAGTCATTAAGTTAGGTAAGGTTTATTTGTGTAACCTTATTAACTTTTTCTGTCCCAGAAGGCTTCACAGCACCCACGTTACAAAAATAAACCTTAACCTTTAAATTGGAGATGATGAAAACTCAAAACAAAACCTCATTAGAAATTTAAAAGAAAGAAGTTTCAGATTCCCCAGTGGGACGGTCAAACAGGCAGTGCATGTGAAGAGTCTTAATTAAATAATGTATGTTGTTTGACTACACAGGATACACATAAGTACCCTGCATGCTGAAAGTCATAAATATTGCACATTCTGAGCAAACCTGACCAATAACATGAAATGTGTATTTATAGGACCTTATCAACAGTTTTACTAACAGCTCAATCATTTACCTGTAATGAACTCATATATAATTACTATGCAGATGGGAAATAAGCTTCTGGCCACAGTAACATTTGATTCATCTGTTTGATATTATGCTTACACTGTGAACGACATGTGGAAAAAGTGAATTATCAACATTGGCAAATACTGTTTTTTTATTTTATTGACCCTTTATGTAACAAGCTAAGACTCACTGAGATTAAAATAATCTTTTACTGAGATAGGACAGGATATGGAGCAACACAATTAACCAGGTTTCACACAGGGTTGCAACCAAGTCTATACACAACCAATCATAAATCATGATCAGTAAATTAGGTGAAACATCCATGTGTCAGCCTCCATGTCATTTAGAATCCCTTTAACCCTCAAACACATAAACAGCTGCCAAACGCCAAAAAAACCCAACATCTGCTGATCTAAAATGTTTAAGAGCTTTTGAACCAAATACAGTTTCCCAGTGTTTCGTTGGCATCAGATCTGTCTTATTATGAATGTTCAGACACTCTGTAGTGAACATGGAGATAATGTCATTTTCTAAAACACTAATTCACCAGTAAAACCCATGTAGTGTCTAGTGTTACCGGTTACCAACTGGCTCAAAGTTGGCAACAAGAAGGGAGTTAACACACAGAAATACCTTTCAAAAGTCATTTACTCATGTAAATCAATAACCAAAAATAATTGAAATAGTGGGTTATGGAAGTAAGAGAGTAATCAGTCATCCCAGCAGTGTGTGGATGAGTACGTGTGACGTATGTTACCTTGTGCAATAAACCAGAAAAAGTAAAGACAGTTGAATCGAATGGATAATCACAGGTTGTAGATGCTTGGTTTTACATTCAGTTGATGATATATTTTGCTGAACAACTCGTTTTTTCTGCAGTTTTCTCTGTTTTGCTATTGTAGCTATTGGGTTTTAATGAATGTCCACATGATCTGTACATTTAATACAAGAAAATACCAGATATTCACTGAAAAATGCAAAGTGCAGCAGGTAAAGTTTTTATAAAGTCTCTAATCTAATCTAAACTAATCTAATGTAATCTAAACTAATCTAATCTACTCTAATCTAATCTAATCTAATGTAAACTAATCTAATGTAATCTAATCTAATCTAATCTAATCTAATCTAAACTAATCTAATGTAATCTAATCTAATTTAATCTAAACTAATCTAATGTAATCTAATCTAATCTAATCTAAACTAATCTAATTTAATCTAAACTAATCTAATGTAATCTAATCTAATTTAATCTAAACTAATCTAATGTAATCTAATCTAAACTAATCTAATGTAATCTAATTTAATTTAATCTAATCTAATCTAATCTAATACAGGGAGATAAATCAGTTAGAAAAGGGTAAATGTAGAGGATAAAGCATTTGGAAGTTATCACAAAATACATGTAGGTCTTTAAGGGTTAAGAGTGTCCAAAGAGTCCAATGTCTAAAGTTTTAGGTCATTTTGGAGTTGATTCCAAGCAGATGGAGTAGTATATTTAAAGTCCTTTTTTCCCCGTCCAGCACAGACAGAAACAGATGGAAGGAATAAATCCTGCGACCGAAGACAGTAACTACCTGTACTTTTTCTGACAGGTGTAGTTTTGGCAGCACTAAAATACATTTAAAGACAGGAACATGCCAATGGTTGCATCTACAAGTAGACAAGTCAGAATATATGAGACCATCACTCAACAAACAGTGATGGGTGAGGGCTTTGACCTCCTAAGACCCTCTGTCCACCTTTGAGGACAAGAAATTCACAGCAACTGTCCACCGCAAAACTTTTAAGAATGCATCTGAAAAAACTGTTGCATCATGATGTTTCCAATATAAGCAATTATTGAATTAAAAAAGCCAAAACTCAAAACCCTGTGGGGCTCCTGGGTCTGAGGAGGTTAAAGGTCATAAGAAACAATCTGGAGCGTGGAAACCCATTTATTTTTCTTTAACTCTTAAAAAGTCATTGTTTTGGGTTAAAAAGTGGTGTAATTCTCGCGCCGGGCCGTACCCATATCTGCAGCAGGTCTCCAAGGTGAACAGCCTCTGGCGTGTTAGAACCGGTCTGAACCGGTTTTAAAACCAATTAGGTATTAACACTGTATAAAGTCCTTAATGACATCTTACCAACCCTTTCCATCCAAAAACAGTTCTATGATTTTTACACCTTAACATACATCCATAATAGTCACGCACCTGTAAAAACAGGAGCAGTGTAGAATTTAGTGCAGATTCATAAAAATAGCCACAGGTTGGATTTATTTTCACTTTGGAGACTCCAAACTGCCAACTTAAGCCTGACGCCGACCTAGGATTTACAACAAAAAAACATTTCACAGCACTGTTGGTAAAAGTTGCAGCAGTGAGAACAGGAAGACTGAAGGCATCACCAGCAAAAGTGCATGTCAAGTTGCCAATGGCTGGTTTTAGAACGCATAACGTATGGTTTTTTTCAGCATTTATGGGCTGTAGCTCCCCTGCCAAGAAGCGCAGCATTATAATCAGCTGTTCCCGTGGTGAGATTCTGTTTCGGTAGTTGATATATTTTTTTTCTTATTAGAGCTGACACCAACTCCTCTAAATGACAGGACGGCTCCAGGAATAGACAGGAGAATCGCACGCCGTTT
Source organism: Apogon talboti (assembly GCA_037367365.1). Classification (NCBI taxonomy): domain Eukaryota; kingdom Metazoa; phylum Chordata; class Actinopteri; order Kurtiformes; family Apogonidae; genus Apogon; species Apogon talboti. The sequence goes on along the minus strand of JAPQRQ010000026.1, from coordinate 19,642,747 downwards.
TCTTTTTGTATAATGTTTTCGCTCTTTCATTAATACCAGAAATTCAACTGTAGTAAGTAACTCATTACCTCTGTCCTCATTCATATTTTAAGACACTACAAATAGTATCCTGCTACAAAAAAAAAAAAAAAGCTTAAAAAGCTGCCAGTTTCAATGGAAGTACAGAGAGTTGTTGCTATGGAAACGATGGGTCGTCTCGTCTTGTTGCATTGATGTGAACTGGCAGGTTTTCAGCTGATCTCGTCGTGAAGCTTTGGTCTGAAATGGGCTTCAAATAAATTAAACAAGATAAATAATTATAATAATTTTAAAAAATAATAATTATAAGTTGCAACTAACATCTTATAGCTATGTTACCATGGTAATAAACTAAACAGTGGCACCCAAAAGGAGGAAAACATAGGTTGTTATTTTTGGTTTGTTTGTGGTTTAATTATATAGTAGAATAAGAATTGCAGTGGACCGTTGACCTTGGTGGAGGACTGTGCTTTTGAGTGCACTGAGTGTTTCTTTTTATGTTTCGGATTACGGTGTTGCTGCCAGATCAACACGGGCAAAGCTAATGTATATGTATGTGATGTGATCTGGAAACTCATTACTCTTCTCTTTATAGCATTAGTCAGGAGCAGCACCATCTCCAGTGCAAACCTCCTATTACCGCAGATGTTCTCTGTGAATGAATGAATGAGCACAAATAGGAAAGTAAAGATAGCAGTTTATAATTATGTGTGCAGTATCGCTCAGCTTTAAAGAATAAATGAACAAACCTTGATCCGGTTTGATCATGTGTTAGTTGTAGCTGTGGTTGGATTAAAATCATGAAATGATTGTGACAGTGTGATTTATTATTGATTGATAAAGTGTAAGTGGGACTCAGTATGTAATCATTGCAAGGTCGTTACTGAGGTGTATGAATAGGAATAAAAAGAAAACTAAATTATTCCTTTATGGGCATCAGTGCCTATAAAGGAATAATAATCAGATGATAATTATAATAATAATGATGATGATAATAATAATAATAATCAGATAATATAATGATGATAATAATAATAATAATAATAATAACAATGATGATGATGATGATGATGATAATAATGATGATGATGATGATGATAATAATGATAATAATAATAATCAGAGCCTACACAGACTAGCCATAGTAAAGCTCCTTTAAACATAGGATTCTAGTTGAAATCCACTTCCATTCACGTCTGTAAATACACAAGTTTCAATTTGTAGGCTCTGGTTCAAGATGCCCTTAGTGTTTAATCAGTGGACTACTTAGTTTTGACTTGGCATCTGTACTGGCTCTGTGACTGAAATGACTACACAGAATCATGTCCTTCTTCCACTCATGCAAATGTGTAAAAGCCAAAAATAAGTTGAAACTGAACGACTGCCAACGCTGACGTTCAGGCAGATGAGGAATGTGAGAGGGAGCAGCAGGCGGAATGAAAGTGATCTAAAATCCAAATTGAAATTTTGGATCTTCTTCTTCCTCTTTTCGTGTGTGTCGCTTTAGTGCTTCCTTTGTAACAGGTGATGACTAACACGACACAGTACTGAAGTGAAGGGCAAAAAAAGCAATTTCTTCAGACACATCACAGTGAACTAGTTATTCATTCATTTTCATTGTTGTTCAATTGGGGCAAAGATACTGTAATTAAAGTCCAAAAAGCCACACGCTGCTTCTTAAACCAAGAGAGTAATAAAAGATTCATATTCTTTTCATCGCATCCGGAAAATGTTTCCTTTCAAATCAAATCTGCAGTGAGATCAGCCATGTAATGGGTTGTGTTGAGGCTCCATTGTGGGGAGATCTTATTAAGGTTTAATAGTTTCATCCCAAAATACCGTGTTGTCCTGAAATGGAGGAGGGAGAGGCTGCTCTTTTGTTGTCATCTTACATTTAGATAGACTTTGTGGTCAGACTGCAGCGTGACATTTTTACAGAGGCATATCCTTTTCTTTTTCTTTGCTTTGAAAACATCTGAATCTTAAAAAAGAAAAAAAAAACAGGACCCTATTTCTATATTTTACTGAATTCATAGTGGTTTGTGTTTTTTTTTTCCAGCTTGCAGAAATACAAGAAAGAGATTGTATTAATGTGAAATGATTTCAGATATTGTGTGCTTCGCTGCAGAACTTTTGCATTTTGCCGTCTCCTTTCTCATCTTACTGTGGGCCGCTGTTGGTATGCTCATGTTTGCTTACACGGAAAGGAAAAGAAAAACACTTCACTTTAAATTTGGGCATGAGATCTGTGCATTCGCTTGTTTCGCCGACAACTCCCCGATAACAGATTTTTTGTGACACTTTCCTGCAGTCTGAATCTTTCCAGACGAGCACTCGGTGACCTTTGTTTTACCGCTGCGCTGTCACGTCCTGCTTATCATGCTGCGCTTCATTTATGCGGCGGATACTGGGCTGATTTCTTCATCAATACGGTCTGTTTTTGGCCGTTTTCCAAATCATATTTATGATGAGACTGTGGGAGGACTGTCAGTGAATTCCTGGGTGCATTGTTTTACACTACATACACTATCCCAACCCCAGCCAGATTGCCTAGACTGCAGGGATTTCACTTTACAAAGACTAGCGACCATATGGTGTTTATCGAGCTGCAAGAGAAAAGTCATCATGACATCCATAAGTTTGTATCTATTTTAAACTATTGCTGCAATTCAAGGTGATTCACACACTGGTTGAGGAGCTGTCACTTTACAGGGAACAAAACCAAGAGAAGAGAAGAGGAGCCACTCAGTGAGTTAGTGGTGATATAAAGGGACAGAAAGAAGAGCCCCGGAGAATTATTGGACTTCCAGTTCTGAAGGATTTGTACTGAATCGGGTTGCAAGAGGCCATTTGAAAGCTGGTGTCAGATTTATGCACTCCTGAGCAAATTTAGGAAGTGATGAAGGTGCATTCAATTGCCCATAGAGCGATATATCGTTCAAGGAAGTGCCTAAAATAAAAAAAAAAAACAAAAAAAACTATGACTTACAAATGACTTCCTACTCTAAAGGAGCACAGATTGGATGATTTCAGAGGGAGAGTTCGATAAATCCTCATAAAAACTGCTGTGCAGAGTCAGATAAAGGGACAGTAAGGGTGAAGAAAACAAGCCATATGTGGAACCCCAGTGCTATTCCTGGTCCTGAAAGGGGAACGAGGCATAACAACCCCGGATACAGTGAAGCAGCTGTTCAGTCAGAGGCACTGACACTGACACAGTCGGACATTTTCTCACAATCACCATATTGTAATTTTTTTTTAAAGTCCTTTTTAGGAGTTTGCATGTTCTCTCCATGTCTGTGTGGGTTCTCTCCAGGTACTCCGGCTTCCTCCCACCATCCAAAGACATGCACTGATAGGTTAATTGGTTAATCTAAAATGGCCCATAGGTGTGAATGTGAGAGTGTTGTTTGTCTGTGTGTCAGCCCTGAGAAGGACTGGAGACTGGTCCAGGGTGGACCCCGCCTTCGCCCTGAAGTAGCTGGGATGGGCTCCAGGGACCTCTGCAACCCTAGTGAGGATTAAGTGGGTTCAGAAAATGGATGGAAGTTCTTTTTAGTGGTGCATTTTTGATACTCATCATGGAGCTGCAGCTACGTCCATTAGTAATGACAATATTTAGAAATACTTCTAAATGACTTGTCAGTCATTAAAATAATTAGAAATCCTGATCATCATTAGCTTCATATCCACAAATTTAAATTTTTTCCTCAGATGTCGTTGATGGAAAAAAAAAAAACTCTGCTGATTTGCAATCCTTTTTATGAAATGCCTGGTATATTTGCCTGACAAATGACAAAACAATGTACTGATGAATTAATATATTTATACTAGATTTCTCATTATATATATTAGAATGAATTCATCAGTGAATTGACTAATAAAAGTAGCTTGCAATTTAAAAAAAAATCATAATTTCTACAACTTCAATTGTGTATGTTACAGTTTTGTGGGTTAGCCGGGCAGTTAAGCAATGAGGTTTTGTCATGGCCCGTGGATTATCAGTCAGCATTACTGAACACAAACCACTGCACTTAGTTAAAAGACAGGGAACGGTCTGAGGACCAGGGGTGGACTTTTTCTCTGTAGTACCTGTCAGTCTGTTGTCTCCATTATCAAACCATAATATCACAGGTATAGTTTGACAGAGCCAGGTGAAATGTGGCACAGACGTTGAACTGGACCCCAGGATGACCTAATCACTGAGTTAAGAGGTCAAAGGTCAAGGTCATGGTGATCTACAAAACACATTTTTGGCCGTGACGGCTGGTATTCAGTAAATTACATGAGCAGATGATGTATGTAGGCATCCCACTGAATTTGGGGTCTGGTTAGATTATTTACCACCAGGTTCAGACCTTCGTCACCATGGTAACAGAGAATTAAGCCAAGAAGATAACAGCACTATATCAGGTGTTGATTCAACATACAGTGCACTGTAGTGGAGAAAATATACCAGTCTTGTCTTTATTTTTATTATACAAGGTTTCCATTGCCCTTAAATGGGTCCTAACATTTTTTTAACTGTTCTACTAATATAAACACTGCCTACGTTTAAGGTAGCTGAGTTTTGGCAGATCAACCTGTGCCCTGACAAGCTGAGAAAATTGACTGAACAGCAAACTGAATGACAGAGAAATGACACACAAGAGCTTATTATTATTATTATTAAGTCCTTTCCCTGTTGTGATCACTGTGTCACAATTTATTTTCGCAGTTGGAGCTTTCATTGGTTTGTAACTTTCAGCCTTACATAGTCCACTATAGTCAGTACCTGTTAACTGACCAACATCATACAAACCCAGACAAAAACAGTTTCACAGCACTGTTCTGTTCTGTTCTGGGTCCAAAAGCTGAAAATGCAGCATAATCCAAGACAACCATCATGTTTTGTCTTTGTGTTTGATGTAGGCAGAGCATAAACATGTCATATCTGAGAGGGGACCTGTTTGAGTCCTGTGGGACAAATGGCTCAGCTCCCTGAACAAACTTTAACTCCTACTTTGTGACAACCCTTGGCTTCATAACAATCAGGCTGTCTCTGTGATGTTTAACATCTTATCCATACACTAACAACTTACTGTGCCTCTTTAAAGTATCTAAAAAAGAACATTGTAGATAGCTTTGTGACAGCCTGAGTTTCTGCAGCCAACACACCAACCACATCTACACTTTTATGCATTGTTTTTTCTTTAACACGATGAAATCCAGGTAAAAAAAAAATACTCACAAATACATCAAGAATTAGGCAAAAAACACTCTGTTATTCCACAAGACTGTTAGTTTGTGGTTAAATGGGGTATTTGTAGTATTGATTTTCCCAGCTCTCACCAGCAGGGGGAAGTGGTGCACCAGAACACACTTAAAACTACCAAAACTAGCAATTAATCTCAGAGCTATGTGTATCCACAGACAGGATCACTCACTGAATAAAGTATGAAGCTCATTGTTTACATACATCTGTATTATGATATCATCAAGTTTTCTTCTTCAAACAAAAAAAAAACCCACTGTGTCTTCTAATCTTCACAGTCTGCTGATAGTTTACATTATAGCGCTGTTCACTTACTTCTGTTTTTAGACAGAAATCAGCCACAGTAAAGCTGCAACCACCCATGGTGTTAGTTTTTGACAGTTGGAGAACCAGCAGTGACTCAATACTCCCTCTAGTGGTCATATAAATCCCCTGGCCCGTCAGTGTGAACAGATTCAGTGCTTATCTTTACAATCCAATACTGTACATTGGTGTCTTCTTCATTTCATAACACAACACAACACAACACAACATAACTAGCTATTTATTCAGAGCTTTTATTCCTAAATAGCTGCTGTAAATAACATTGAATGAGGAGAGGAGCAGATTGTTGTCCTTGACAGACGCCCATCTGGTGTTGTATGTTTTTTTTCCTGTTACTATTGTGTATTTTTATGAAGGAGAATATCATTATAAATGTGCTGGAGGTCAGAGGTTTGCATTTTACTCATTTCAACTAAGGTAAAAACAGGGGTGATGCCGTCTACTGACAGCAGACTGGAGCCTCTCCTCTCTGATGGTGGACTGAATACTCTGATGTCCTAATTGGCCTTTTGATGGACAGTTTCCTCGTGGCCCTCTCTAGTACTGGACCGTGACTGGAGCTCACTGCCTGATTTTCCCTGTGAAATAGTCGAACATTCAAAACTAACCAAAGAAATCAGTTGACTCTTTTAAATTGAGGCAGCTTGCCATTGTAACAATTTCCCTTTGTGAGCTGAGTGGTCCAACTCAATGCTGATTAATGAGCTGGGGTCAGAGTCGCCCCCGGAGGAAGCCACCATTATCTCAGGTACCGTGCATGCGAGAATTTCTGAATGAAGGTGAAGTCTGCAAAGGCAATCAGTGTTAACCACAATGAAAGGGTGCACACTTTGATCTGAGCTCCCCTTTCTTTCAATCTTTGTCTCTTGGGAAACAGGAAAAACCAACAGAGACCAGTTAGGCCATGTTTAGTCTCTTTTCAAGGTTTTTGGCCAGGATTATGAACTCATGAAAAAAAACATTCTCCCTTGGTTTTCATACATTTTGTAAGGCAGCTTTTTCTCCAGCATAAAAAAAATACACATTTTGCAGTGGTCATGCAACAGAGGAGTAGAGGAAAGGCTATAACGATGAGGAGGTAACCTATTCAACATTATGAATATGTATGATATTTGAGTATAAATATTCACAAAAAAAACAAATTAAGTACTTGAAATATCTGGAATGGATGCAGAATAGTGGGCCTATTTTCTTTTTGCTGCTCTGATGCCTTGTTAATAGTCATATCTTTCCTCAGCATGATGTTCAGTCAAATCATTAAGCCAGCTGCAGCATCTCATTATATGTTTATGGAGACCATTTGGGAAATTACTCTGCCTTTTTTTTTTTTTTTTAGGTTTTGTGGAGAAAGATATTATCATTTCTGAGTCATTAAAAATACAGATTTAAATGTAAAATATGTAACATTGCTGTATTAGAATAACTTTAAAAAACAGGCTTATATGTGTATGTGTATGTATAAGTATTTTGTTGACTTATTGACCATGTTCAACTAAAATAACCTGAAACTGAAAAGCGCAGTTTTGTTGAGCACATAACCCTTTTTTATTTGTCACCCAGTCACTGGTGTTATAGATTAAAATGGCTGTATTTATTTGCATTTTCAATTTGCAAAAAAACACAGAAAAACCTTGAAATTGACTAAAAGGTGAATGCAAATGAGCGCAACATAAACAGATTACGGAATAATTAGGGGTATCTGCATGTGTGTGGACCAATGAGGAGACTGCTGTGAATTAATAAAAGACACAAACATAAATACTGGGTTGGAGGCAAAACAATTATGAATCACGACCTCATATGAAGAACTGCAGAGACATGTTTGACAGAGGCAAAACTGGAAGAGTTTGAAACAACATAGAATAGTGTGTAAAATGCTTAGGCCATTAGATTTGTTGGTTTACAAAAGTTATAATGGCTGCACATAGTCTCTGTATCAAGATCCAATGTGGATATATGTGAAGTATTTACAGCAGTAAAAACGAGTTACAGGGAAAAGCATCTTCTATAAACAAAAGAAAGTAATAAGTGCCAAAGAGGTAGTATTTAATGTGACCTCCCTTTGCATTTAACATGTTTTTAACCCTTTTATTCAAAAAATATGAGATTTACTGCATTAATTTTCTGATGTTTTATACCAGGTTTCATTCAACACACTTCAGATGTTTCTAACTCTTTGTGCTGCTTCTTGTCATGGGGTCAGAGGTCACACTAAATACTGACTTTACCCTTAACAACCCATTTAGTTCAGTTTTTTGTGTGTCTTTCAAGGCTGTGCACATATTTTCAGCCTTTTCTTGTTGTATCTGAAGAAAAGTGAATGAAAAAGTCTCAAAATAGTCTCATTTCAACCCGGCGACTCTTGTATGTTATTGTATGAAACATTACATCAAACTGGAACACTTTTAAACCATAATGACTTTGACTAGGAATGCATGCAAACATGAATACGTTCAGATTTTTTTTTAGGTTTTCTGAAGTTTTCATCGACACCTCTGCTACATTTGGATCAAAACCCAGCTAATGATAATGAAAATAAAACTTTGATACACTACATGTGTACAGAAAATCTCTGTACATAATTATGTCAGACAGATTTCCTCTGAAATATTGATAAACTAAGTTCCATGATCCCACACTTCTTCATCAAACTATGTATTTTGTAATTGTTTCAACTGAGGAACATGTAGAAGCATCAGTCACATACTGTGCAATTACATGTTGGATGATTACGATAAGATGAAGTAAGATAAGATAAGATGAGATGAGATGTTATTCTTTACGAGTCCCGCAAGGGGAAGTTCCAAACACGTGATTAACACATGACAACATGATTAATTTGAACATAACAGCTCTATTAGACCATAATTGCTTGAAATGGAGCCTTTACCAACAACAATTGCTATGAAGAAACTGTAAAACCACTGTGAAAGTGAAAAATAATGGTGTATTATCATCCCTGTTTTGGTTTCGACACACCTCTTCTCTGATTAGAGACAGAGCAGAGAACACTGTGAAACCTGGGAAACCCTCATTAAATTGCACTGACTGCAGTGAGTTTTCCTGGCTGTCTTTTGATAGCGCCTTCCCCTCTCCTATTCATCTGTTTCAGGACTCAGATTCACTTCACAGTGGCCATTGATTTCACTGCATCAAATGGTGAGTGTTTCGACTGCTATCGCCCCGTCTTGGTTCTTTTTGTCTGTTTGATGTGTGACTCGCCCCTTTTCTATGAATCAAAGTAGAATCTGGATCCTTCTCCTACGTAACATTTGGCCTGCACATACCCATTCTACTGAACACAGGAAATTAATCCTTCCAGATATGCACATTTAATGCTGGGTGTTCAGATTTCACTTTGCAGTAGGGATCATAATATTGCTGAATCTCAGTATTACTAATAAGCCAGTCATAAAGCCACGGCTCTCATTCAGAAATCCAATCCGGGCTGTTGCAGCTGTCAATTCAGTCCAAGTCTGTGGTTTTTTTTTTTTTTTTGCATCACTGAGTCTGGCTTCTCTTGTTTTTTAAGGAAATCCATCCCAGTCTACTTCCCTCCACTACATGAACCCATACCAGATGAATGCCTATGCCATGGCGCTGAAGGCCGTGGGAGAGATCATCCAGGACTATGACAGCGATAAGATGTTCCCCGCCCTCGGATTCGGTGCTAAGCTGCCCCCTGACGGAAGAGTCTCCCATGAATTCCCCCTGGTGAGCATACAGTAACGTAATGTCAAACAGATTCCACACTGTTCATCTACATAAGCATGACCTGCCTTCCCTCCATGTACTTCCACTCAGTACTGACTCCTGTTTATGTGTGTGTGTGTGTGTGTGTGTGTGTGTGTGTGTGTGTGTGTGGTCTCCATAACATGTGCTAAACATGTCTTCATATACAGTATGGATGTATGCATTTTCAGATGAATTTTGCAACACCTCTGACATGCGTGATTCAGGATGAATACATTTACCTTTTATAGTGCAAATTAGGGTCTCCGAGGCTGAAGGATTCTTAAATCAATTTGGCTTCTCTCAGCCAGTTAATGTGTTCTGGCTGCTGTGTGGTACAGTCTAATGAGGAGTCTGTCTACTGGCTTTCGTCGACATCACTCTGTGTTTCCATTAAAATTTGCAAATTAAGATTCATCTCACCAAATAATTGAAGCCTCATTCTGTTATGCTGCAGTCTTGTAAGTTGTCTTAAAAATACCAATCGGAGCAAAAATATTTATTTTATAAAGTTTAGCTCCAAATTTCCTTTTTAGCCACGAAAGATTTACTTTGAAGCTGAGTTTGACAAGCTCATCTCCTGCAGAAACACCAGGTGCTTGTTTACCCAAAGTCACTCCTTTCCTAAAACTCCCAGCATCTTTGGATAAGAAGATTGAAATGGATTTGTATTTCTGTTCATCCAATACGGAGACCCATGAGTATACTTAGATAAACTTCGACCACAGGAAATAAAAAAAAAAATAAAGGCGCTTTTTTTGTGGAAATGATGGAGGTGAGCAGGTCAGTTCCCTACCCGGTCTATAATAAATATACTATTACTATAATAACTATAGTAACTATAATATACTATAATAAACTCCACTCTACCAGGTGTAGTATCTGGTAGAGTGGAGTTTATTATATTTAGACTTTTCTGTCTCTTATTCATTATTTACTAACAGCTTTTTATTCACTAGAAATACATAATGAACCAAAATTATAATACAGGAATCAAAGCTCCTCTAAATACCTCCCATATTTCTTTTGGTTTGTTGTTTTTTCTTCACCGTATCTGATCATAATGTAAATACTTTGAACGCAAACATAAACAGTGAAAATAATGACAGGCTTTTTAGAGAATAATGAACAACACAGCTCCACTTTTTGTCCTAATTTATAACAGACAAGTCCTAGATCTAGCGCAGAATGAAAAGATAAAATGTAGGAAATAAACTGAGTGATACAGATTAGATGTCCTTCTGTGCTGTAATTGGATTATCAATAATGAACGCTGCATTCTGTTGTGTTTTTCCCAGAATGGAAACATCGAGAATCCGTACTGTAACGGTATGGAGGGCATCCTGGAAGCTTACCATCAAAGCCTTAAGACGGTTCAGCTGTATGGACCGACCAACTTTGCTCCAGTTGTTAATCATGTGGCCAGGTAAAGTACTTCCACATACATGAGGCCCAGTGTGGCTCAGAACACAGCTGTCCTTTCATTCAGAGTCAATCTGTAAATAATCTTCAATGGGCAGACGCGCTGTCAGAGGTATTAGGACAGTGAGTGATGGGTAGAGCAGAACTAACAGGAGAAATGCAGAGTCAGTTCACAGCCAGAACTGGATGAATACAAACGGCAATTAGACATACAGTAAGTGTCCTTAGACACGGTACAGTTCAGGTAGGATGTATCCACTAGAGTAGAGTAGAATATGATACTTTATTAAAATGAGCCCGACCTACATCTACAATAGTACAGGACACATTAAAGCAGCAGTAACATGAATCCAAACATCAACAATGACTTTCCCTGTTTTAACTACATTTTACTACACTTTTACTAAAAGCTGCAGTGCGTCATAGTGTTTCGGGCAGTACTGAGCAGACGTCTGACACTCTGTGATGCAGACTTTGGCTAATCATGGCTTTACATACAGGAGTGTGAAACAATGTCAGGTCATCTATCTTCATATTTATTTTTCTGATTTCGACAGTCAACATTTACAAATTCTGCTGTTTTCCTCTGATTTTGATGTGTACACTTTTAAAGTAGTTTTTGAGTAAGAACTTTTACTTGTGATGTAATATTTTCACTGTGTGCTATTGGTATTTGTACTGATTTACTGTAGATGTGTGGGTGAGACTGGCTGAGGCCTTCTAAACACATATACACTATGTTGTGTGCCCTTGTGTTGTGTGCACTCTTCATTCAATAAATGACCTTTACCATCAGTACAACCTCCTTTAATCCACCATTACACATGTGAATGGAATTCAATAAATCCACAGTTTTATTATATAAACTGTGTTGAACATTTAGCTCCTTGTGTGTTGTCACTGGAGTTTAGGACTCTAACAGGGACCGTTGATGACTCATTGACTTGGATTTGAATATTTATGACTTACTTTTGTGCACTATGAGCCTGACGTACAACTTAATAGACTCTCAGCATGACATTACTCTCTTGTTCATTAGCAACTTATGTAGGAATATGAACATTTAGCACTCAACCAGCTGATTAAAATGTATGACTGAATGATGTACATAACTTAAAGTCAAAGCATGTCTTTTTGTATGACAGAATTTTGTCATTGCATTTTTCCTAAAAAAAAAAAAAAAGAAGAAGAAGAGGGAAAACATGGCAGATCATCATCAGAATATACATCATAACAATATATAGACTCTTACAATAATCCTCCTTCAAACATCCTCTCTGACCCTGTGTCAGTGTGTTGTGTATGTACCTGCACAGACCCTTGCCCTCTGCCTGTATTTTCTGTTTTACATTTGTTTTGGTGTGCATTGATTCTCTCTGGACGTCGATGTTTGGACATTGAGTTTGTACTTCAAATTCAAACATCACTGCACATCATTCGCAGGTGGAACAGCACAAAAACAAACAGACTCTGATTCATTCTGCTCTTTTCTCTTACTGCATTTCAGTTAGTGTGGTACGGTTCCATCTGAGACACAAAACACCAGGGAAAGCATCACACACAGACACCTGTGCCTGTTGTCTACAGACCTGTCTGTCAGACAGAGCACATGGGAGGCGTGTGCAGAGTTATTAGTGTGGGGATCTTTATTTTTACTTCAGAGCAAAAACTGTGAAACAATTAAAATATTTTTTTCTACTTCATTACTTTTTTTCTCATTAAAGCAATTTCCTGTTCATTCTGTTGACACTTCTATTGAGTGGAAATGACTTTGAACAGTTCAGTTTCAGAGACAAATCATTTTTATCATTTACACGTGATGTTTGTCTGTTTAAAGACAAGAATCTAGCAGGTTTTGGTAAAACTGCCTGCGAAAATATGTAAATAAAAAGGCTACACACCCAGAAGTCCCATAAGTGACATCATCTTAAATTTCTGCCTCCACTGTCTGATCAGACTGAAACTGTCTCTGCAGCCTCGACAGGTCCAGACTGTAGTGATTTTCACCTCTTTTAATACTTTCACATCACTCTCATAAATCAAGGTGCCAAATCAAGCTGCTGTTTTGGTTGGTTTTGATGTTGGTGATGTATATAGCATTATGTGAGAGATGCAGTCCACTGAGCTGTTTACTTTATTATCCTTACGACAAACTGAAACTTTGTTAATTTGTAAAATTAGCCAATAAATCAACAAACAGATCCTCCAAACAGATGACTTTTTTTTCCCAAAGTGGTGTGATTTTGCCTTATATATACTTTAAAGGTGAAGCAACATGAACTTGTAGAGCTCTTACTAAATAATATCTGCATAATTTTGGGCCATGTTACATATTATTTAATTTCCCAAGAGGAGTACGCACAGACAGGACAACCCCATACACACTGTACAGAAAGCCACTGCAGACCTCTCTGCATGAGTTCAGGGAATAAAAATAAATACGAAATAAATATTTTATTTCAAGACTAATAAAAAAGTGATACAGTGGCACTAAAAGATCTGGAATAAAGGCACTCCTGAGTTATATAATTACTTTATACAGCCCCACTATGTCTAAATGGAGCAGTAAAACTCTGATCTTACTTTCACAAGACTGAAAATTATGCACAAATATGGTGCTGTGTTCAAGAGAGGACGCTGTATCCATTGAACCAATGATTAAAAAAAGACTTACATGACCACAACATGACCTCATGAGCAGAAATTACAGTTAATTAAATAGTGTGAGTCTGAAGTCCATATTTGCAGTTTAGACTTGCTTTAATGTGCTTCAGTGATGACAGCAGGTTATATAATGCATACTGCAATTCCCTTCATGGGTTAAAGGTTGTTGATGCACAGCACATCATACAGACTGTATCATTTAAAATCTTTAATAAGTTAACCGTGTCCTTCAATGCTCCAGTCTCTGCAGATGTCTTCATCTAAAACACCTTGGTTCTTTATTGTCCGCCATTCAGTCTGATGATACAGTTACTGTGTCCAGTGAGTGTGAACCGTGCTGACGCTGAATACAAATGCCTCTTTAATCACCTGAACACTGGCCATCGCTCTTCTTCCTGTCACAAAATGGGCACGCTCTTTGATTAAAATGTCAACACCGCAGTCAAATTTACAAAACCGAATGCACGAGTGTGGACTCACCTCTGAACTGTCCTTGTCTCCGATGATGATCTGCCATGTTTCCCCTCTTCTTGCTCATCAAGTCTGGTCAATTGAGTGCTGGGCAATCAATAATGTTCTGAAAGAATAAGACTGCACCACTTGCATAAACAGTTTAATAAATAATTCATAGAGCAGCCAGCGATGGGCGATTGAAACTAGGCCACATTCACTGTGGTGTCTCTGATGGGTTTTGTAATAGTGTCTGGATAGACCTCGGAGACGGGAGGAACTATACAACAAATTTTACTTCTTTACATGTCTATATTAAGCTTTTGTGTCACAAGCTGAGCGGAGGAGAGGATTTGTTTCTGAGGACATTCTTTATTTTCCATCTCTGATGCAGCGGTTGCTGTTGCTGCTCTTGGTTTTCTTCTGGTTTACAAAACACAGAACTCAGAGTTTCATTTTATAAAAATGAACTTGTATTGTGAATCTGCACATAACTTTGTTTGAGTCTACCATCTGTAGTCTGGTGCAGGTGGAAATGACTCTGTGCTGATGAACTCTTTCTTTCAGGTATGCAGCAGCTGTCCAGGATGGTTCTCAGTACTTTGTGCTGCTCATCATCACTGATGGCGTCATATCAGACATGGCTCAGACAAAGGAGGCCATTGTGAATGTAAGTACTGCTCTAACTCTACCTGCAGGATGCTCGCTCACCCCCCCCCCCCCTTTCCTCGTGGTTCTGCAGGGGTTTGGCATTGCAGGTGCTTTTAGTATACTGTAGCACTGCTCTTAGGCTTTCTGCTACTTTCAGGGGTTTATCAGCCAGGAGCACTAGATTTGTGGATTTGTGGGATGTTTTCTGCTCCACTTGTTTCCAGCCTTTGCTTGAATGCTCTGTTTGTCCAATATTTTCCCCTTTCATTGAGACCCTGTGGAGGCAGAGGGACTCAGCTGAGATTTACTCCCAGGTCAACAGGTTCACTTTATCAGACGCATTTCAGTACAGTCTGAAGCACCTCTGTGGTAACATGTTGAAGTGTTCTCTGTGTTTCTCTTGTCTTTGCTGCATGCTGCACAGTGCATATTTTGTGCCTTATAAAAAAAATGGAGATAGTCTAGTGTGGAAACGTTTCTACACTGGAGTCATCGTCGACTTGCTCCTACTACACGGTGCTCTGACCCCCAGCAGACTGGGTTTAAAGGGAATTTGCGACTGTTAATCAAACCATTCGAACAGCCACACCTTCCTTTTAAGATCTTGTCTGCTGCTCTGCACTGCTCAGGCCAAACCCGCTGTGTGCTGCTGCTGCCGCCTCTCACCTTTCAGTTTGGACCCGGCTTCTCTTTCTTCTGCTGACAGAGCAAAGGACTGAATGACCTGCTTCACCTGGCATTCAGTCTTTGTCCTGGAGAAATGAGTCACAAGCATGCAAGGGAGGACTTTTCATCTCTACATTCTGGCTCCTGGTTCTGTGGTGTATCTTTAGAGACATCTTTAAATTTGGCACAAATACACATTAAAGCACATCTGTTGGGAATGTTCAGATACTGCTGCTGGCTTAACTATAATGTTTATTCTGCTTTTTTGTTACCTAAATCACAGCACCTTATCCTTCAGCGACACACATCTAACAGGACTGCCTGTGGGGTAAAGTCAAACTCCAGCTCCAGCTTTGATGTTTTCTGTTTTAGCAACTAATTTGATTTCAGATGCATAAATTATTAAAAAAATAAAAAAAACTCTCACTGACCTGGATTGCCACCACATAAATTAATTTGTATCCACATATTAGATTGCCTCTACTGCAGTCAGGTTGGTAAAAAAAAAAAAAAAAAAAGAAAAAAAAAGAAAATCTGTGGAGTTTTTCAGATTAAGGGAAACATCTATCTGAGGGATATTTGTCAGAATGAAAAAGCAGATGCTGCACTTATACTGTGTACAAGATGGATGGATGGATGGATGGATGGATGGATGGATGGATGGATGGATGATGGATGGATGGATGATGGATGGATGGAT
>JAPQRQ010000026.1:19599173-19626610 GCA_037367365.1 Apogon talboti | reverse complement strand
ATAGATAGATAGATAGATAGATAGATAGATAGATAGATAGATAGATAGATAGATAGATAGATAGATAGATAGAACTAAGTGGAAGTATGTGTTCAGAGACACTGATGGAGTGAGATCCCCTGAGTGACTTTACAGACAAAGTAATGGTGTGGACTAAATAATTCAGCTCTGGATACTTGGTTAATGTCTGATCTGGCATTTAGGGGTATATATACAGTATATATATACAGTATATATACTGTATATATACCGGGGTCTTGTGTGCTGAAAAGGGCAAAAAGAATGTATGTATTATATGTGGGAGCAGGAGGTCAGAAGGAATGAGTGCAGCAGGAAAAAAGACCAAATGCAGCAGTAGACAGAGAGAAGGGGGGAGAGTAATGATAGGGAACAGGGGGAGGGTGGTCCTCCTAAGTCTATTCACTCTGTCCGTGACAGGCATCCCCCCCTTGGGGGGTTCTTCCAGGAACGCTGACCCACTTTTACCCCTGTAAATGCATTTTTACCACAAGCATATATCACTCATCCATGCCAGAGGTGAATATTTTCCACATTAGGACTGCAGTGGACTAACCTGAACACCAACTATTACCAAGATAAATCTGACTCTATTTTTGTTTGAAATGGAATTAAGGCAGGATGTGGTTAGCATGTTCAGTTCATATTTTTATATGCAAACATCAGTAATAATTGATGCTGTGACTGTGTAAGTGTTAGGGGGTGATCATGTTTTATGAATACACCGTTTGACTCCCTCATGTTTCTACGCGTTGTTTTAACTGTAACTGTAATTTTTGATCTTATTTTGGGCTCATTATGCACCAGAACATTGTGTACTTTACATCTGGGCTAATTTTATCTTTGAAATATCTACACAATGTCAGGCTGATTCTTTGATGCTGCATGTTGTTACAGCATCAGTTCCTTGGTGTGGAATGTGTTTGATTTCAGTCCCGAGACGACCAAAAACTATGTACTATCAAACCTCCATGAATCTGTATAATTTATTATTGTATTATTTTATTTTTAGCTTTATTGTTGGTGTTTGTGACTTCTCTGGGGAAATGTGTCTGCACATTAATTTTACATTTTCAGAATGAGAAGTGCATGGGGAGTGGATTTACAAATAATTGGAAATGTAACACCTTCAAACTGTGATATAAGCAGATGTCAACCTGTTTTTCAGAAAATGCAGGACGTGCTCTCTGAGGCACACATCTGAGTCACAACTGATTGTTTGGTTTTCTTGTTCATGACAGGCAGCTAAACTCCCCATGTCGATCATCATTGTTGGAGTTGGCCAAGCTGAGTTCGATGGTGAGAAATCTATCTGTGTTTATGGTGTGTTTGTTTTGTGTTCATACTAAGTATAATCTTAGCAGTAAATAGCAGTTTATTTCACTTGTTTCTTATTTTACTCGATATATTAGATGGAGGTTTAGAGCTGCTTAAAGACAGTGTGTTTTCTTCTTTTCCTTCTCTGCAGCCATGGTGGAGCTGGATGGGGATGACATTCGGATCTCTTCACGGGGGAAGTTGGCAGAGAGAGACATTGTACAGGTGAAAATAGTCTGTTTCTGTCTCTCATTCGTGGGTTTTAATTGGCAGTGGCTCTAAACTGCAGAACATCCTTTTCTCGTTCTATGGCTATAACTAAACTAATGTGGTTATAGTGACTATTAATACTACAGTAACAGAATATGTTATACACTCAGGTATACATCTGATCATGTCTGTAAGATAAGCTAAAGATAACACTGACTTAGCTTATCACAAATACTTTTTATTTTTAGGGCTAAGACTTTTCCCTGTTTCTATTAAGTAGACGTAAGTAGAGAGAGACAGAAAACAGGGGACAGAGGGTAACGGACACAAAGGGTCCAGGTCCGATTCAAACCTAGGCTTCTATGGTAGGAAATCAATAAATCAATGTTTATGTTTCTTATTATTAAGATTACTATGAGATGAATATTGTTTATTGGGTCTTTTCTTAAAATGTTGAGCTGCTCCTTCGATTATGGCAATGGACCGAAGAAAGAAAGACACGTCTTAAATACTATTGGCCAGTCTGCAGGAGGTTTGTTGGTGACCTTTAACCACTGATCGAGTTAAAATGTGTACTTGTACATACATCCACTAAGAGCGTTATCCCTGTATTTGGCAAATTTGATTGACTGATTGACTGACTTTATTTATGGATCACCAGACAAACCAAATCCATAGGAGGTGCAGATGTTAAAAGACAGAAACAGCACGAGACATTTCTGACATAATATCAACAACCGTGCCCCGTCAAACAAAATACATCAGCAAAGAGGAACAAAAACAACAGGATTAAAAGGCAGAGGGCTACACTGAACCGTAGATGGACATTTTCTAGTCTGAGTACCGACCTCAGGTGGAAATGCTGGCTTTGTACACAAGTTCATAACAAAAATCAATACTGCATTTCTTGGAATTTACTTGAAATATTTGGAAAATATAGGTGTTCATCTTTGGCTCCTGCACATGCTGCGCTACAGCCAGAGTCAAATTGATTTCCATCTAACTTCCACAGTAACTTTGTGGATTGAAATGACTCTTGTAGTGTTTTATTGAATAGAATAGAATAGAATAGAACAGAATAGAATAGAATAGATCTTTATTGTCATTGTCACAGGACCAATGAAAATCCCTTTAGCAGCTCTGTTCTGTTTTGCAGCAAAAACACTGTATAAAAATAACGCAGAAAATACCAAAACATGTAGACAATGTGTAAATGTACAGGATAAAATATTAAATACACATTGTTGTGGAATTTTGTCTATTGGAGGCGAATAAGATGATTTTCCAAACGATCAGTGCCTTTTAGTGTGTTTATGTGGAGCTTCAAAGGTTCCAGTCACACAGAGTGTAGAGCAGTCTGCAGGACGAGCACAGAGAAGGGGAATTTGCTCGTCTCTATTATAGATAGGAGGTGTAACCCCCCTTTTCCCCTCTTACTGCGCTGCTTTGATGTCAGAGTACCAGAGAATTTACATGTGATAGATTGGCATATGTGGGGGTCAGTATGAGATAACCGCAGGTGAGAAGAGTTTGTGTCCTGTTGACCCACCACAGCCCAGCAACCGTTCAAACAGCACACTAAAGCTGCCATTACAACATGTACTACTATAGTACTACTAAAAACTACTGAAATATACAAAAAGAAAACTCTGCACTACAGATGAGAAATATGTACAACAAATAAAGACCTGTACAACAAATATGTACAATAAATAAGGACTTTTATATACAATAAATAAGGATACTATTAGGAGAACCATTGTGTTTACTGCCACTGATGTCTTAAGGGTCAGATTATCCTTAAGACATCAGAATACAATTTAATTTTTTTTCCTTTTTTTGACAAATTTCACCGAATACTTTTCCAAATCATCTCGAAAAAAATCACTTAATTCAGACTCGTTTTCAAACTCAAGGCCCACTCCTCTTTTTTTGGATTATTTTCTCAACATAGTAAAAAATGTGGTGCTTGGTTGGCAAAAAGGAAAAAGAAAAGCAATGATGCATGTTGAGTTGAAGTAACCAAGCTTGTTTTGTCCCTGACATTTCCGCTGTTGTTGCATACACCGTTTAAAGAAATGTGTCTCCATGCCGCCACAGTTCGTCCCGTTCAGAGACTACATGGATCGCACAGGCAACCACGTGCTGAGCATGGCGCGGTTAGCCAAAGACGTACTGGCTGAGATCCCTGACCAGCTCATCTCCTACATGAAGAGCAGAGGTATCAAACCCAACCCGGTCCCACCCGTTTACGTACCCGTCGACCACCCCGAAACCAACCCCGTCTGAGCCCACCCCAACAGCTCCACAGTGGGGTTGGTGGGGGGGGGCAGGTCCACGGAGGGATGGGGAACCTGCCTCCAACGAACGTCCTTCGGAGGGAAAATGGAAACGCTTTGAGGCCCTTTCGCAAATATTAATCCAGCTGCACGAAAATGTCATGAGACTCCATTTTGGTTTGGAGCGAAACGACTGCTTTTTGAGGGAAACGCAGATGACTGGGGAGTTGTCCGCTTTGCCTGAGGATGAGAGCGCTGAACGGTGTAAAGGAGGTCTTAGTTGTTTGCTGTCAAACCTGTCAAAGTGGTGATGTAATGGATAGCAAGTAAACCCGTAGAGAGGGCCTGTTTGAGGGCATAAATATATTAGAATGTGCCAGTGTGTATCATGTTTGTGATACCTTTTGGAATCAATGTGTGTTAAACTAGGAAATCAAGTGTATATTTATTAATTTATTTATTTAATGCAGAAACAATTTATTCCTTCGAGGTGTTTTAATGGATGAGGATCAAAGTCATACTTCCCCTGTAGTTTTCCATCCTATATTTTGTGACAAGTGTAATAAAAATCCCCATTTCTACTTTGATAAGGACTGTAATATAAGAGCATGCGATAAAACGTACTCAGCAGTTTATCGTTCATTTCCACTGATAATTTTTGATTGCAAGCTGTAACGTAGAGGACCTGCTGCGAGCTGTTTCCACACCGACTCCCCAGCGCCATGTCTTAGACCTATTTCTAACGTTTATATTAACAGAATGCACTAATTACTGCTCAAACAAAAAGCACAAAGGTAATGTTCATAAGCTGAAAATGATTACTTTAAATGAACCAGCAGATGCCACAATAAAACTAATGGAAACGAGCCCAAGTTATTTATTTATTTTTTTTAGCTTGAGCTTGTCTTCCACCACCATAAAATGAAAAGAACAACAACAAGAATGTTTCTATGAAAAAAATAGCATATTGACATGTTTCAGCTACCCAATATTTATCAGAATAATACTATGTTTGTAGAAAAATGGATAAATAATTCCAGTCACAGGGCGTGCAGAGGTGGTTCGACGTAGGCAGAACGGTAAAATATGTGTCACGCTCTGAATCTCCTTTGTTATCTGGCTGTTTCTGTGTGTTTCTTTTCCATTATATTTGTTGTGGCTCAGGTTCATGGTCTGGGATTTTGCTTTGTACTTTAACAGACCCGACAAATAAACTTTTTGCAAGACTGATGTCAACTTTTTTTTTTCTTTCCCAAAAATTGCGAATCTTGCAACAGAGTGTGAGATATTTGGCGTTTTTTTTTTTTTTTAAGGTTATCTAAGAAAAACAGGTGATTTCACAAAATCAAACAGTTATGAGTCCAGTTTTGTTCATTCAGTTAGTGTGTTTACTTTGTTTTTCCAGTGCTCACAGATCCTTTCTCTGTAATGTTGTTATATTCTATATTGATTCACCCATTTTATAACAATTACACTTTAATACTTTAATAATTCAACCCAGTCGTTGATACACTTTTTCTTCCCTTGTTTGTGACTCTATACAAACTTTTAAAAGACAGTTTGTGGCACACTTGTGTAGATCCTAAGTTGTGTATTTGTAAAGGCCATCTTTTCACTCGTACCTCTCAGTCACTCAATATCCTGATCCAAATGTGCCTATTATATGGAAACATATCCAAATTTAGTTACCCAGGTTGTATTCTGCAGACAGCAGATCTCTTTGTTTCGATGTACACACAGAAAAATGACGGGGATGATAAAACTGTTGCAAGATTAGGTTGATTGCAGAGGCTGTGGCTGATACACACTGCTCCAGCCGGCGTTGTGTTTTTTTTATACTTACAGCTCTTCACAAATGATCTTTGAGATAATGAAAGTTAACAGTGTCGCTGAGCCTTGTTGTACAATTTGCAAAGTCAAGACTTGTTTACAGTTCAACTGTGGCTATTAACATTGCCTCAAGGAAAAAGTAAACATTCATGGGTCTCATTATGAAATTAGTTGAAGTGTAATCCTTTTGTTTGTACATTGTGTAGTTTAGAGTTTCACTGGATGACACTGGAGAACTAATGTTTACAAAGATGTGTTGTTTTGTCTTCTGAGAATGTGAAGCTCTAACTTTCCTTTGGTCCTCTTACTGGTTTGGTTTGTTTTGTGTTTAGGGAAAATGTGTCCATGTAATTTATGTTGCTTTAATATCTTTGTTGGCCATTGAACATGCTGACTCCCGCTGTTTTAGTGCCCTCAGACTGCAGATGGAGTCTGATGATACTGCACAAACTCCTTCTGTCACAGGCCTAGCTCCGTATTTGACTTTTTTTTCTCTTTTTTTTTTGGTAATGTTATTTCTCCCTCAGAAGATGAAGCAGCATTTAATCTGCTGCCAAATTCACCTGTTCATCAGGCTGAAATGAGGCCATTAAGTTACGTTACATAACGCTCATAAATACCGGTATACCTCTGCAAAAAGTCTGTCAAGCCAAATGGAAATGAATAATATACACTTATTACATTTGTTAGAAAATTTCGAAAAGTATTATGAAGTATTATATAACTCCACCTTTAATGCCATTAAAATATAGATGTCTAATATATTTATTTTGCAGTTAATCTCCTTTATTGCTACTTAATGCTAAAGTAATTTTATTTTCATATTTTTCTTTTGTGTTACTTCAACCAAAACAGTGACAAGTGACTGCTTACTCACAGGAAACTAAGTGTCATCAGTTAAGTGTGATGCCACTGAACTCAGCATCATGCAGATCACGTACTGAGTGAATCCTGCAAATGTCTATGAGGAAGGATGAAATGTAAAGTGGAGATGGGCCATATGTTGTGTGCACTTTTGAACACATTTCAGATAATTACCAATGTATAAATAATTTAATATAAGAAAGAATCCCTTTTTTTTGGTATTCCACTAAGACAATAACCAGTTTACTCATTTTTTCCTGAGGGCTGTTACCTCTGTGAGTTTGTCCTCCCAGAGAAATCAAAGATAGTACCCTTTGTAATAGCAAAAAAAAAAATCAATAAATATGAAATGAGCACAGTAATGAGACTTATGCAATTGTGGAGCATTAAATTATAAAATATATTTTCATGTTTTTTTTTTGTTTTTTTCTTCAGTCTTTAAATTGTCTTTCCAACAATATAATTATGTCCTTTCTCTCAGTGGAAATGGCTCTGATTATCCCTTCATTCAGAATTTCCTTTGAGGCTGAACTCCAATTATGTACATAACCCCCGTATTAAAATGATTCAGTACCAAATGTTTTTTCCGATGAACTTGGCCTCTTCAGGCAATGTGCATGTTTGTGCCAAAACGGCAGGAAGTTTTGATAGTCTGCCTTCATTTCACCTGATTAGTGCATCTGCCATGTGCTTAATTTGTTAGTTGGGGTGTTATTTAGAGATAACAGCCACCAAGCATGTTGCATCTCTGGTTTTGTTCCATTTTGTTCCTGCGAGACACATACTGTATGGGTTCTTCTTGCCACTACTCCTGTTTTATCCCAGGTTGTTTACATACCTCTCTTGGTCTCTGACTTGCATGCTGAATAATTTCCAAACCAGGTGTTGGACATGATATTGTCGTCATACTGTGGTTTGTGAAATGCTTTGTAATGGATTGCCTTAACTGAAGATTAATAAAATATTGACAACTTTGGCAGAATATAAGGTCTTTTTTGTGCGTATCTTAGCAAATAGTACAGAACAACCCGTTCACACACTCACCTCCCGTGCCTCGCAGAGCTGTAGGTAACTTCCTGCAGTGTGTATTTTCTGTTTAAATCCCTCTGTTGATGTTCATGAATTAAAAAAGCTGCTGTCATGAGATTTTTACAGTGGCCTTCTTTGAACAGGGTGGTTGATTTGTATCTACACATTTCTCCCCTGAGAGACTGTCGTCCAATCAGCGATGAGCGCTGTCCTCTCACAGAATGCACTCCCCTTAGAAATGTGTTTTTCTCCCCTTAATGAGATGCACTGCTGACGAATCAAGCTGTCCACCTGGGGAGAGGGAGACAGCAGCTGGAGCCATAAATTACCAGCCTAAGATAGAGCCAACACCTCCCCTGCCCACCCACTTACTGCCTGAACAATAACCACCGACTGGCAGCAAGGAAGAGGATCAACAGCTAATGACATAGAATTATACCCCACTTATATATAACATTTCACATATAATATGCAGAAATCACTCATAACAGAGTTCCTCTCCAAACGAATTACACCAATTACTCCGCAGCTCTGGCAGGCCATGTTTCACGAGCCAAAATAGATATTGGCAAACCATTCTCTGTATACCAGAAAAGATGCTCTGTATTGAGTTTTCATCTCGGTGATATCTGTTTGTCGACTTGTGAGTCTGTCAATACTGCAGCATCAGTCATGCGATAGAGGATGTGTTAATAGACTAATGAATTACCGCCTCTGTGAGCAGTTGGCAGTGCACAGTTTCTAAGTGTCGTATTAATCTGATTTGATGTTTCAACATGAATAAAACTGATTCAAGATGTAGCTGGAAATCACATCTAATTTGCTGCATTTTACTTTAGAGTACTTTTGATTAGACGAGGGGAAACTCCCCCAGAAAACCTTGGAATGGAAGGGATCCCTCATCCAGCATGAACAGACAGTCCAATAGGTGTCATACGTACAGAAATTTAGACAAACAGTGACTATAGATAGAAATAATATAGCTTTTTTTATAATTTCCTCATAGTAATATAAGTCGTTACAATCGATCACTTTGCTGTTTTTTTTTTTTACCTTAAAACCAGTACAATAATGTTAGAAGTCTTTTCTTATTTCATAAAGAAAGTATTGTTGAATTTCTGGCCCTGAAAGCCACCATTTTTATCAACAACTGTAATTTAAAGTAAACTTCACATTTATTGTCGCTATAGGAAAATGCATTTAACCTATCCAAGTAAACCCAAGGAGCAGTGGGCTGTCGCTGAAAGCACACAGGGACCATCCCCAGATCTATACTGGTACCTTGGTCAAGGTCACAGACAGGAAATATAACATGGCATACATGTTTTTGATGGCTGGGGAAATCAGAGGACCCATGGGAAACTTACATGGCATGGAAATAACATGCAAAGTCCACACAGAAAGGCCCTGATGCAAATGGGAACCGACCTTCAACCATGTAACGTAACCACAGTTTGTAATTTAGTCCCAATTTATGAACCAAACAGCCGGCGGCAACTAAAAGCATCTACTGATCTCAAATATTTAATACATTTTGAACCATTAACCCTATCAATACATTAAAATAATTCAGGTAAAATACAATTTCTCAGCTTTTCACTGTAGATATGACCCAGTTTGATGTTCAAAATCTGTCATGAACATGGAAACAGTGTCATTTTTTTGCAACAATGCAATATTTTTCAACAACTATTAAAACTAATGTAGTTTAACAGATGACAGTGCTTGTTTTTATGTTGTTAATGATATATTTTGATGAAAAAGTCACTTTTTCTTCTGTTTTCTCTGCTGTGATATAATAACCTATGACATTTTATGAACATCAACATGATCATTACATTAAGTACAGGGAAAATACCTTCTTATCATTGAAAAATGTAAAATGCAGTGGATAATACCATACAAAAAAGGTGATAAATCACTTGAGAATTGGTAGACCTAAAGGTAAAATTCATTTGGAAGTCACCACAAAAAATTGTTCTAGGTTTGAGGAGTGTATGAATCCAATTAAAAATAAATGAGTTGCAGGTCTGGATATCTGTTTTGAGATTTTGCGTGACTAAGCTCAGCAGTGTGTCGGTGTGGTCAGTAGTTAGCAGACCTCTCGACTCCTCCTGGTGTCTTTTTTTAATTTGTTCAATACGGCAGAGAGGGAGGTGTGCAGAAGCTGCAGTAGTCCCACACTAAGCAGAGATCAGTGTGGACTTCAGGCTCAGTATTGACCTGGAAGCCAACCGGAACCGGAGCACGCCCACACTTTGAACGGCCCAATTAAAACGGCCTCCAGGTTCTCCAGCGGACCGCCGGGCGGCCTGTTGTCTCACTGTTAACGGAACAGCATCCACCAATTTGTAGAACTCAAAAAAAATAAAAAATAAAAAATAAGTCGGTTGGAGGGATAGGGATTGTTCCAGTCTCTACTCCTCTCTGCTCTTACTTACTGTGCCTCTTTGCAAAGCTTTCTTCTGTGCTGTAACAAATGAACTCTGCTCACCTTGGGGCTGCTACTGGTCCTGCTCAACAGCACAAATGCACTCACCACCGTGACTCACTACCCGTTCAGCTATTGGCTATAAATCATCATTAGACCACCGATAAAGAATGATATTAGGAGAATGAGTGAGTTTTCAGTGCCCTGTAATGGAGCCGGAGTGGAGCTGTGGGTGGTTTCCCATTACTGGCCATATGAAATAATGTGTTGGAGATTTGTCAGCCGGGATAGCTGTCCACACAAAAATAAACATGATGAATCATCTCAATTACTTTGTCACAGCTACTGAAAAGAAACACAAACATGCCACATCTGTGTTTACCTGTTTGTCCTTACATTTAAACTAAAGGACAAAACAAGAACATTTCAGCCTCACCGCAAATATACAATGAATATCGCATTTTCTGCCTCGAGGCTTTGACAATGGCATTAAAAGTGAACAGCTGCTTAAGGCACCGGCTACACACGCATTAATAAAATCAGTAAATACAAAATGGAGAGGAGATGAGCACCTGAGTATGAGAGTGCTGACTTCTCAGGGGGGAGTCCAATGTGCTGAATATCATTACATCCTGGCAGAGTGAGCCTTATTTACTGTTTGGTGCATATTGGAACAGGCTGTTCCCCCATAAAACTGCATTTCCAATACGGACACAAAAAACAAGACTGAAATTGAAAATGTCAGTGATATTTTAGAGATTGTGTTTGATTCCACACAATCAGCCAGCACAAAAAAGACAGGGATGAAAATGTATGAAAAAGCCTGCAATGTCATTTTAATTGTAAGATGTATGTGCATACGTGAGATTTAAAAGGGTAAGAAAAGAAAGGTCTATGTCTTAAATGTGTTTAATAATGATGCATTAAAGTGTGTTTATGTGCTCAAATAAAACACAAAAAAATTTTTCCTTGAGGCATTAAAAATGGAAGAGATGCAAAAAAAAAAAAAAAATGCCTAAGATATTCACACTGACAAGATCTCATGCAAATCAAATGGCTGTTACATCCCAGAGTGCTGATGCTGCCAGTAGCCATCAGCCATTTCAGTGGTGAGAAGCAGTCCCTGGTCGATGTGTGCCATTTAGCAGCAAACTGAAAAGTGCACACAATGCCTGGCTTGTCCAGCCCCTCTTACACGGTGAAAGGCTTTGGAGATTTCAAATAAGTGGAAGTAGGTGGTAGTTTCTCATAGCGTGCAGATAATACTTCCTACACTGACAGCTGCTGTATCTGTGCCCCCTGCCTGTATTTACCATACACCTCAGATTACCTCTTCAGTGACTCGGAGCCAAGACTCTAATCTTTGCGACTGGGGGAAGTAGGAGAAGGGCAGACTGGTGATAGTAAACACACGGGAGGAAAGAGATGAAGGTGTGCGGCGAGAAAGGCGAAAGGAGCAAACAAGTGGTGACATTAAAGATGAGAGAGGGAGAGAGAGAGAGAGGGAAAGGTGGGGTTTTCATGAGAGTGGGAGGCTGGAACATGGAGTAAAGGAGATTAGAGCGAGCACAGAGGGGGGAGACGGAGTGTAGTGAGGAGGAGAGAGCAGGGGAGAACAGTAGGGAAGAGGAGGGGAAGACAGAGCCCCCCGTTGGGAAGAACTGTCCTGGGAGTCATCGGTGAGCAGCTGGATGTGGGCCTGTGTAAGCCAGAGCCTCCCTCTGTGGTGTTAGGGGAGCTTAACAAAGAGTGATGAATGACTGCTCCGTGGATGGGAAAGAAAACAGAAGGAGAAAAAAGTCTCTCCTGGTGAAGTCAAGGCCGCATGTTTGAGATTCTTTTGACGCCAAAGGATAGGATGAATGAGCGAAGACCATACACTATAACACTGTCATTTACTGTGACATTCAAAGGCTTCATACATGTGGAAACGTGACGATGTTTAATGACACCCCGGAGCACCAGTAACAAATCTGCTCGGCTGATGCCTTTCCAGAGAATTTACAGATTTAATGATGGCGTCTCAGAAATTACCTTCGTTCTTTGAAAGTCACACAGCCACAGCTGCTTTTCTGAAAATAATTGCCTTTTTTTTTGGCAGCTTTTACCTCCACTTCTCCAAAATCCCTCTTTCCATTCTCCACTCAACAGAAGTGTTCTGTGACTGCTGATCTCTCCAGTCTCCTCCCTCTTACTCCCGTTCAGCCTCGTGTATTTACTTACACATACATTGCCATACGTGGATGTGCCCCCACACACTGAAACACTGGCAGAGGAAACAGAAATAGCTATAGACTGTGAGCAAAATGATAACAGCCTTTGCTGCTGTGTGGGTGTGACACAGCTCAGCTTCATCGTTCCAACTCTCTGCGACTGTCTGGGAAAAAGGACTAAAAGAAATCACTATAAAGTGCAGAAACCACTGGCTGTCTTATTGTCTATCGCAGCCCTGATAGACTTTTTGCTTCTCTTCTGATTTCACCTACACTGAGCTCAGAGCTGGTGCTCTTCTCCTACGCTCTGGCAGCAGGTATTGTCTTTGAAGAACACTAAGAACTGACAGACTCAGCATTTTGAGACATTAAAGTGGAAATCACTCGAAATAAGAAATGGTGCTTTCTCTGAGGCCTGTGTTAAAAGGCCACTCTGTTTCTCATTGGTTTTGCCTGCAGGAAGGTCCTTGTTTCAACTTCAAGTCAAGCAGTCTGTCAAGTTCATACATTTGGTTTCAATTTTTCCATCCTCTGCTTCAGACCAGTCAAGATGTTATGCTTCGCTGAGGGTGAGGACTCCCTATGCATCATGGATGAAAGTCTATGAGCCAGCTTTGTGGAAAATGCATTCATTTGCACAGAAGAAATGTTTTATAACCCACAAAACCACACAATGAGAGCAATGGCCACAAATCAGACTTGATTTAGGCTGATCTTTATTTTTAAAGACAGCTCTTAGTAAGGGACTCCACCGGGTGCTGTCCATGGTTCTGAAAAGACAGATCCACAGTAAAGCAGACCTAAGGCTGGAAACATCTCTGTTTTACTCACTGTCCACAGTTTCTATAAAAAGTCTCCATATTGACCAAATTAGACAATATATTAGACAAATCAACAATCCATGGTGAACTGGCAGACGTCATTTCTAATTACCATAAAGATAAAAACCACAGTCCACACTATATACACTGTACTATCACTGTAAATACTCTCAGGAGAACTGAGTTTTATTAAACCACAAGCAGATATACTCCCAAATAAACGTACTACTCAGAGTTAATTTAAACTACAGTATCCAGATTTAGAAAATGTATTCCTATAGTGTGTTATAATGAGATTAGCAGCAGCATAAGGAAAGTTAAAAACTATTGAAAGGCCAAAAACATTAATTATTGTCTCTTGATGGGATTTACGGATAGTAAGAACTTGTAAAGAAAAAAAAATATCCTAGTGAAAATAAATTGCATTAGTGTCTATTAAGTTGTGAACAAACAGAAATACATTTAAAGAGAAACATCAAACCGAGAACTGGAATTTTAGAGACAAGCATACCTTTGTGCTAATCCCTCCATATTTACTTCTATTTAATTATATGAGAGATTAGATTGCATTTTTAAAACACTGATTCATCGTCACCAACAGACTGGCATTAAGAGTGACTGTCAACACTGTTGTGAAGAGCAGGGCAATGACTGTAACATCCAAACTTAGACATGAATCATCAGGCAAATAAGAAACTGAGACTGAGATTTAGTGTTTGAACACACAAAGCAAAGGTTCAGTGAGCTGACTTGTCATGTATTTCCTTTTTTATTTGTAGGTCCAGGGGGAAACTGAAGTTTAGCCTCCTGTCACAGTTGAAGAATGTATTTTGCTGGAATAGAACTATAAATTACGCTGCTGTATCCTTCCCTTCTCCTTTACAACACAAGGGAAAACAATAACAGCCTAAAACACCTCGTCACGCGGTCTCACCTCACACAGACTGTTCTTCCTGGTGAGATTTTAGCTGAAGTATAATGGAGGCTGTGATAATCAGATCACTTAATAGATATTTTAACTTGTCTGAAGGCAGTGTTGAGTGAATTGCAATAACCACCTCATTCTATAAGCAGTTTTACCACTGGAAAAGGGCCTTGGCCTTGCAGGTAGCATCCTTATGATTTCCACTTTGAAGTAATGGCGTGTGTGAGGAATCCATTACTTTAGCCCTAATACCCTGCTGCGATGCTTGTGGGGGTATGTGACACTCCATTTCCTTTCATTTCCTGGCCTCACTGTCAGGGCTTCACAGTCCCTCACAGTGTTACAAAAAAAGAAAAGAAAAAGAAAAACATTTTCCCTCCCAAATCATTTTTTGGTCACAAACATGTTTTTGTTTTTAAGTGCACTGCCTTAAAAATAGCTTTTGGGGCTGCAGAGAAAATGCAGGCGTGCATAAAATATGCAGGATTCTTAATGCAAATTCAGTCTTGGGTATTGTCTTGTCCTGATTACATTTCAACCAATCTCAGAGTACACAAGTCCGCTCCCCTCGCTGCCAAGAAAGATTACAGGATTCATCTGAGCATCCACATCAACACTCACACATAAACAATTGACTTTTTTTACTGGTTTCATTGTGGAACCTGAGCCTCTGTGGAACCAGTTGAACCATGTATAGGTTATACGCTGTATAGGAAGGTAAGAGGCTTTAAAATTGGGCCCATGTCAGAACCCTGCAGCCCTCCTCCATCATCAGTATTCGAGTCATCCCTGAGCCTGTGGCTGATTGTTAATCCCAACTCCCCCTCCTCCCACATGCAGAGAAACTCCATGCAGGAGACGGTCATTCATCCTTTATGAGCTCAAGAGAAGACTCTTGTCGGCAGCTCGTGTCATTTTGACATCCCACTGATGGTGACTTTATGATGTCTCAGCATGATGCCGGTGTAGTTTCTAAACTCAGTGGGGAACAGCAGAGACAACTTTTTATTAAGCACTTTTTTGAAGAGAATCAAAGTGGGATGTGCTAAGATCAGGGTCAGCTAAAATGCTTATACGGCAGGATCGACTGTGCCGTTTCTTTAAATGTATTACCCGAATCTCAGCGAAAGGCTCCGCCGCTCCAGAGAAGTAAAAAGTATTACAAAGCCAAAACACAGACTAAGAACTTGTTATTTAGATGTAGTACAAGACCTGTAACCCAAGTCTACTCCTAACACATGTATTAAGCCTTGTTAGATGTACTGCAGAGCCTAAAAACTTACTAAACCCTTTTAGTACATATTATAGTCCAGTATTTTTGTACCTTTGGGTCTGATTTGTCCCTGTTCTTCACTCTATACATTACTGTGGCTTTTCTTTGCGACTCAGTTGACAGCCCAGGTCTCTTAGAGTGTGAAGTCAGGCTCCAGGACAAAGAGACTGTATTAGTGAATGGAATGAAGCTCTCACTGGTTGTTACCCAGAGGCTACAGAAAGCATGCAGGCTCATTCCTTTCTTGCCTGGAATGACTGGCAGGTGGTGCCGCTCCCATGCAGGGCAGCATCCATACTTCAACACAGCATTCACACCAGAAAAAAATGTCAGGAGATATTAATTGTTCAGAGCAAACCATAGGAGACATATGGTGTTTCTTTCTCACTGAGGCAATCTGTTTTGATAAGCGCTCATTACTCAATATAACACTAAAGTAGAATTTATATTACCCTGATAGACACAGTGAAACAACATGAAAATAGGACTTTACCCAATGCCATTATTGCCTTGAATGCTGTTACCTAACACATGTAGAGACTCAGATCAGCTGCAAAAACCTGAACTCAGAAAGACCAGGGAAAAGCTCAGATGAAATTCGTACCAAACTACTGCCATCTTAAGGCCAAATAAATGCATTGCAAGAGGAATAGCTGTGTCCTCATTAAACACCAAAGGAAAAAAAATCAGTTTGTATGCTTGGAGCATATAAGCAGAACTACATACAAAAAGGACTGCAATTAATTTAATTAAGACATAATTCACACCAAGAACTTTTCTTGTTAAGTAAAAGTTAATTAAAAACTGAAATGAATTGCCCTTATGGGATAAATAAAGTTTCTATCTATCTATCTATCTATCTATCTATCTATTATTTTCTGGAGAGATGTATTTTCTTATATGCTGAAAATGTGCATAGTCTTCAGAGTTTGCAAACATTGTAACAAAAGCACATAAAATAGTAAAGGAGTAAGTCCATCTACAATCAGTTATGATGATGACGATGATGATGATGATGATGATGATGATGATGATGATGATGATGATGATGATATTACTAAACTACGTACTACATTTTTGAATTACAAAAAATAATGTTAAATGAAGGCGGAACCCATAACCTAACGCTACACAAGCCCCACCCCCACAGTGTCCAGTGGCAGCATTTCCAGTTTTTTGAATAGAATAAAACCCACTGTGATGTTTCAGGAGACATGATTCTTCCTTTATGAAGTACTGAAGTCTAATCCATGGTGTGATGAAACACACACGAATGGTTTATGTCATCATATTTGAAAATACATAAAAAGGATCATGAGATGATCACGACGTGGACAAAGGTCACTTTGTTACCTCAGAAATGTGGACTTTGAAGTAGAAGGACTTAAGTCACCCCTGTCCAGACGTGGACCCGTGGACAGGAGTGCATCTGTTCACACCTGCATTAGAATACATCCATAAGTAGATCTTAGACCATCACTTCTGCTCAGACCTCAGGTCGTGCTCTGTATCCAAATGACCAAACTCATCTATATGTTGGACATAGTGCTTTGTTATGAAATACTTCACTGTCTCAGAACGCTGCAGGTTTTAAGGTGGACTGTTTTCTACCCGTCACTGCAGCATCACTGAGGTGACATTAAACCAGTCAATCCACATTAAATGTCAATATTAGAACTTCCAAGCTTCATTTGTTTTTATTGGCTCTCCTGTATGACTGATGATTAAATCTTCAAGTGCTTATGACAATGAATTTCTACCGGATTAATGCGAACAGTGGATTTTATTTCCACGTGAAGGAGAAAAATGCTCCAATGCGCTCAGGCAGCACTCCACTCAACGGCAGCCATAATATAACAGACATCTTTAAAACTCTTTATATGACGGTGATGGTGTGCTTGTGGTTTGGTTGTCCTTCAGTCAGTCCCAGGATGCATTAGTGTTCATCCTGCTCGACCATAAACACATCCTGAGTCACCAGCGTACCCTGAGCAGGAATGGACAGTATTTCTGAAATATGTATTTAAAAGATCCAATCTGTAGTTGATTGGAGTGTTGAAAATGGATTCATGTTTTCAAAATTAGTGTTTTTGTACTTTTAAAATAATGTCAAATACAATGTGATGATATTATGAGTGTAAACCAGATATAAACACGGATGGGACTGGTGTTTAACTTGTCCAGATGTGTTGAGATCTGAACACCAAATAGTTAATGCAGTGGATTGTGAGTGACTGAAAAACCTTGGTTTATTTCTCAGATGCAATACAATACAAATACCTTTATGCTGTTTCTATCAGTCTGTCATTCTTGAAAAGTTTCTGTTAAGTGCAATGTTAGGTGTTTGTTGTAGATCTTGCTTAGACTTTATATTTAACTTGAAGGCCAGCGTCATTGCAGCCTTCATTGTTAACATGAGCTCACCACCTTCTATCTAATACACTGCACAAGGTAATGGCCACCCTAATGCATTTTTTTCCAGCTCATTAACCATGCAAATGTATTAAGATTAAACACACAAATAATCGTGTTACATTACTGAGAATGGCGACACAGTTTAAAACAGAACTGACCTCTAACATTTTACAATTGGTTAAAATGTTGCTGAGCTTTGAAAAGAACAGACTAGGACGCCATTATGAGTCATTACGAAGAGTTACTTGAACATGACCTACTTCACAGCAGACAGACGGATCTATGAGGAGTTCAGCTGTAGCATACAGGTCCACATACTGAACTGTCGACTCAGTAGTTTATGGGATGTGCTGTACTTTCAGATGCCGTCCAGTTTATCAGCTCACCTAGTTGACTGATAAAGGAACAGATCCAATAGGCCATTAGATGAATAGTTTGTAAAGTGAGTTCATGCTCCCTCCAAAAAGTAATTTAGTATTTCAAAAATACAAAAGCTTATTTTGATACATGGTGTGGCTGATGTAACTGCAGTTTATGTTGACACAGTTGTAAGTCAGGTGTTAGGCATCTGTGTGTTTGAACACTCAGGATAGAGGAATGAAGATAAAACTGAAAAATGAGTCAAATTAGATACAAATGTTACAAAGCACTGACTACATTCAAGCATTCATGTTACAGTGAAGTGGCATGTGTTGTAACCGCTGGTGCAAATCCACTGTTAAGTATTGTAATTATCTGTAGTTAAGGAGAAATAAATAAAGAAAAAAATCAGTGCCAGTTTCAAAAGAACAGGAGAAATACTTTATTATACATATCTTCTGAAAACTCCATAATAATGCTTTTTCTTTATCATTTTCATTACAAAAAGTCAGTGTCTTGGCCATCGCATCCTCTTAGACTGAAGCATCAGTTATAATACAGATTAATGATAAAAAAAAACAACTCAAAAATGCTTTTATTCACATAGTTAAAATACATTTTAGGCAGTTTAGGTCTACGTAGCATATAGCAAATATGACTATTCCACCTTTTCTCACTTTGTCTATTTTGATTTAAGTACTGTCTATTAAAGTTTTGGCTTATAACAAAACATTTCTCCATGCAGGGGAATAAAACAATTAAAAAAAGATGGCCAAAGTCAAGGCATGTAAAGTCAACCTGTCATCAAGACAAACAACATAGTTTAATTATGCACATTGTCAAACTATAAATTAGAATTGTCATTCGACAGTAGGTATTTTTCCAGTGGCAACAAAGAAATGTTAGTAACTGAATCTTTCTTTGATGAGAAATGAACATTTCTTTGAGGCACAGAAAGGTGCCTTAAATAACACACCTCGTGGTAAAGGCTGGTATGAGTATTTTTATCTGTACACCTGTCATGAACCTTTTTCTATTTTGAGGGTATCTCAGCCCACATCAGACAGAGGCACCCCAAAGAAAAGGAGAAGGAACTTAACCTACAGAAGAACACACAGAAGAAGTGTGCTGGCTTTAAAGTGCCTATAATAGTACACATAAACAACCATAACAGAAGGTAAAAACTTTAGGTCACATTGTCTATATCATCCTTGTACAGAAGGACACAGAAAGGAAAGTATGGCACAGAGCTGTTCCAGAAGGCTCCAGCTCCTCGTCTGTGAACGGGACCTCCTTAAATAGTGTTTTGAACCTTCACTAT
Source organism: Apogon talboti (assembly GCA_037367365.1). Classification (NCBI taxonomy): domain Eukaryota; kingdom Metazoa; phylum Chordata; class Actinopteri; order Kurtiformes; family Apogonidae; genus Apogon; species Apogon talboti. The sequence goes on along the minus strand of JAPQRQ010000026.1, from coordinate 19,607,304 downwards.
TAGATAACTCAATTGTCCACATGTTGAAAATAGCACTTAGAAACAACTGTCAAAGGTAATCCCACATTTATATGTTTCATAAACATTATAAAGTGACTGGTTCTTTTTTCCTATGGCAACAAAGAAAAGTTAACCCATTAAACACCAAAGTCGCAATATTAAAAAAGCAACACGGACTAAATGAAACAGACAGCTTTTTGAAATCTTATATCAAAATTGAATATTAAAAAAAAAATCTCTGAATCACAGTCAAGTAACAGCACAGCTTTTATCTTCAAAAGTTTCTCTTTCAGCACAGATGGGAGGAGAAGAGTACTATGGTATAAGGTGAGTATCTTTAATACTTAGACTGGTTTTAATTTTCTAATTTCTGGCCATCCCAGTCCACATGAGATGGAGAAGCCCAATTCAAATGATAAATCTTACAGAGACACTAAGGGTAAGAACACAGGACATAGTACTCTGGTTTCAAAGTCGTCACAGTAACACAAATGCACACATCAGGGAATCACAGGTCCATCTGCTATCAGCCTAAATAAGACAAGGAGCTGCTGTTTATCTGGTTTTGCATGACTTCGCTGTCTGCGTACAGCTCAAACCCAGCATCTGAGTGCAGCTGCTCTCCATTTAATTCAGCATTAATGGGGCTAAATCAAGTTCAATACGCTACCAAGGTGTTAAAGCGGCGTATGACTTTCATCACAAGTTTTTTTTCAAATTTGTAAAACCCCAGTGACAGCCTCCTTATCACTAATCCATAAGTCTTTCATACTAATGCGCCGCAGCACCAACAAACACGGAAACGGTTTCGTTGCTTCTTCCTGACTAATGGATTAGTGATAAGGAGGCTATCACTGGGGTTTTACAAATTTGAAAAAAAACTTATGATGGAAGTCATATGCTGCTTTAAAGTGTCCTGCTGGACTCATGGGTGCTCGACTCTGACACCAAACCATTCACACATGTCGACCCAGTTCAGCCTACCAGCTGCAGGCTAGTGACGAATCAATGAAAACAGTAAAAGGACAACGTAGTCAACATAGTCAGAGAAACGTCTCTTTAGATTAGATAATGTGGCTTTTTGCGAAACAAGATCAGCACATAAAATATTTAAAAATCTGACAAAAATATTGCTTTTAAAATTAGTTTCCAGAGTCTATGATCTAAATTGTGCCGACAGATACAGTCTGTGATGCAGAAATAAAAGACCTTAGAATGATGTCATTGACCAATTATAACTGAGAATTCTGTCCAGGTTTCAGGACTTTTGCTCTCCTAACACTTAGACGTCCAGACCCATGACACAGCGCACAAACTGTGACTTCATGTCTCGCTGTCTGTGTCATCATCATCACAGTAAGGACAGAGGCCGTACTGGTTCACAAAACTGTCACCCAGGAGGCCCCGGGGGCAGAAGTCCTCCGCGCTGAAAGGAAGGTCCTTGAATATGGACTTCTCCAGCTCCTCTAACTGAAACTCACTGAAAGTGCAGGGAACATGCTCAGCAGTGTTGTGCGGTGTGGTGTCCCTGCTGATGTGATCTGGTCCGTGTCTGCTGTGCTGACTCGTGTTGTTGTCATCTGACATGTGGTCACTGTCACTGTGCTGACTCATGCTGTCACCATCTGACAGCGTGTGGTTGTTCTTAGGGTTCACATCCCCGTAGCGCTGACGACTGTTCATTTCCTCAATTATTCTGGCATTAGTTTCAAAAGGCCTTCTGGTGGTACTGACAGGGATGAGGCAGGTGCCGGTGTTGGTCAGCATCTCCACCGGAGCAAAGTCGCTCTGGGTCAGTTGACTCAAGTGCACAGACTCGTCCATCACCATTTCTTCTGAGACTGTCTGGACGATGTTAAGGCTCCACAGGTCCTCCGACCGTCTTCTGTGTTTGTTAGATGGAGGTGTTTTTGTTAAGTCACAGAGAATACAGTCCCTTTCACTGCTTTCTGTGTCCATGTCCTCTTCCTCAGAGTGCTCCATGCATTCGGTGTGACAGGCATCCTCACTTGAGTTCTTGGATGTGTTTCCAGGAGAATCAAATACCACTCCCCTTGGACCTAGAGGCCTGAAATGTGTGCTGTGGCAGGTGATGTGTCCGGATGAGCTCTGGTGGATCTCAGGCTGCCTCAACATGTAGCGCTGGACGGACTCGGGGACCAGGATTTCATTGCGCTTCTTCCTGGGCAGGATTGCAGAGAGGCCTCCAGACAGGCAGGTTCCGACAATTGGTTCCACAGAGGTAGGTTTGAGCGCAGAGATGAAGTCCTCCAGCTCCTGATAAGAGGAGTGGTCTGAATAGGGCACCACGTGAACATTGGGGTGGAAGGAAACCAGGGGTCTGCTAGTGGGCAAAATAGCCAAAGTGGGCTCCTCTGTGTTCCACTCCTCCAAATTGGCTGAATTGATCTCCAGTTGATCCACGACTCGGATACGTCCTGCTCCACGCTCAGCCGTGAAAACATCTGGCAGCTCCAGGGCTTTGAGGATCTCCATCCTCTGAAAAGTCACCTCGATCCAGGTTTTAAACTCCATTGCCAGATCCACTAGCAGGGACTCCTTCCCCAGTGCATACAGGCCTGAAAGGCAGCACAGAAAGACAGCTAAATAAACACTGCACGTGTCCATGAAGTGTTAAACACTCAGTCTACGGACAGACAATGCGATTTTCAGAATGTTTTAAAAAATTTAATGATTTTAGAAACAGGCCGTTTTTGCTCCAGTAACAACTCTCTCTGTTTGTGTCTTGCCCATCGTACTGTTAGAAAGAAATAACCAATCAACACTAAAATGACAAAAATGTATTGACTAACTTATGACAAGAGAACAATACAAAACCTCTAATAGTTTTATAAAGCACGAGGGGACAAAGGTTTAAAGGATGTGAAAACACACAATAAAAAATATTACTGAATTCCACTATTTGATATTTAAGTCAGCGTAAACGCTTTTCAACAAGGTTTTATGTGGGACTTTTCCGTTTGACGTCAAGAGTTTAACTTTTCATTGCAAATGTGTGTCAGTTCCAAATACCACTTATCACTGTCCTTGACTAATCAGTTATAATCATTATCAGAACTGATGTACATTGACTGCCCACTAATTGAATTGCTGCTATTAAAAATATTATACAGTGCAATGACTTTTTAATCTACTGCTACTTCCTCCTATGGGGAAAAATTAAGACCAACTGTCAGGATTTGCTACAGTAAGTGAAAGAAATTTCCATATACACATTTCCTCCATAGACTAAAACTGAATAATTTAGCGTTAGTGAGAAAGAACTTGAAATTCAAAGTGAGTGAAGGTACCAGAATGTTGCATAAATAACAGAAAAATACAACTGTTGCAACAGTTGTTACAAGTTTTAAAGCTTCAGTTAAGAGTTGCAGACATAAAGGAAACTCAGTCTGACATGAGAAGGAAATTTAGGGAATTGTGCCGTTTTTATCATTATACGACACCTGCTGTCATTCTACACAACTGTAATTGTGTACATAATTACAGCCGTAAGTAATATGGTGTGTAATGTAAAAGAAACGCATGTGGAATGTGACGTAAACAGCTTAACCAGACAACAAAACAAATGTATTTTATACAGCAATGGTAATAGCCTCATATAGACAGAAGTATGTGCACAGATGTTCTTGTCTTGTTGCTACTCAGGGAGACAAATCACTCTGACATCTCTGTATGCAGGTCTGTGTTCTCCCAGAGTAATTATACTTACAATATATTGTACTTCCACCCAGTCAGTGGCTTTTGTACGCTCATTCAACTTAGTCTAGATATTTCCACACCAGGAAACATCCTTAAAGCCTATTTTAACTTATTACTACTTAATAATTGAAGCTTTTCAGACAGTACTGAGAGGCTACATTTGCATTCTACTGAGATCAGGTGAATGTACAACAGAGACGCTGAAAGACTGTTACCTATGACAACAGTGTGGTTGGGGTGGCTGCGGATAATCTCTTTGATTTGTTGTGTGGCTCGCTGTCTGGAAGGCAGGGTGCGGTTGGGGTCACAGTTAGTGTTGTCCAGGTATAGGACATCGATAGTGGTATTGGTCCTCAGGCACGGCTCACGTAGCATGGAGGGAGAGTATCTGAAATCACCTGAGATAAACAGTGGTATAAACACACTTTATACACATTTGCCTAATTTCTTAATCACAGCGGACTCATACAGTGCTTCTTTTATATATTATTTGATATGATACTAGTGGTGGCATTATGACAGCAACTTCAAAGATTATTTTACAACTATGCCCAAGTATAAAATATTCATTATCATTTTTTTCCTCTGCTATTGATGACATAACACTGTAGCCATAGTCAGATGAGTGCTTCGCCTGCGCATTAGACACTTACCGGTGTACAGTATGGAGCCAAAGTAGCCTTCAAAGAGAAACATGACTGATCCTGGGCAGTGGTTGGAATCAATAAGTGTGACAGTCAGCCTCTCTTTGCCGATATCGTCCAGTGGGAGCAGGTGTGGTTCCCCCAGCTCCAGTGGATGGATCCACTGTTCCTTCACCTGGTGAGCAGTACATTATTCAGTATAAGACAGTTTTCTTATGAGACACAACTTGCACCTGTCCTAACATCTAAAACTAACTGAACATTAGATAAGACAGTTGTCACATGTTCTAAATATCCATGGTTGCACTAAACATCAATATAGAAAATCTATATAATTTGATAAATAGTAGTATATTTGGCTTTTCTGTACATGAGCTGTCCTATGGCTGGTGCTTCAGGAGTATGAGGTCCATGGCCCACTGCTACAGGCTATTCAGTCCCTGCAAGAACAAAGCCACAATTTGGTTCCCACTACTGCTAGTAAGTCCGAATATTTGCCAATGCAGGCTGCCCTTTGTCACCTATTTTTTTTCAGAATTTTTATGAACAGCATTTGTAGGCACAGCCATGAGGTGGAGGGCGCCCAGTCTGACAGCCTCAGGGTCGCACTGTGACCTCCAGTTTGCCTCCTGGACACCTCCTTGGTGAGGTGTTTCGGGCATGTCCAAGTCTGAGAACCAGGGGAAGGCTGGAACACACTGGAGCTTTTATATCTCCCAGCTAGCCTGGGAACACCTCAGTAACCCCCTTTAAGAAGCAACTCTGGGCGTCTCTGCTTCGGCTGCTGCCCCTGCAACCCAGACCCCGATATGTTGAAGACAGTGGATGGATGCAAACCCTGGGGTTATCACTTAACTGTTTATAACAAAGGTTTGGTATCCATTACAAGCAGCATGACGTAAAAGTAAACAATGCCATGCACTGTAAACTAAGAGGAATATCATTCCTAAACATGAGAGCACTTCAGTCTCTGTAAAGCACCTTTAAACACACATTCCTTTTTAAGATACATTTCAATCTTGGATGCCACTGAAAATCCTAAAGTTAATTCAGTTCAGGTCAGTCTGAAGTCTTAGTTTTGTATAAATCAGCATTGATTTGCTAAACCCTGAGATGTACAATTAAATGTACATCTTTCCCTGAGCTTTACCCCCTTAGTCCCATTTGCACTGTAGAATGCCTTTATTTTTTACCACTTGTTAAATACATGAATGTAAATGTTTTGGAATTAAATTTTATTGTAAACAATCATTAACTATTTTTAATAATGCATCGGGTTTAAATGTTATTTGTATAATTTATCACATCTCTTTCATACTGGTATAAGAGCTTAAATATCCCTAAGCCCATCGGTATCAAATGGAACTGGGACCTTGAACACCTGGACTGATGCAGAAAATGGTGACAGCCTGCCCTGTGCACACTGCCTGCTTTAATAAGCCTCCAATACTTGTTTTATTACAGTAAATGAACTACCCTCCCAGCATGACCTGAGAGGCGCGTAAACATGTTAACACACATATAAATGACGTGTAGTGTTTCCCGCACCTGCAGTTTGAGTGTGAGCAGAGTGGCCGTGGTCGGGGAGCAGTAGATGGGCCTGTGGCACCAGGTCGAGGTCAAGCCCATGGTGTGGTCGCTGTGCATGTGGGACAGAAAAAACAGCCGGGTCCCTGGACATTTTCGTACATACCAAAAGTCCACAGCCAGTGGGGTGTGTGGGATGACCTTTCCATTGGCTACCATTGTCAAAGACTTCACTGGATGTCCAACAGCGGTGCACCAGATGTTTGTAACAGCTCTAACGGTAAATACGTAATTATTCAACTATAGATGTACAGAAAATATTCACTGAATATATCTGCTAACGTGCATACATATCAGCTGTGGAAATGGAGTCTATAAATAACACTGTTTCGGGGTCCACGCCAGATTAATAATACTTTTAAGGCTTGGTGAAAATACTAGCTAACATTCACTCCCTCCGCTGTAAACAAAGCGTGGCTAGCTTAGTTGCCCGGCTAATTGCGCCCTGCTTGCTGCTTTGCGACGCCATTGTTCTACATTCTATCAGTCTTCTGTCCAGCAGTGAGCATCACCACCAGCTGAGCAGTCATGTTAGTGTTGGAGCGCTAACAGCGTCAAACGGCACACACCGACCGCCTCTGTGTTTTCCGTGTTGCTCTTGCTCTTCTCTTTGAGCTGTACCGTCCACAGCTCCAGCGGATCAGTAGCGCCCCCTGCTGGTGGCGGTCCTCTACTGCTACAACAAAACTCGCCTGTGGTACCAGTTTTACACCACTACTAGTACTGTATGTATCACTTTAATCTTGTAAGATTTTCAGTTTGATGTGAACTGACACAAAAGCTACCTTCCTTCATTTTTTCCTATTTTTGTATTTCTTTATGTGTCCAAACTGAGACCTAATAGATTTAGTAACTTTTCAGTGTAAAAATATTTTGTCAGAATTCATCATGCTGCTTTATTATTTAATTGTCAGTACACGTTAATTTTATAACACTTGATAATGTGTCCAAGGCTATGGTGTTATTTCTTTAATAACATGTTTCAAATATACACATGCAACTGTTTTAAACAATTATTATTAGTAGTAATAAATGATGTATATTGAAATAGATCCAGTTTGTAGGAATGTATGACAGTAAGTACTTGATTGTGAACTTTACCCTGACAAACAGCTCTTTAATATTTGTTGTGATTCTTGAAAATGCATTTTTAAAGATCAGTTTACTCTGAAGTGATGTTTAAGTGCTAATGAAGTCATGCTTTAACATGCCTTTACACTGTTCTGTTCTGACTTCAACCATGTATGTACAATCATAGATTTGAAAAAACATTGACCGTTTATTTGTCTGTCCTAATCAATCACAATCAGAAGATGTTTATTATGAAGCATTGATTTGTCATGAGTGTGTAAGTCTGATACTCTTACTTTTATTAGCGATAATCAGATTCAGTGACTTGAACTGCGGCGGTGGTGGTTTTTAAAGGTATTTCAGTACATATGTCATATATCACATACATGCAGCTGCAACTTATTGTCATACATTTCTACAAACCGGATCTATTTCAACATACATCATTATTACTACTAATAATGGATAATGTTCATCAAACACAACATTCTGTTTCTTTCTAAATGGTTGTAAAAAGAGTCTGTGGAAACGGAATCTTCTGATTTTTCACCTCATGGAGACATTACTAATGTGGATTAAGTTTGTGTAATTTTTCATGACAGAGGTAAAAGGCTGTAAGAGGGTCTGCTGACAATGTTTCATCATTTCCTGTTGGGATCACACTATTGCGTGTCACCACACTGATAACACAAGCTGAAACTAAACTGAGCAGTAGACAGTTTTTGAAAGTATTTTGATATAAAGTCATTATTTAATTCAATTACAAAATACGAGGTGGGGGGGGGGCTGAAAAGTTCATAGGCTGAATAAGAAGGAGTTATTCCACAGCAATGAAACTTGGTATGCATTAGAATTCAACCTTTCCTGATACTAACTGCATGGTTTTCTTCCAGATAAACCCACATTGGATAAATAATTTAGGACTTTGAAAAATAGTACTAGAGACGTTTCGTGAACCGTCCGTGGCACCGTGATGTTATCAAATGGGGTCTCTTTCTCCCCTCCACCCCCCCAGGCCTTCATACTGACATGGTTGTTGTAGGGGATGATGTTCCAGTTTTATCAACTGTGCAAAAGGGAGCAGCTGAATTCAAGAGGGGTGGGGTGGG
>JAPQRQ010000026.1:19580737-19595410 GCA_037367365.1 Apogon talboti | reverse complement strand
CCCCCCCACCCCCCCCAAAAAAAGTGAGGTTTTCATGGGATCAGATAAGCAGAGCCATTTTCAGCTTTTTGACAATACATTTTCCAGATTTTAAAGAGGCTTTTAAAGACTTTAGTGATTGTAAGGAGGAGAATTTTAAGCTCAATCCCTAAAGGAACACTTAATCCTTCAGTTTGCTATAAATGAAAACATTTGGAAAGTAGAGGAAGGAGATGAAAAACTAAAAATAGTCAATACAGAGAATGTGATATAATATGCATCTGAGATGAAATGAGAAGTAGCATAAACTGGAAATAAAGAAGTATGTAAGTACTTAAATGTGTACTTGAGTAAAAATGCTTAGTTACATTCCACTACAGATAGACACACACACACACACACACACACACATGCACACATGCACACACAGTTAACCACAACATGTGAGTAGCACGTACTCTGCACACTTTATCTGCTGGAACACTGAGGTGCCATTTCTGTCCAGGCTCCATGCCATGCCTCCCCTTAGCACCGTGGATTATGAGTTCCATTTGACTTCTGTCTCGTCTGATTTGATTTGCTCAGTTCATTAGACTTTCAGGAGTGAGCTGAGCGGGGTGGCATGCAGGCAGCCTGCTGAGGATCCCCACGGACCAGCGATGGGTGCACTTTTAGGGCTACATTATGCATAGCGGTGTGCTCCTAGCTCGCTGTCACGGCAACGCTGCATACAGAGAGAAAGATGACTGTAATTGTCTTCCTGCAAGGCTGTGAGTCTTTATGAATTACTGCTGTTGTGATGGACGGATGAGGGAAATCATAGCTGAGGCGCTCCTGCAGACGTCACCGGACTAACAAGCCTCATAGGAGCTGAAGAGTGCAGAGGATTGATGAGTGATTAATTCTGTTTTATCTGTGGGTGGATCCAAGACCAGGATCAATTTATCAACCAGATCAGTATTTAATTAAAAACAGATATAACGCCTTCTCCTTAAGGAACAAAACAACACTATCTGTCTTAGAAGAAGGAGCATAGTTAAAAATACTAAGAAATGTGATTTTATTCTTTATCAGTTTTCAGTGTTTTTCTATAAAAGCTCCCAAACAACTGCCCCCACACGCACTGAACTGAAGGTCTCATATTGTTTACTGTGTTTATTCCTTACAAATACAGCAAATAATTTGTCGTGTTGTGCTGAATTTAACGTTAATGTTGTATGTAACGGTCCATTTCTTTCTGCCTGTAACTGATACGCAGCCCCTGAGGTAAACCACGTTTGAGGTGACTGCAGTGATTTGCTGCAGGTTTGCTGAAACAGACACATTTTTCCCACCTTTAGAGACTGAGTAAACATGACAAGCTCTGACGACAGCCTGACAGTCTTTACAAATGTGCTGCCAGTGACAACAGGAACAGCTGCAGCATGAATCATTTCTTCTTTATTTTTCCTTTCACGTGAGCAAAGATGAATTATCAGATTTAAGCGCGTCGCTTCCTTTTGTGCATGTAACATGTTTTGCATGACTGATTTGCCTCAGTAATGACAGCTTCAATTGCTTCTATTTCAGTGCTGTTTACTCTCCACAATAACTCTTCTAGGATCAGGGCATTATTTCGCAAAAGGATTGTGGCATTTAGATGAGACTGTCGCAATGAAACAAAGAAACAACAAAAGAAGAATTTAGCTTTAAGAAGATTTACAAAGGCTCTTTTTGCTCTTAGCAACATAAAAGTAATACTGCAGGTGCATTGCTGAAATGGCTGAGATTGAATGATGAGAACAAGGAAAATCTGTTGTAAAACCATTATTCACTCGAAAGAAAAATACTTATATTCTACTGTGAAAAATGGGTTTGAAATGTGCTGGCTACAGGCTACAAGTACAAGACAAGAGTGAGCACAGTCATGGAAAATGATACTGTATGTTACAGCTGAGTATGAATTCTCTGTGTTTATGGCAAAATATCATGTTCAGTGGTTACATAAGGTCAGAGAGGAATCATTGTCTACGTGAAAACTACAGCTGAAATGCTCATTCTGCAAATGTGATGAATGTAATTTTGCATTCCCTCTTTGCAGATGTCACCAATCTGAAGAAGTGCTTATTCGTGCCACCATAAAGCTGTACACTAAACCGTTATAAAAGACATGATAAATATTTAATCGCAAAGGCCCCATCGAAACTGTACTCACAGGACCGCAATATGCTTAAGCATATCAATGTGCATGACAAATTATGCTTTTGCTTATGATTTGGCAAAGTGCCTCCCATGTGCCATATGTATGCATGGAGCAGGACAGCAGAAAGCTGCCTGTACTGCACAAGAACTGCTCGATCATTTACAGCATTCATGAGGCTTCTTGTTTTGCACATCCCAGGTTATATAGCCCCTTGGGAAGAGGCAGTAGAAATATTTTGTTGTTATAGGTGAGGGTGGATTTGTGGGGTGTTTTGTTGGTTAGTTTCTGACAGCAGCCTTGAAGGGTTTGGCACCAGAGTGAAAAATGAGGGCAGCCTTGTTAAAGCCTATTATAGTATGGCCAGTAAAGTTGACAAATGTCAGAATAACACTTTGTCTTGGTCCTAATAACACATAAGGCCTGAAAAACACGCACGCTGCAGGTGTGAAACCCAGTCCGAGTGTATAAATTGATGTGACTTCCCCTCTGTAAGTTGAGTGGACAGTTCATTAACAGGACAGAGCAGCATGTTGGGAAAGATCCAGATATCAGAGTGTAAATCTGGACAAGGCTGCAGGAAGCAGCGTCTCGTTAGCTGGATCATTACAGTGTATGCAGTCGTGCGTGTGGAAATAAAGCCAATTAAGCCGATACTCCCATGGATATACATGAAACAGCAGGCAGATTTTCTGTGAATTAAATGTTAGCTGCGAGACAATCAATGCACAGTCTCTGCTGTATTAATTTACCGCACAAAGCATGTGCACAATCATTTTTATTTCATATCTAATCAATAAAAGAATGTTCCGGCAACAAAGAGCAGGAAAGGCACATGGTTTTTAATTTGTCATCTGGCCTTTAGACTCTGAGGACTCGCAGAGCCTTTTATTCTTAATGCCCTGCTACAGCGTTGATCGGCATGACCTTGCCCGTGTGGCGTGTGCAATCTCTTAAATGCAGAGTCAAGTCACTAAATATCAAATATGACACTGGTACCAATCAGTTTGATAGCAGTTTAACTCTTGTGTGTCCATCGGGATTAAGCAGCTGAGTATATTTGCACAGAAAGACAAAGAAAGAGAAGGAGATTAGGAGATAGAGAGCTTACATCCTCCATCTCCATTGATACATATGGAAATACATGTTAAATTGTGTTTTTAGTCTAAGTGAAAGCTGTCGCCACATTAGCGCTGCACTTTATTTAGCAGATTAAGTGGCAGCTGCTGCAGGGCAATCTCAGACGGGTGAAGGCACGTTATAAAACATATGACAAAAGATGATACCTCTGGATTTCCTGTGACTTCACTTTTTGGCTAACCCAGTTTTTTTCCTGATGCTTTTGTTATCATTTACAAAATTGTGGATTCTCACAGTGCAAATAGATAATGGTTGTTATGTGTTGAAATTATTCATGTGTAGCTCCAGTTGGGCTGACATAAAAGAGGCTTTCATGGCATCTCTCCCCGCTTTTTTCCCAGGATGCTGCTATTCTTGCTCTCATTTTTAGACTCCCCTCTGTTGTCTTTTCCAACCATGGGCTTTTTCATCTGACTTCACAGTATTCTTGGTTTTAAGACCCCATTTTTCATTTTAATAATCCAGCAACCTGATGTATACAATTCTTTTAATTGATGAGCACAATGCATTATACATCCTATGACTTCTAGAGGTTTCATTATGCTTTAAATATATGCGCATAGTGTGACACAGAGGGATTATATTAAAGAGAAATCCACACCGTATAAAATCCTCTACATATGTTCAGTGTGTTGATTAGTAAGTCAGTAGAACTGCATGAATATGTATTCTGTTTTATAAATTGATTTTAGCGTTGTAATTTTAATTTTCTGTTGACATGTCATTATCTCTGTTTTTCTTGTTAAATGACACATGTAAACCACAGTTGACATCATTTGCATATATTTCAAATAGGCCAGATGTGCACATATAATAAAGCTCAGGTAAACATCCCAAAGCGCTTTCACCACAGGGAAAGGAGTAAATGAAAAATGCTCTTTTATCTCATCTCTCTCCTTCTTCCTGTGCCTCAGCCAGATGACAATATTTAATGCTTATGGATGACCTGCTCAGCATTAATTACTGACAGAGTAAACTGAGGTGAACCACTGCACATGCTAAAAGCCTTTGTTGGGTGGAGAAAAGCTGATACAACAGTTTTAAAGGTCAGGTTTAAAGGCCTTCATACAGTATGACACAGACAGAGGGCAGTAAACCTACGGGTGCAAAGGTTGCTGTACTGGTCACACTGTGAATGCAGTGGTCTTGATGTACACTGAATGAAAAGCAGTTTATTGCCAATATCTATATGTAATTCAGGGCAGCAACACCTCCACATATTCAGTCTATATTTCTATGATTCCCCACAAAGTGTTGAATGTACCCTAGGGGGTAGCTCTGCAGTTGATTGTGGGTGTTTGCCAAGAGGATTAAGTAATGATACAACATGAATCCAAATGCATTTGTGAAAAAGGAAAACATCGAATTAGACTAGAAACAGATGTTTATCTTCAGCAAATAGGCAATAATTGGTTGGATGACTGTCAATGGGACTGCTTTAAGCTGTTCTTTCCCACCTAATTTGTGTTAATTTTGACCTATTTATTATACAAAGTTCCAAAGCTTATAACTGAAGAACCACAAGGCCACAAATATTTTTTTAGTTTGTGGCTTTAATACAGTCTGAACTACATACACTAGTCTCACTGACTTCAATCACTGCCCAGATGATTCTTTCACTAATTATGTTTTGGTGCTCAGAAATACTGTAAAATAAATTTAGGGACTCAATTGAGAGAATCTAAGCTTTCTAACAAGGTATATCATGTCTGTATTGACACAAGTTTTATTGTAGAAACTACTGTATTTATTACAAAAAATAAATGATGAGTGGATCACTGATCACAGTGGGAATGGAGAGGTTAAAGAGTCACTGTGTAATATTTAGTGACATCTAGTGATGAAGTTCCAGATTGCAGCCAAATGAACGGCAGTCACTTGGCTTTGCTTGGTCAGTCCCATCCCCACACTTCATTATCACAGTACCAGTGCTGTGGATAGGTCTGGCACCCTCCGCTGCTGCCAATATAGACATTCAAAGTCCTACCCCGACCAGTTTTCCTCTGTGGGACGTTATTTTAGAAAAAAAAAAAATGCAGTCATTGGTGAAAGAAAGTAATTTTTGATCCTGTGTGAATTATGCTATCAATATCAGTTTAATGTTGAACTATTAGATTGAAAATATGCAAGTAGAAGGACTAAAGTCACAGAGCTGATGTCATTGTAAGGCTCTCTCTCTCTCCACAATCTGCCCTGAAAATTCTGTATCTCTGTAGCTTCATCCTGATCAGACCTGTATTAATTTCACCTCTTCTAATACTTTTTCACCTTACTCTTGAAGACTGAATGTGCCAAGGCAGTGGTCACTTTGGTGTGTTGTATATGACATGTGACGGAAGACGCAGTCCATTCAGCTGTTTCACTCAAAAGTAGACGTTTCTTTACTATCTCTCCCACAAACCGTGACTTTCTTGACTTGGAAAATCGCCTTTTAAATGGACAAACTTTTTGTAAATGGTGGCAAAATTCAACCAGGACAAAAAAAAATGATTTGTGTCTTGTCTGTATTACTAAGTGAAGTCCCATGGGGCACAGCGGAAGAGGTGGGACTTCAGCTCTCTATAAGAGTGCATATTTGTGGCAGTGGTGATAGAATTTTATCATTCTCCTTGTTTCCACAATCTGGGTGTTACATGTTGAATGTCCTGGTCACTATGGAGCGGGACAACAACCACCGAGCTCCAACTACACAATTAAAATGTCAAGTTTTGACAGAGACCCCCTTCTTTAATGTGCCATTTTGTTCTGTAGGGATTTAGTCAATTTTAACACCAGGACATGTGTCCCATCAAAACAACTTCTCTCGCAACACTATTTTGCAAATTCACTCTCTCAACACCCTGCGTTCAGTCCCACCCAAGAACTAGCCACCGACCCAAAGAGCTTTTTACTAATTCTAGAGTGATCGTGGATGGAGCCAAACCTACTTAGAGCACTGGCACAGTCCTAACAACGTGTGGAAGGGTTGTGTCTTTGTCAAAACCTGCCATTTTCAGGGTGTAATTGCAGCTCAGAGGTTGTTCTCAATTAGTAAGCAAGACTTTCAGAGAAATAATTCACAGATAGCGGGAAGGAGCATGACAATCCTTTGTGTGAGGACAATTTTCATAGTTATTCTGAGCATTTCCATAGCAGACTACCACCCTCAGCCCTGGTGCCCACGAAAAACATGACTCCTAAAGCTTAAAGCTGGTGTTTGTTTTGTCCATTCTGCGAGTGTGGCTCACAGGCTGTATTCTGCTGCAACAATCCTTCCACTGGGCAGCTTTTGCAGATGGCATTCTCTTCCCATCTGCTGTCTGCATGTTACTATTTTCATCCTCACCCCTTTGTATAAGAACAACAACCGCAGAGCTCTGACTACATGCTGAAAATGGCAAGTTTTGACAAAGACAAACCCAAGATTCAGTCATTTTATTACCACAGTTCGCTTCCCCACATGCAACTTCTCCCTCAACACAGTTTTTGCAAACACACTGTTATAGTATATTTTACACTTAACGCTGCCCAAGATGAGTGTGAGTCCTACAAAGACATGCAAAATAAACATGTGCAGATGAACTTCATTGATCCCCAGGTGGAAAATTCCTGCCTCTGAGTCACTGCAAATGCTCCTCTGGTTTGTCACAGTGAGATGAAGAGGATGATCTGGATTTTCCAAGGTGTCTCTACCCTCCTCAGTGTGCACCTCTCCACCACACTCCCCATTATGACAAACAACCAAGAGACATTCGAGCCTTTTTTCAAAATAACAGATGATTTAGCCTGATGTATCTCCAGTCACTAGCAAGTGGGAACATAGATCTGACCATTTTGCATTAAAGCCCTGTAAATCTCATGTACCAGATCTTTAAAGCCCCTTAAACATCATATGCTGCAGTGTAGAGAATATTAACCCTTTAAACCCTATGTCTAAAATGGTCTGCCTGGACTTTTTTCTTATTTTAACTAGTTTAAAAGGTTAGAAAATATGCTATGAGTCAGCCCGTTTTTCCAGATGTTTAAAAATCTAGCAATCATTTACAATTTACTGCATGTTATAATTCTGCTAATAATTAATAAGTAAATTACCATAATGACTCAATAAAACCCATAAATCGCAATGTCTCAGATTTCAGAAACCGTTGAAATTTTTCCAATTACACAAACAGTGAAAGAGTTACAGCCTCCAAACTACATACGTGAGTGTGTCAGCAATGACACATCAGGTTTTAAAGAGTTTTAAGGCCAACGCGATGGCAAGCAGATAAATGGTTGAGGCATTGTAATGTTAAAGTGTTATGTATAACATACGCTAAAAGTGACAATGCTAATGCTAAAAACTTAGCATAAATAATACAATATTGAACTCAATCTATGAATAAATAAACAAACTGGAGGCTAAAGATGACAGATGATTTGAGAATGTTGCAATAATAAGCATGTTATTGGTACAATATGTGAGTTTAATACTTAGTTAGATATTTTATTTGTTAGTTTACAGTCAATTAGCGCGTCAGATAAATGTATATGTATAGTGAATAATGTCCATATTTGTTGAGACTGTTTCAGAAAGCAGTTGAGTGCACTCTGGTCATTTTATAGCTCTAATTTTATCGCTCCAAAGTGGTGGATTGGTGGTTGAACTGCACTGTATTACAAGGCGTTTTCAGTTTATTGTTGGCACTGACCGATGCCACATACCGCATCGTTTATAACATAAGCTAGTTTGCAACGCCTGTCTGCTACTCTGACCATCATGTATGTAAATATGAGTGGAAAAACTGTTAGAGTCATCTTTAAATATTAGGCAGACCAATTCCACGGCACGCCTGAAAATGACTAAAGGGTTGAGTCATCTCCTTTCTGACAAGTTGTCAACAAAACTGAACAATACATGAAAGTTCTTATTGCAGGGTTATTGCACCCGATTGCGTTAGCTGTGCCAGTGTATCTAATGAGGTGGTGAGTCAATCTGTGCCATTCAGATGAACCGAAGCAACCAATATGATTCAGCCCTGAAACAAATTGCTGTTTCTTGCTTCAATAACAGGGAGTGCGATAGTTCCCTCTGAAGTCTAAATGCACAGAGCTGCACATTTACTCAGAAGAATGATTTCCAATGATGGAGTCGAACAGCGAATCTTCATTTGTCTTCATTATCTCTTGTCTGGTTTAACACACTTCAAAAGCACGGAAAAGGCAAAAGAAGAAAAAACTGTACCTGTCAGCAGCGTGATAACATGATAAGAGATCACACAGGTTAAACAGAAGGTGAATCTGCCTTGTCTGTCTCTGTAAGGGCTTCATCTAAGACTGACATATTGAAAGTTTTATAGTCAGATAACAAGGTGACATAGACAACATAGACTCAGTATATAAATGTAGATAGAAAACAAAAAGAACATCCTAAAACCCACTTTAAATAGTACAGTAGAAGCTTTACTCACAGTTGTAAAATGGTGACACTAAAGACTCCTACAAAGAAAAAGCAATTATATACCCATGGAGGAACACTATATTTCAAAGAGGATATATTGCTTTTTAATGAGCTAATGACTCATATGTCCCTAGGATATATATTTTACATTTCAGATGAAAACACGGCAGAGATCGTTTTTCAGAACTTATCCTTTCTAAGGCTCACGTATACAAACTATCTCGTTCTTTTACCGCTGAATATGAGTAGAATGTCTGCATGTCAATGGAGGTAAGGTTTTCCAGTCCAGCTACATCATGTATGAAGAGAGGGAAAGATTAGAATATGAGTAAATAAGTGTCAAACAACTGATGAATTAGTTATGAACAAAGCTTATTGTAGAATGTGAAACTTAAAGACTAAAGACTTCATCAGACACTGTTAACAGTTTTGTCGAGTTTTGCTACACAGGAATTGACTCCATTAATGGCTATGAAGGGAGTTTATTCTAGTAGAACCTTATAAAGCTCATACTTATATAGAAATGAACAGATTAATCATAATTCATGTACAACAACTTCCTTAGTCATTCAGGAGATTATTGAGCCAAAACCGCAAGTTAATAGCCTAATAATTGTATAGTATGTTCAAGGCAAGAGCATTAATAATAACGATGACTACTGCAGTGTCAGTGTATAACTGATGTGCATATTAATAAACATCTAGTTAAAGTCAAATGTATCACTCCATAAAGTGCTTCCAGCCTTTTCAGAAATAGTAAACAACACTCATGCAGAACATTATCAATAGGCATCAAATTACTAAATATTCATTCCCCTGAATTTGCAGATTAATATGAGTTCCAAACAAATAAGTTGCAGCAGAATTAAACTGTGTTGTGTAACACTGTTGTCGCATCGCACTTCCTGTGTTACGGCATCGTAGCGTCTTGAATCCCTTTTGCGCATCAGGAGGTATTTCATTCTTTGCATTTTGCTGCAAAAGACAGAAATATAGTTACATCATCTCTTCCACTGAGACTGTAAAGATATAGATCCATATTCATCTCTCTCCATCTGTTGTGTCTGCTGACCTTTTAGATAAACAGTCTGTCAGTGTGATGGTCTTTTAACTTTCATCTTCTGTACGGGGAGTGAAATATTAATACCTTCACATGCCCCTGGGGAGTCGAGGTCTTACACAGGGCTCAAAGTGTTAACAAAAGATGTTTGCTATTCACTGGGGACTGCAGCAAAGAACAGCCAGATTACAGAAATAGCAGCCAACAGGCTTTGGAGTTCACTTCTAGAGAGCTAACGGAGCACTTGCGCTTGAGTTTTCAAAGTGCTATTCCCAAATAGACAGGTTATGATAAATTAATTTGCTGCTTTGATTTTTGCTGCTGTCAAGTATGAAACCGTCTGTGTGCAGCGGTGACAGGGGGAGAAGTAGGACACACAGCTCAAGTGTTTGCCAGGCCGTGACGCTGGGTTCTGATTTAAAGGTTTGTCTATCGCAGACACAGAGGTGCACAGACACACAGCCAGCCCATCATAAATACACTTTTCAAGCCGATTGTCTTTTTCAGTATGCAGCATTTTTTTGAACGGTAAAATAAGCAGCCAATCTCAATGTGCTGCCAGTGCATCTGTGTTAGCCGGGTCTATCTCATTGTCAGCAGACAGCAGCGTTCTCATTACCATTTTATGAGGCCCAGTTGGCAGAGAGTGTTTGGCAGAGTGCAGTACACCTAGAACTCTGCTCGAGTGAATTAACTTTAAACTGGATTTAGACTTTTGCCCCAGATATTTTTAGTATCTCCTCCGACTGCAGGGACTGAATGTCCAGAACTCGGGGAAGAAATCTGTTGAGGATCAAGAAAGACGAGTTGGTGGATTATTTCACCTGCACTTTATTGGACTTGCGCTCCCAGATACATCAGCTGGAGGAGAGCTGGGTCTTCACAAGCGAACATTTTCAACACCTGGTTCTCATGATATCCCAAAAGCACACCAGACCTCGAAAGATATTAATGATCGCAGCCAGAAAAAAGAAAAAAAAAATCAATACGAATATGAAACTGAAGCCGACTTTAAATGCAGCAGCCCAGTGTTTCTCCATTCTAAACTGAATTACTGGAAGGAACAATATTTTTAATGAGATGACAGATGTACAAGTCCTACAGAGTCTTGTTCAGTGTCGTCTAAAGTATGTTGTTTATGTGGATGAATTACGAACTGCTGAGATAACTCATATGATTTGCAAATCATCAGCAGCTTTCTGTGTCCCCTATTCTCGGAAATGTTCCTGTTCATTCTGCAGAGACAGATAAGCTCACTGAACTGAGAAGGAACGACTAAAAAAGCTGCTTAGAAACTCAGCACCTCAGCGCTTTTGCAGGACTGTTAACCTTATCTCTATGAACAAGTATGTTGGTAAGTTGTTTGACATTCACAGAGTCGGCTGCTGTTCAGACAGACGAGGCTGATGTCGGCTGCAAACATGAATTATAGGAAATAAGCTCTAGAAGAAATTGATATGAAATGTCCCGCAGACTCCTCGATTTCAGTTCCACCCCGATCACTTATCCAGTATTGGAAGGTTGGATGCAGAGCAGGAGTTCCTCTGATCCTCACTTTGTTTTAATCTCACTTAGTTTACTGAGTTGCGTCTGAAAGCCTGAGCAGCAGTCACCCAGAGGATGGTGTGTGGAACTCCCACATCCCCCTATCTACCCTCACACCCTTTGACTCATTAAGGGAACGCTTGCGCAATTAATGTCACAGAGAAGCAAACCCACAAGGGAGGACTGCGATCGTACTTAATCAGGAATCTGCTTTAATGTTTTCCTTAAGGCCAGATTTTCTCATTGAGAATAATAGCTAAAGGGAGAGTTGTAAAACAGCAGAAATACTTAGAGCAGCTTTTTCACTTATATTTGTTTTTCTTTCCTCTCCATTAATTTCTTTTCTTTCACCGCTATTAAGTCAGTGAGTTACTCATTTTGGGTCATTTTATTTGCGCAGCTGACAGCGAGGCGGGTCAAAGTTGGAAATCTGTCCACAGTCACTCTCTAACCTTGAATATCCTCCTCGTTTTGATGTGTCAGATTCTTAGACTGAAGATACTGAACAGACACTGACCTGCCAACTATTGATTGCAGGAACAAGAGATGTAATCCAATATTCAATATCCTCCTAATGTCATGCCAGCCTGCCATGTCCACAACAGACTATTTTGAGAGCTGCATGAGTGAGCATTCATTATTCATGTTCAAGAGCACTCGCTGTATACATGTTATGTATGTGTGGTTTGTAGCTTGTGCAGCATATATTGGATTTTGTAACAACTCACTAAAGAAACAACAGCTATATCGCCTTCTGTCAAGGAGGTTGTGTTTTCAGCCGTGTCTGTTTATTGCTTTGTTTGTTAATTTGCTTTTTTATCAGCAGGATTACGCAAAACTACAGTACATATTTATTGAAATGTGGTGGAGGGGGATAAAGACAAGCCCAGTGGAAGACAAAACCATTACAGCTTTGACGCAGATTCACATAAAGTGGCAAATACTGTACCTCAGAACAATGCAGGATAGGGTAGGACTGGTGAAAGATACTTATTCAGATCCTTTTTTTACTTAATATTATGGTACTTATTAGTTTCTGGTGTCACTGGACAATTCCATAATTAGTTTTCAGTACATTCTAGCAAAGTATCCAAGTAGCAAACTGTAGTGAAAATATAAGCTGTTGTCACTGTGAACTGGAATGGCCCCTCTCAGTGTTTTACTCTTCCGTATGACGTTTTGGATTCATTTTATTGTTGGATTAATGTGTCTGTTACATTTTACAGCTGTAGATGTGAAGCTCATTCATTTGCTTTATAGACTCATATTGGTTTAATCTACAGCAACGCATCATATTAAGATCATCATATGTTTGTAGCTTTGCTGTTCTGTAAGAACCACCCTGTTTACAACTTTGACATAATGTATTTTCCATCTGATCCAAGGAAATGTTCTGTAGCTTATACTTAGAAGAGGCCAGTTTATCACAAACATAAAAAAAACACATATAAAAACAGCATTGGATTCTACCAGACAGGATGAAAAACTGAAAAGTAACTAAAGCTGCCAGTGTGACATCACTGGACAATGAAAAAAATACTTTTCATTGGCAGCTAGGGGAAAAGGATCTACTCTTGAATGAACCAGGAAGATTCCAAACCTGAAACTGAAATTTTCCCTGCGTGTCAAGATTTAAGTAAAATCAGGCATCTTTCGGATCAAACTTATTGCTGACCAGTGTGAGAAGCTGCAGGAGCTGAAATCAGGGGAGAAAAAAAAAACAAACATTTGGGAATACGCATGTTCCTTCTGCAGCATAAAGACTAAAAATAGATGAGGTGACGCCACGAAGGTGAGCATTAGAGTCAAATCTGAGGTCGTTCCCTTTTTTTAAGACCTACATGTCTGAAAACCCTGGTGTTTCACCAATGTCTGTGTCATTCTAGTACATTTCCAACAGCTTTATAATGTAAGGTAGTCAAACATTTGTTCCAACACCACTGGAATTACAGTACACTGAAAGGTAATTATGGAATGTTTGCTTAATAATGCAAACACTGCAACTTTAAGTGTGTTATTCGAGTACAGAACTTAGCTCTATTCACAACCGGCCATAACTAATTATCGTGCAGCATGTAGTGGATTTTGCTGACACTATACGTCCTTTATGTTCTGTATATTTACACCAGAAACTGTTGAAGTGCTTGACAGTTGCTCCTGAACCCGTCTGCAAACAGATAACCTGCAAAGGTGAAAAAAAGCTGCAAAGAGAGGTGACAGCGCGCCATCATCCCTGAGATGACTCAATGCCTCACGAGAGATGTTTCTACTTTGTCGCACAGGGTTAGAGGCGGCTGATCCTCCGAGCAGCTGGGTGAACCTCAGAGCTGTTTGAGTGTCTGAGGAGTATGGCTGCTCGTTACACCTGCCACCATGTCAGGGCTGAAAATGTAAGCAGATGCCATCTAATGCAAGTGACAGGACATGAAGGGCACATCTTGTGAGGGAATAAATTAACGCACGCTCACATACACATAATAGACCATAATGAAACAGGAAGATCTAAAGATGTGGGGAGTAAATTCCACCATCACCATTAAACTGGCATTTCTGTGATGGCTTGTCAGAAATTGGATGTCAAGTTCACGGTTCAGCTAAGTGTCATCCCTGATTGTATTCTGATTAAAATGGCTCTTAGCCTCCTGTTGAGAGCACCCCAGAGTTTTACATTACAGCTGTCTTCTAATTGACAACGCCCTCCTGTCAGCGTAAGCGTAACGCTTAAGCCGCGTGGCAGCAGCTGGTGAAATATAAAACACAATATCAGAGAAACGGAGAAGAGTGAGTCAGTGTGGGACCGGTGGGAGGTGGGTATATGTAGCATTAAAGAGAATATCAACGATGTAGAGCGAGAAAAAAGAAGAAAATGTACTGAAGACATGCAATGAGCAGCAGCACAGGTGATGCAGAAATAGGAGTTAAGGCGAATGTTTAAGAGAAGAAAGAGGTTAAAAGAAGAACCAGGGAGGAAAAAGTTATGACAGGGAGAGGGAGTGTAATAACGTGATAACAGGAACCTTTATGGCTGGATGGTCAGACAAATCTTAACAGTGCAAAATCTTACATTCAAGCGGCCGGCTGTCAGCGCAGGGACTGCAGCCTTGACTTGAAGGCAGGCGTGTCCTGTGATTGGTCTCAGAGGGAGAACGGGGCTGAGATTGAGGCTGCAGCCAAGGCCACGAAACTGCAAGAGACAGACGCACTAGTCGAGCAGAACTAGTGTTGTCAGAAACGAAGAATAGTAGAGAAAGAAAGAAAGGGGGTAGGGAAGGGGAGAGAGAGAGAGAGAGGGAGAGAGAGAGAGAGAGGGAGAGAGAGAGAGAGAGGGAGAACGAGAGACGGAGAGGAACA
>JAPQRQ010000026.1:19546469-19562272 GCA_037367365.1 Apogon talboti | reverse complement strand
GATGATGATGATGATGATGATGACATTTTGTGCTCAGTAGCAGTTGACACAGTTCTACTGAACTAGTTGCACAAGGTCAAGTATGAACTAAAAAAAAAAGAATTGCCAAAGAGTGGAGTTGGATGAGGTGATATGAAACCATGGGATGCTGCTTTGTGCAATGTGCACCGCCGTCTGTTAAAGATGCATTATTGATTAGAACGGTTCTGATCAAAACCTGTGGAAGTGAGGGCTGGTTCACCGGTGGCACCGAGGATCTCAAACTCCTGAACGGTACCGGCTCAGGAGTCAGCAGAACTTATTTACTGGATGAGGTCTAACTGAGTAGTTGATGGTTTAAATTCAATATTTTGTTCATTTTTGTTCACATATTTTTACATGTGGAAGATGTGACGTCAGCATTTTTGTTGTTGTGTGTTGGAAATGAAAGCATGTTGCTCAGAAGTTTCCTCAGCCCAGTGGTTGTCGATTGGGCCCTTCTTTGGAGGATGGAGATGTTCTGTTTAGGTACAGTGCATCAGAACTGAGCTTAATCAGACCTTCCTTATCACAGTAACAGTCGGTCATAATAACAAGTGAGATTGGCTGTCAAAAAAAAGTCTTAATTTACGGTTTGATAATACTGCGGTGGGTGTGGACTATTGGCCTTGGCAGAGGTCCACACTCTCTGAATGCCCTTCTAGTTAGATGTGTAACATTTATGTAGCTTATTTACAACCTCGTGTCTGAGAGTGATTTTGGTTAACAACCTGCTATTGTTTATGGTGGGACAGATGTGAGGGCATCAGTCTGAGTAAGATGCACTGCTGAGAGTACACAGTAAAGTTGATGTATACCGTCCTGCTGTTGGTGCAGATTATTCAAAGACAAACCGCAATTTGTTTGTCACTGATGGCCCAAAGAGTCTAGAGAACACTACAAAAAAGAAATCAGGTTTACAGCTGTATGTGTGGTGGGGAAGCGGAAAGGAGACGTGTGAGATTGTCAGTCCGATGAAAGTCATTTGACAGCCATTTATCCCTTTTCCAGTCATTATACCAGGATGTTAATCATTCATTTACTTAAGATTAGTCCAATTTTAACACAGTGGTCACAAGGTCAATTAAATCCATAGATTTTCTCCATTTGGTTTCTCACACAATTGCTGAAGTGTGAAACAAAAGGTCATTCCTCGAGAAAATCAATACTGTTTTTTTTCTTCCTAACAATGTGCACGTCTTCACAACAATGACGACGTATTGACAGAATGTTGCAGTGGAGGTTAACTTCTGTTTGTTTTTTCCACTACCAAATAACAGTTCGCCAAAGATAGAGTTTTTCTCCAAATGCCAGCATGTCTGAATCTGTAGGACACAGTACAACAGGGCGTGTAATACTGTCAGAACTGAGTCAGCAATATACAATACATAATGCATGATACAGGCCATAGATAATTATATCCAATACTGAGGCGCATATGGTAGAGTAATCAGAATTAATTAGGAGATGAAATGTGTCATTTCCATCTAATCATCAGCATCTAAAATATGTTTGTGCATGATGCGTCGTTCCCCAAAGTCTGTCACAGTCTGATTAGTGGCATCCAAGTTGTTGTGCATGACAGACCAAGGCCAGCCCACAGTCCCTCTCCAATTTCATTTTCGGGTACCAGGATGAGAGCGAACAGCCACGCAATCGTTAGTATTCAGTCTGTGCACACCGACTACCAGAGCTTTTGAAGTATCCTGCAATAGAATTAGGTTTGATTATTAATTCTTTCTTTTATAACACTGGATCCTGACAGTCTTCAAAATTGCAGCGGCAACATCAAAGAAGCAGAGGCTGAAGCACGACGTCCTCTCCCACCGAGAGCCCAAACTGCACATTTGACCCACTTTTCTTTTACTCGTCAGGATCCGCTTTTCCAAAGCGTCTTTTCAAAGGAACATCACAGCCAACTGGGCCAACAACAGCCGTGACTTAAAAGACACGTTCTGAAGCAATAAATGCACAAGAGGCCATATGAAGTGCTTTGATTTGGGATTGACCACACCTCTAAAACAGATGAGATCCTGAGTTTTGTCATTAACCCACACATTTCTTTCCACCTCTTACTCCATTTCCTTTCATCTCCTCTCTCATCATATCTCCTCACCGTGCACAGCCCTAACTGATGCCTCTCTCCTTCCCCTCTATCTAATTATATTCTGTCTCCCTTTCACTTATTCTCCAGCAGTTTCCTCCACGTTGCGTTTCTGTGCTGAGCTGAATGAGAGGGAGTTCAATACTGACGAGAAGAACAAGAACAAGAGGCTGATTTCAAAGAGAAGTGCTGACTTGAGTTTTGAAAGGAGTAATTATTCAGGTTGGGTTTATTCCTCTCAATTCCTTTGAATACCGAGTGATCTAATTGTATGGCCTCCAACTTGTTTACGCAGTAACAAGCACAAATGCAGCATAACATATTGTTTCCCCCTAATTATAACCATTGTTAACAAATTACAAGTTTACAATCGGCAGTGATAATATAGACCATCAATATTTGATGCTCAAGCTGTGATCATGGGAGGGATGTTACTGTACGTGCACACGCTGCCGTCAAAGTGTTTCCATTTATTGTAACACAGCAGTAATAGGAGCACATGGAAAAATCATTGAATATTCCTTGTCAAGAGAGAGAGAGAGAGAGAGAGAGAGAGATCATACGTTGTTTTTACACTGTTAGAATTGGCTGCACGGGTCTCATTGCAGCTAATTTAACTGGTTTTAAAAACATCTTTTACAAGTCAAAATAAAGCCAACTCTCCCACCTTCATGCAAACAGGATGTGGGTTCTTCACACACTTAGCACATTTCACAGAACAGCCATGCACATATCTGGTGTGTAGGTGCATTTTATTGTAGGAGCAGCTGAAATATTTTCAATCATCTGCTCACAGCAGAGGAGAGTGGGTTACACACATCAATATGCAGAGCGTGAGTAACACATTTAACCTTGATATTTGCAGAGAAGTGAGTGGTGCTCTCTGCTTTTCCGTGTGTTGACAGTTGGAGTGAGGAGCCGGGGGGAAATACAGCGGAATATCTGACAGGCTCAGTATTTTCTGC
The DNA here is from genome assembly GCA_037367365.1 of Apogon talboti. Taxonomy (NCBI): domain Eukaryota; kingdom Metazoa; phylum Chordata; class Actinopteri; order Kurtiformes; family Apogonidae; genus Apogon; species Apogon talboti. The sequence continues at coordinate 19,559,185 of JAPQRQ010000026.1, read as the reverse complement.
ACGGTAATCTTATTTGTGGCTGGTGTTGGGTGATGTGGAGGCGCTCATCCCACAGATCTGAAACATGGAGCCTGTGGCTTGGGTTGGTTTTGCTGTGACTGAGGTGCTCCTCTTTAAAGTGTGATAGAAACACTCAGGGGAAGACCCTCATACTGAAACTTCACAGGAACAAACCTAAAGAGGAGGTCATTTATAAGTGATGCTACAAAAATAGAGGCATGGTACAGTCCCAACAATCACCTACTGAGAGGTATTTCAGCTGCTTCCATATTAATACACAATAATTTTAGCTAATAAGATCTAAATATATTCTTTATGTGGTTATAAAACATCACTGAGGTGCAGAATTATTATCAACTGTTGAAATTTAATTCAATTCAATTTAATTTTGTTTTATGTTTCAGTTTTTCAAATGAGTTTTATGCAGTTTTGTAGGTGGAGTTACGCTAAGTTTTATTCTGTTGTTTTATTATTTTATACTGAGAAATATTTGAGCTGCTTATTTATTAATAAAATAATACAACTGAAAAAGATCTAAATATATATTTTTACGTGGTTATAAAACATCACTAAGGTGCAGAATTTTATCTATTGTTGAAATTTTAGTTTGTTTTATGTTGTATTTCAGTTTTTCCATTTAGTTTCTGTTACTTTATGAGTGGATTAAGTGGATTAAGCTTTATTTTGTGATTTTATTTTATGAAGAAAACTTTATTTTATAGCAGAAAAAGGTGTGATTCACAAAACCGTAGTTTATTTTGTGAAAAGCCATTTTATTCTTGCACAGGAGTCGACACTGGTAGAAAATGAAAACAAACGACTGTATTTCATTTTAGTGCATTAGTGAAATTATCAGTTATGTTCTTCATTGTATTACTGTCATTTTTCTTTTTCTTTCAGCTATAGATGTTTTGTTTGTCTGTTTTCAGTAACTATCACAACCCCTACAGAGAGACGGAATTGACAGAAAGTGTTTATTCAGTGACATTGTTGAATTAATTATATTAGATAATCACATGATGCTCATCCAATTGATAGGTGCTAAAACCACCTAGTGTGTGAGCGTGTCTACAGGGAGGAGGATGGCATTTTAATTTGCACCCTGTCAGGCTGTGCTTCAGGTGGGTGTGGTGGTTCATTTCGGGGACAGTCTGAGGGTCAGGATGGTTTTGCTGAGTCAGCTAGAATCACAGAGAAACAATAGAGTTAGAGAAGTACAGTATCTCCACAAGGTTATTTCCCATCAATGTGAATAGAGGAGTGGAATAGATGTAAGAGCAACCCTGAAGTACATGACATTGATCTATTCATTAGAGGCTCAGCAGTACATCTAAATGTGTTTCTGTACAATGCAACAGACTCAAGAGTGCAGTGGCATGTCTTCATTTTTTTCCATTCACTTTGATTATTTATAGCTCCACCACCTCAACTGAGTCTAATACCGGATGAGCAGTGTTTTTCTTCTTCAATGTGCACTGAAACCCAAAAGTAGGTCAGATTGCAGATGGATTATTTATGATTTAATTTGGAAAATTCCTCTGTCCTGTTTGCAATCAAACGCATAATATTTTAATCCATAAAACCTCCCGGCTAATGTCCTGTGTTCACTTAGTCTTGTGTGTTTTTCAGTGGTTTTATTTTCAGTGTATATAGGTTACAGAAGCAGAAAACAAATGCACAAACGCAGATGACAGCTAGTTACGAATAGGATCTTTTATTCCCCAGGTAATAAATCCGGCCTCGTGGAAATCACTCTTTGCCGTACACATCAGTTTAATATGACCTCAGGTAATTTATCAGCCGTAATGTTATTTTACTTTAATTTTCTCTATTAAAGAAACAAAGCTGAGTTCATGAGAATGTCATTGGTTTTTCTAAAGAGAAATTAATACATGTTGATAGTGTCTGTTTACCCTTTTCCATTTCCCATTCATGATCCATCACACTTGTGAGAATTTCCATGTAAATTACACTGGGCCTCATCCACTCCCAGCTGCTGTAATGGTTTACAAGCTGTTTGGGTGCTTGTTCGATTGTCCAGGGGATTCAGCCGAGGGGCTTGAGTGCTGCAGCACAATATTGCCTCCAATCTGAGATTTTCATTGGAGGTCTTTTGTGCTACTGAGGCTATCCATCTTGTGTTTTTTTTGGGTTTTTTTTTTCGAATTTATCTTGTAATAACGTGGGAATTTTATTTTTCGAGGGCCTCAGTCTTGTTTGAAATGGCTAAGCTGTTTTCCTAGAAGACCCCCCCCCCCAGCTAATAGGACAAGGTCCCACGTCTTTGTCAGCTTTAATAACGTTGCCTCTGTCTGATTCAGAGTCCACTGAGAACACGACCACAGTTCATCGCTCAGGCTTTTTTTAATGACTGAGCAATATTGTTTTTGAACCCAGTTCAGCAGACAGGACACTGGGGAGGAAGACGCTGTGTGATCTGTTCTCATTTGAATATGGACAAGGCTCAGTGCTTGGTTTTTCATCCAGGCAGTTCCAGCCATCAGATAAATTCTCCTGTGTCAAAACAAAGTGGCTGATGTACTGTTAAGGCTCTGAGGGTGTCACTGTGCCAGCACCTATTAGTGGGTGTTTCTGTCATGTAACGGGATGATTTATAGTGACTTGAAGATGGTTTTGTTGAAAGGCCTGAGCAGTACAAACTGAGCAACGAGAGAAGACGTGAACAGTAGTAACAATGTCTGATTGTGAGGCCTGTAGGGAAGGAGCATTGAACTGCAGAAACTGTGTCATAAAACTGCAGTACAATGCACTTCACTGGTCACATATCCCCAGATGAGGAAATCTGACAAACCTTTCCTGAAACATTTCCTCATTTCCAGACTCCGTGGACATGACAGTTTATCTAACCGAAGTCAACTGTCAAAGAAGCACTTCTGAGTTGTTGAAATTCACACCCAGAGGCTTCTAAAGTGGAAAAAATGTCATGCTATTTCAGGGGGGGTCTGTTTAATACAGTGTTTCACGGATATGTCATGTTCCTGTGATGTCCTCGGTGGAGACTCGCTGTGAACCGCCACAAACAGCATTACCAGGTCTGTGTTTGGAGTGTTACATGTGACTGTGTTCCCCACTAAGCCGCTCAAAGAAACAATGAGAAAACAGCAGGCTGAAATGATGGAGTAGGTCTGTCTCTCTCTCTCTCTCTCTCTCTCTCTCTCTCTCTCTCTCTCTCTCTCCAGGTCCCTTGTTCCTCTCAGCTGAGGCTTTACATTGCGCCGGTTGAGCTCAAACTGTTTTCATTGAAAGACGGACCCGCATAACTGGAGAAGTTGTTCTTATTATTTAAACCCACTGGAGGAAATGCCACTTGACATCCAAAGTGGAAGCCTTTCTACCGTCCTTCATTGCCACTCACACCGGCCTAACTGTGTTAACGTACACTATGTGCTCCATAATGATTGATTTCCCTTGCATTACCACCACCCTTACGCTCATTAAACTGTCACGAGTGGATCAAGTGCCAGTCACTGCCAGAACACCATATGTCGGCTTCCTTCCTCGCTGCATGTCGGCCGACCTCTGTTCCTCATGCTGACGACTCAGATTGTGGTCGCCACCCAACCGCTCACAGATGGAGGCCGTCTTCTGCACATTTGGGCTGAGCTCCTGCAGTGTCCTAACACCTTTGCCAACACACATGCTGTCTCATATAAACACTGACCAGTATTCTCTGCTTCGCGTTCTGTGTTTATTTCACTGTGAATCCCAGCACTTCCATCCTCAGTATTACATAAGTTGCACTTTGTGAGTCCAGTGCACCATCTGGGACGCCTTCACATCCAGACTACACATTTATTCCCGCCTGAATGTGAAAGTAGGGAGCCTGTCGTGGTCATAGCCAGCACCGAGGAGAAACGAGTTACGTGTAAAGGCATTATGTAATTCAATTAGATCATACATGTCACTGGAATGTAATTGTACAAAAATGTCTCTGATCACAAAGGGGATTGTTTCAATAAATGTGACAAGTGACAAATGAAATAGTGTCTTGAAATTTTTATTCAAATCAGTATTTGAAAAGTTATTCTTACTTTAGAGCTACGTATATAAAGATCTATATAACCAGTATAGAAAAAAAACACAAACAATTCTCAGTCCTAGTGACACTTAGCACCATTAAACATGAAACTGACAGGAGTATGGAATGTTGTTTGGGTTGCATTTTTCATCTACTGCTGTTTAGATCTTTGTGATTTGTTCTGGTGGCGAAACATTTCAATCTGTATTTTAGCTCCAGTTAAATTAATAACTTTTCCTAAATATTTGGCATCAATCAGTCTTCCTTGGTGAGCTTGATTTAAATAGATGTTTCTAAGACTTTTCAGTTTTATTGCAGGTTGCCGGTTCAAGTCCCATTCCAGACAAGCTGCAGAGGTGCCAGTTCACTGCTAGGGCACTGCTTGGGTTCCCTTGAGCAAGGCACCCCCAGCTGCTCGGGGCACCTCATCATGTGGCCACCTGCTTACTCTGACACCTTTCACCAAATTAAATCCATGGATATTGGTCCTGTTAGTGAATGTGTGAGTATTTGAGCATGTGTCTATGTTCCTATCATGGGTCAAACCGCATGCAGCTGCTGACCTTTGAACTCCGTTGTGGTACCACATGATGCTGGCCTCTTCTTCCTGGTTCCCCTTGAATGTTGACAATGCTCCTCTACTCCAGGTTTATCCTGTTCAGGGAGGCGTGACACGTTGTTGTGTCACCGGCCTCTTAGCCGGTCAAACTCAATATCCTTTTCTAAAACCTGTGAGAAAGCTGCAGTGGATTTTTAAAAGGATGATCGATAGGCCATATCAGTCATAATGTTTCACAGTTGGTTGTTATAGATTTCTCATTAGTTTGGAGGCTATGCTGGCCTGAGGCACAGAGTGGAGGTCTTTGAAGTCTGAAGTAGAAAGATATATTTAGAATTGACCTGAATACATTTGTTTGTACAGATTTATGCTTCTTCTCAGAGGTGTTGTGCAGTAACTGACGTATGCATTGTAATCTAAAATGATAATTATAAAACAAAACAATACAAAGCATTACAGTGTGTTTCCAGTTGAAACACTGTCGGTCAATATAACCATAACAGGTTGCTACAATGGCTTTATCTAAGTTATTTTTGTCAGCTAAGGCAGTGCCACACCTCTTAGAGAAATAGTGCAAAGTTCATTAGCAATAGAAAGGGGCGTTGTGACCTCTGCACTAGCTGTGTGTTACGGGACGGTCCCACAGAAAGACAGACATTTGCTGCGTGCAAAATGTAAAAAGGAAACACATACATGGACTTGAGTATTTAGATGAAATACACATAGCAGATTTTAATGGACCGCAAAAGAGGAAAAAGAGAGTCATTTTCGGTAGCAGCATTATTGGTCTTACGAACACACAGCGGGGGAGAGAGAGAGAGAGAGAGAGAAGAAGAAGAAAGAGAGAGAGGAGGGAGCGGAGCCGCCTGCGCACGAGCGGCCACTGCGCGTTTTCAACCAAATTATAATACAATTTGTTTTGTTAAAACAGCTTTCTGAATTTTGAAGGCCGTTGTTATGGACACTGGAGCGCGATCTTGGATAAACCGAAGCCCACGGAAAGGATGTTCCCGTCAGTAGGAGCAGGTGGATTCAGCCAAGTGGAGGCGCAGGGCGCAGAGAGCGACAGCGACGCACCATAGGAGACGGAGCAGAACACCTGCTCCCAAGGAAAACCCCACTCATTCTCAGTTGTGCTGCTGGGTTAACAAGCAACTCTGTCTAAAAAACTGGATTTTTCTACCAACTTTATTTATTTTTTAATTTATTTTACCATGTGGGCTACGTGACAAATGGACGCACCACAGCGCATTTGGAGAATACTGTGATTAAAGAGAAAAAAAGGGGAAAAAAGATCAAGGACTGCTCTGGTGGCTGCTTCCCTAAAGCTGTTCGCAAAAAAAGGGGAAAAAAAACCCTATCTTGTTCTTATCAAGGACATAATCATCTGCAAGGATGCCCGGAGCGCTGACAGCAGCGCAGTCTGTCTACATAGGCATGGAGGTGGTGATAGCCCTCTCGTCGGTAATTGGGAATGTGATGGTGGTTTGGGCGGTGAAAATTAATAAATCGTTGCGAGATACGACGTTCTGCTTCATTGTGTCCCTGGCTCTGGCGGATATTGCAGTGGGAGCGCTCGTCATCCCTCTGGCCATCACTATCAGCATCGGACTCCAAACTCACTTCTACAGCTGCCTGCTCGTGGCGTGCACGGTACTGGTGCTGACTCAAAGTTCAATCCTGGCTCTTCTGGCCATTGCTATTGACCGCTATCTCAGGGTCAAGATCCCCACCAGGTAAGTTACGCGGCAGGTCTGGGCTCTCACTGTCCATACCCGAAAAGTGAATATGAGGAATAAGATGATGATGATGTTGGCCCTGTTTCATTTACCAGAAACCCACATTACAACTCTGGCACTGATTTCCTCGTGATGCCTCCGTTCTGCCAGTGCCTTCATATACACATGATCTGACTCACTATTACTGTCATGACAGCTTACCAGAGCATGGTTGATCAACTAACAGTTTTAATTAGTCCCACAGGATCTCTAATGTGTGTAGATGTGAGGCACCGCCGCAGAGTTCGTATTATTTACAGTGTGTAGAGATGGATGAATATAAGATAACCTCTTTTTGTGTCTCTTGGGGGCAGAAACACATACACTTCTTCCTTTTCAATTTGATGCATTCGTTCAGGAGGGGGGTTATCATGTCAGACTCCAACAAAAGACAGAGACCTGGACCTGAGTGACTGAAATTCTAACATTAGTGAAGAGGGGAATTTACTGTCTGGGAAATGTGCCTGCGATAGCCCCAGAGTTTCATCTCCTGTACAAGATCCTGCTAAAGCTTTCAACTTTATGAACGTAGATTATCATGCATATTAGTCTTGAACTTCTCGACTTTAACATTAGTACGTCTGGAAGACCACATTATCATCCCACGTGTCGCCAGGGAGGTGCTGCTGCCACTCCCATCCCTTGTGGGGCAATAATTCAAAACAGAAATGCAGCATTATGACAACATTTTTTTCCCGGAAAGCACATTTTGTTTTAACCGAACAGGCAGTTGTTTGTGAAACACAACACCGCAAAGAGCTGCTGTTTCTCCTATATTTTTCCCACACTCTCAGCCATGAGACCTGATATGAGCAGACTCCAAACCCAGCGTCTGGATAACGATCCTTTTGCTCCTCTTCAGACACTGACCTATTCTAACACATACATCTCAAATCAATACTAATCTAACACATGGCACCTGCCACAGACTGAATAATTTGCAGTTTTTTGTTTTGCCTCAGGCTCAGGAAAGGTCAGGTCATTGTCATGTTAACCCTTTCCTTGACAATTACAAATGTTACACATGGTAAATACCAGGTACTAGTGACCTGAATGGGATCAGGTTTTTCAACAGGGTTGTATCTGGTAGATACCAGGCAAGCTTTATTCTGTCAAAATGTACAGTCAAAATGACTGGAAAATGCACACTGAGCTATAAAATGCTGACATGCTGTGTGTTTTCTCCCCCAGGTACAAGCGAGTGGTGACTCCTCGCCGAGCAGGGCTGGCAGTGGTAGTATGTTGGACGGTGTCTTTCATTGTGGGGCTTACACCCATGCTGGGCTGGAACAACCTGTGGCGCCTGCAGCAAAATGGCTCCATCAGTTCTGACCTTATTATCACCTGCCAGTTCGAAAATGTCATCAGCATGGACTACATGGTATATTTCAACTTTTTCGGTTGGGTTCTGCCGCCTCTGGTGCTGATGCTGCTCATTTATGCAGAGATCTTCTACATGATCCACAAGCAGCTCAACAATAAGAAGATCAACAGCAGTCACACAGACCCCAACAAATACTACGACAAGGAGCTGAACCTTGCTAAGTCTCTGGCTCTGGTCCTGTTTCTCTTTGCCATCAGCTGGCTTCCCCTACACATCATCAACTGCATCACTCTCTTCTGCCCTGAGTGCAATAAGCCCATTGCCTTCCTCTACATTGCAATTCTTCTCACCCATGGCAACTCTGCTGTCAACCCAATTGTCTACGCTTTTCGCATAAAGAAGTTCCGCACTGCTTTCCGGAAAATCTGGCAACAGTACTTCTGCTGCAAAGACACACCAGCCCTGGAGATCCAGCCCAGCGACAGAAAAGAGATGCCCAACCAAGACACAAAGCAGCCGACTTCACCTCAGCCCCCCCAGAAGCAGATGCTCAATGTAGACGCACCACAGGAACAGACGCTTCCACCTGAGCAGGAGGAGCAGAAACCTAAGGAACACCCACCATTACTGGAGCACAATGCCGTCTAAGCCAAGTCAAGGAGCTGGACGCTTGATTGAAAAGTACTGATCAGTGCTCAACCACTGATTCTGCCCTCATACTGAATGCTTTCTAATGAGGAAGATGACGCAGTCACAACGGAAGTGACATGGAAAGAGTGATGAATGAATCTCAAATACTGGAAAATCAATTACTGTACTCAGGAGCAACGGATTGACTGAAGGTTTGGTCAAAGTAAGGCAGCAAACAAGTGAAAAAGGAAAAAAGGGTATCTGTAACTGCAATAATAGGAGGAGGTTTTTGACAGTGTTTCTTAGTAACAGACTGAAGACATTAAGCTTTAATTGTTTTGTTAATTCCAGTGAAAACAGTCTGTGTAAAAATGACAAAATGTGCAATATAATTTATTGTGGATCAGTATCAAACTATGAAGTGTAACCCGAATTACGTGGGTACTGTAGAGTGAAAGTTTATACATTCAGTAGAACAGAAACAGAGCCTTCCTACTGTAATACTTACATATAAGCTGACAATGGCTCAAGGAAATGAATGTAACATTAATGTAAATATAGCAGCACAGCTGTAAACTCTCGTCTCTTCTTCAGGGTCTTAATCGCACAAAAGTGGTAGAGCAAGTGGTGCTATGGGAGGCATTCTTACAGCAAGAAGATGTGTGTGTGCTGATAGAAGGGTTTCTAATCCCTTAACGCTTTTCCACGGGAGCTGAGTCCCCCCTGTGATCCAGCAGCACTGATCCATTACGGGGAAGATGGACGGAGATAAGGAACAAGGAGCTGGAGGGAATGGGAGCTTTTGCTCTTTAAAAGCTGTGTGCAGGAGACTCATGGCTGGAGGATGACAGCTACTCATGGGGAAGAAAAAACTAGATGCACTTAAGACTCGATTTATCCAGCCTCCACGCCAGCTGGTGGTGGGAGCGGGGCTGTGCTCTTTTCCCTTCTTAGACTGGTAAAAACCTGACCCCACCTTCCCACTAAAGGCAGCGGCTTTACGGCCTTTCAGTATTTAAATGAGTGTGGACTGGCCCAGAACAGACAACCTGAAGATTGTGAGTATCTTTAATAGACTGTGAGCTCAACATTTTGGATTCTGCCACACATCTGTAGATTAGTATTAAACTGTTTATTGCCGCTGACATAACAATACTATAAGAGAATGTAAAATAATTCTGTTTTGTGTCTCGTAAAGGCTAAGAGCTCTGGTCAAGACAGTTTACCAAACCCAGTCGCACAACAGCAAAAAAGGGCGTCATTGTATGTTTCTGCAAACCTTCGATTTTTATTAGAGTTAGTACGTTGGTGGGAAAAGTAGGAAAACAGTTGGAGTTTTTCTGTATGAAATCAAGCCCTGGTATCTTTCCCTAAATCGAATCACTTTCTGCCAGAGTCTACACTTAGCCATAAAACTGTTATTTTACATAGAATCACTACCACGTCTACAAACAGGTCTACTACACATGAACACATTTCAAGTTAGAAACAGTTAAAACACTATAATATTGATATCCCTTTCAGGAAACATTGATACGAAACATAGTTTTAATCACAAACATTGAGATCATGCCATTATAGAAACATACAATGACAACATTTTGATGTTTTTTTGGCGAATGGGTTACAAAGAAAGTTTACCACTGATGTTCTCCCAAGTGGATGACAATCTCTGTGAGCTAACAATGTTTTCTATGTAGACAAACATCTGGTACAGGCAGTGAATGTGTTTATGCTTGGATGACTGAAAAGACAGTGTCAACAGAAACTTTAATACGATCCACATCACCTGTATGAAGATGTGACCTCACCGTGTATAGGCCAGTTGGACTGTACATAAGTCAAAAGGAAAAAAAGTTGAAAAATAAATGTATAATAATAATAATAACGTGCTTTCTACATGTAATGCTATTTAAAACTTAGACTATTGTTTTGATTTTGATTTTTAATATATATAGATGTAGCCATTTTATCATTTTGATGATTCTGTCTTCTCTTTGTCATCTATCACTGACTTCAACAACAGTATATACTTTAGGTCCCAGTGGCAGATGAGGTATTCAGACTTATTTTTTGCGTAAAAGTACCACTATCGCAGTGTAAAGGAGCTCCATAAGTAAATATTCTATCCACTTAAAGCTGAACTCAGGCTTAAAAACTCTAGCTCCTACACACCGTCCTTCTGCAGCTCTCTCTCGGTCCAACTCAAAACACTAAGTATCAGGATACTGATCCTGTTTTCACGCTGTAGTGGAAAAGTGAAGACACTTTTCGAAGCTTTTGTGTCAAACCCATGAAATAGAGCAGTATTGATTTGTCTGACTGAATTGGAGCAGCGATCAGTAATTCCACCTATCAATCATGTATTCAACCCCCGCACCCCTTCAATCAACGCAATGTTACAACAGGGGGTCGATTGTCTACAGACCCTAGAGAACCGAGTAGAACACTTCCTGTCAAAGCATTTGAATTACAACAAACTGAAAGGTAATTCTAGAACTGTTGCCTGGTGATGTTAAAAAAAGTCAAGTACTGCAGTAAAATGTAGCAGAAGTATTGAAGTAAATGTATTTGTTTGGGCCTTGAGGCTGATATAACACTAGATCTAATTAGTTTATTAATAGTGAAGCATTAGTGTTGTAGCAGCTGGAGGTGGAGCCGGTTTGATCTACTTTATCTTCAGTTTTATAAACAGACACCGGATAAATTGGACGCCTCGTCTCATGAGTGAAAGAAAGAAAAAACATTCTGATATTGTAATCTGTTTTAAGTTTCAGGAGTTTTTCCTCTAATCTTTGTCTTTCGCTGACTGATTGAAAGGTTTAAACATCAGCTGAAATGAACCCATGTAAGACGTTTAGAGGGAATTATCACTGTTTGGTGGAGCTGTTAATAATTCACAGGCTTCTGAAATGTGAGCCGACTACACACCGCTCTACTTAAGACGGTAGAGGACAAAATGGTTTGACCTTAAACAATGCGTTGTATTTTCAAACCGTCCATTGTGTAAAAACTTCACCTGGAAGTAAAGGAAGCCGTCAGATAAATGATACAGTAAGGAGTAAAATAATTAACATCAGAGATCCTCAAGTAAAACAAACGTACTTTAAATGTGCATTAACTGTACTGGAGTAAGTGTACTGAGTCACCTTTCACCTCTGCTGGGTTCTTTTCACTCCCTACTGACTCAGCACTTATTAAATTGTAATTATTCCACAGTAATCAACCCCAGGATACTTTCTATTGGCACTTTGCTGTCAGCTCAGTGGCGCTGTCAGAATTCTCATTACCACGGTGCAATAATGCAGCCAGTGGTTTGGAGATAACAGTTGAGAGCCGTCACGGCCCTGACAGCCCATTTCTTTCCTCTGTCTGTGAATTCTTTTCATATTTAGCGACTTATAAAGTTCCTGGAAAGACCTTAATCCAAATACCAGCTGCTCACTCTAGCTGAATGGTGTTCGACAGATTGAGATATTTTACAGGTTGAGTTTGTATCCGAAGGGAGACCTGCACACAGCTGTTTGTGTCCCGTAGAGCTCAGATCACTGGTTTTGTCCAGTAGTCGTACTGTTTTACAGTCTTGGAAGCTATTTTTATCCTTTTTGTTTACCGGCCAAAGAGGCTGAGTTTCTAGAATTAGATATCAAGTGGAGGGAGACTTCAGATAACAACTACAAATAAGAGGAAAGGGAATACTGGAGCTGTGTGTTTCTCCCAGAGCACAGAGGTGACCTTTCCCTGCAGTCCCCCACCGTCCTTGGGCTAATGTGGGTGTAAACCACACATCCTGAGGGAATGAGACGGCTTCTGTTTGCAGCGCTTCATGTTTGGATTTCACATGAAAATGAAATCACGTTCAAATTTGAGCACATTTGGATTCTCTGAAACCACAGACGTGTACAGATTATCCTTTTAAAATGAAGTACAAGGAAACTATTTTAATGACTGTCAGAGTAATGGAACAAGATCATTTGATTACATTTTGACGAGTTTTCTAACAAATGTTTTAACCCATAAAGACCCAGTTTTACTTTTGTAGCAGTTCCAAATGAGTTGTTCTTTCTATTTAACCTCAGTTAAGTGATTTATTAGAACATTATCCACTGTATTTTGCATTTTTTCAGTGAAAATCAGGTATTTTTCTATATTTAATTTATTCATCAAGTAGATGTTCATAAAAGCTCAGCTTACATTTGAGGGTTATTATATCAAAAACAGAGACATCTGAAGAAAAAGTAACTTCTTTCAGTAAAATTCCTTATTCACTGAACATAAACCCAGTGTGTCCATCCACTGTCACTGATCCAACTCCATGGGTTTTACTGGTCAATCCATGTTGCAGAAGATGACAGTGTTTCCACGGTAACTACGGAGCCTCTGAAC
>JAPQRQ010000026.1:19526807-19543777 GCA_037367365.1 Apogon talboti | reverse complement strand
TTCTTTTCCAAAACATACCTTGCACGGGGCTGCGTAACAAGGTATGTTTTGGAAAAGAAAAACCTATGTCTTAAACAAGAAAAATTAAAGTACATATTACAGTTTCTTGTTGTTTGCTCTTAAAAAGAATGTACAGCACAGTCTATGAGGTAGTGTATCCTTATTTTTTATCATAAACAGAAAAAGTCTCTTTTGTGTCATTTTAGGTTGGGAACATGGGAGAACAGGGGGGCTGGAAAAAGCTGTTTGAAGTTGTTTATCTCACAAAGACCCTCCAGCTCTGATCCACATGCAGATCACCCACTCATCTTCACTCAAACGTCTGTTGTCAAGAGTCCCAGAGAGGGAGAATAACACACCTACTGGGTACATGGGCCCTGCTTGGCCTATTATTTATTTATTTATCTTATATGTTTTACCTTGGTTTGACTTGTTGGGATACTGCTGCACTAAACATATTATCTTCCTTAGTGACACATGCAGAGTCACTGGCAGATGTGAAACCGCCGACTGTAATGTCAGGATTCATGTTGTTTTGCTGCAGTTCCTGGAAGTGACACACTGTATTCTCAGCGATGGAGGGGTTTGTCCCGGAGCGGAATGTTGCATTAATCTCAGGCCGTGCGAGTTGAGACTCCTGCAACCTCACACACGGTCGTACCGAGCTCAGACCTCAGCGAGCACACATCAAAAGGAGGGATAATTGCCTGTCTCAACAAGCCCGAACCGAAGTGTGCCCAGGCGGCTGAAGTGCTGAGCCTGACTCACTTCCCGCCTGCTATCAGCTGCTTGTCCTTTATCAGGAAGGGAAATTCCCATCCCTTCTCCCATTTTCCCACAAACTGCGGTTTAAAAAACTTGTTGAATAAGCTGAATGACCTCTGCGTGGGTTATGCAGTGTACTTCAGTTTTCACTCACAGAATAAGCCAAGTCAGTGTTATTTATATAGGTCAGTATTACAGATGACAGCTGTGGCTGAAGGTGCTTTACATGCGGTGAAGTCTGAGACAACCTCTGTCCTCTGACCCTCTAAGTCCAAGCATTAAAATAGGCTAAACAAACGTGTATGTGTAGAAAGCTTGTCTTTTGTTTTGGTTTACAGTCCCCCTGTTCCATGTGGGAGATGTTAAAAATAGCTTTTTAAAACAGTTCTGAAGGCGTTGCTCCATACGCACTTAAATGAGCAATAATAATATCTGGTTCAGTCAGGGCTCCCATCGTGGCCCATGTCACTCCCTGTGGCTGAGCGTTGGATGGCACGCCCATAAAGACCACTGCTCCTGACTGGTAGTAATTAGCCTTTAACGGCGGCGGTGAAAGATGGCTGTCCATAAAGTCAACACAGATCCGCCTGCCTGGACGAGCCCTGCACCACCAGCCCACGCCTCAGCAGATGCAGTCTACCCCCATGCGTGGCACACTGCCAACCCGCCTGCCGCCTTTTACCAATATTATATAATTACATGAACTCATGTAAATGTACTACAATATCGGCTAAAATTACACCTCCCGGTGGGGTTTGGGTTTGGGTTATGATGCAGACTGTCGACCACAGTGTCACCCAATGGTGACTGGTGCGTCACATCCTGTCAACTCCCTACTGTGGATCTAAGACGGGTAACACCCCCCCAAAGATATGACATTATTTTAATATATTATAATTTGGATTAGTTTATTTTAGTTTAGTATTTTAGATTGTTTTTTAATTTCTATTTTTTTGTTGTTTGTTTTACAAGTGCATAAGTCATTTTAGCTGACTAGAATTGATTTGTTTTAATTGACTTTTTAGTAGTTTTAGGATCAGTTTGTTCAGACCTGGTAAAGCTTTCCTTTACTGACATGCCTTCACAGGGGCTCAGTTGCAACATTTTTTTATTTACCTGCAACCTGACATTTTATTTCATTTAGATTCATTCATTCTAATTTGGCTTTAGTGGTGGTTTCAGTTTTTCTGGTATGAAGAGGAAATCCTTGATTTATAGAAGATGAAGCTTCTGTAATGCATGACAACAAATATGATTTACAAATCCATTGTAAAGAATAGGGCCAACACTGTGCAGAACCTGTTTATTCTTGTACGACAGGAGCCATTTCTCTCAGAGGAAATCAAAACAAAGCGGATTTTACCTTTACCTTTACAGTCCTGTTGTGTTTTGGTTCCTGTCACATTGTTCATTGTTGTTTTTCAGTTTCTTTGCCCTATCCTTTCACTGCTAGCTTTAGTTTGAATTATTTCCATCTAACATGAGCTACCAGCTACAGTTGTTATTACAATCTTTCATTTTCAAACAGGCGACACATGCACGCAAACCTAATGATACAGTATATTTCCCACAAAACCACGAGTTACTCAACAATAACCAAGAATTACAGCACCAAACAGCCATAAAGGGTCATTGCAAAATATTAGTAATTTATCCATCCTTTTGGTTTGAGGACTCTGTCATATCCTGTTTAACTAATCAGTACCAAAGTGTCCCAATCCTGTAGAGTACCTGCCTGGAAGAAGAGGAAGTGTGCATATGTGGGCCACTGTGACGACAAAAGTCTTGGTGCCAGAGTAATGGGAAAGAAAACAGTGATAAGGAGTAACTGTGTACACAAAATGTCTGTTTTTATCAGGGTTGATCATCTTGACAGGGCACGGTTCTTTGATCCCCGGCAGTGTGGCAGAACCTCATTTCCTCCTGTGAATGTGAGCCAGAGGAAGTTTAAAGAGTGATGGACTCCAACTTATGTTTTTGTTTATTTAATGTTGTCACAGAATAAACATGTTCCTCATCTCAGACTGACCTCTTTTATACAGAACAGTCTAAGCAATCATCAAACTTTATTTATGTTCTGTCTTTTTAAACACAGTGCTTTACATCAGAAGCACAGAAGAAATAAAATCAGAAATACAAAATGATTCAAAATGCTTAAAACACAGAGCATGGCAAGAATCATGGATTAATCTGTATACGCCTCCATATCTCAGTATTGTAAATTGTTTTTTTTTTCTTTTAAATGTGTAGCACATTATTCATTCATGCTGTGTATGATTACATTCTTATGTCATAATTATCACTGATTTTCTCATCACTTTCAGACACAGAGTGAATTGTTTTTGTCTTTCAACATTTTATTAGGTCACATACACAAAACAGCGTAAAAGGTTTCAGCACCGTTAGCAAAATCTAATCCAAATGGTGACTAACAGTCAGATTTTGATAACATGAAGCAGAAGTACCAGTACTGTCTGCTGCTCCAGGAGGAGATGAGTCAAAACTGTAGCCTCTTCTGCTCCCATGATGCCGTTCAGATGACTGTACACAACTTTATGGGATTATTTCTGTCCAATTTAGCATGCTGACTTATGACTCATAACAGACATGCTATTATATGATTGACACATAAAGGGTTTGAAGGGCACAACATGGGTTCCGCCCTGCCGAATCCTTGTTTTGTTTTGGCTGTTTCATTTCGTTTGTTTGTTGTGCTATAACAATCTCTGTGTGCCAATCACTCCCACAAGCATGCACAATCTGTCGCCAAGTTAAAAAGGGTTACGAAGGCATACGTCAGACAGGCAGCTTATTGCTATTTTGCCTTCATTATTATTGTAATAATGAGTTGAACATCATGAAGCTGATCAGAAATAACACACTTCTTGGAAAGTCCAAATTAGTTGATGCAAGAGTTTTGTAGGGTATAAAAACAAAACTTTTCCCAGAATAACTGCAGGGCACAGCCTACTCAGCAGAGCTGGGTAAAGTACCTGGATGGGGTGATGGGGTAATATCTCCCCCACATCAAACACAACAGCGGTCCTGAACGATATACAGTCTCTGTGTCCCACCACAAAGTCAACAAACCAGTCACTATAAAACAACGCAGCTGAGGAAGCAAAGCTGGCCGAGGAACCACATCAACTCGAGCAGACAGGAAGTGATCTTTGCATTTATAACTGCCTGCTAGAAACATACCATAAGGCAAAAACAGTTTGCTTTAACAAGGCAGTTTGAATCTAAACAGGGAATGTCACAATGAAGCACAACATTGCAAAACTCACTGTAAAGTGCTGAGCTGTAAACAGTGGAGAAACTAGGCCAGCTGAAGTAAACTGGAGAAGGTTTAGTTGGAGTATCGCTCCTCGTGTGTGAAGTTGTTACTGGTGGAAGGAGTATTCACATAATACCACAACGTGAAAATAATCCACCACATGCAAAACCACTTACTTGAGCCAAAGTATGCAAGTATTCGCAAGAAAATGTACTAGAAGTCTGAAGAGTCAAAGTAGGCTCCGTCCGAGTGTTACTACTATGTATGATGGGTTTAGATTCATTTTCCTGCTGCATTAATGTATATGTTGCATTTTACTGTGCTACATGTTCATTTGCATGAGTTTATATACTGTCAGTAATTTAATCTACAGTAATGCATCATATCATGTAAGATCATCATGTCTTTGCAGCGTCGCTGTCCTGTGAGAACTGTGTGTCTCTAAAACGTCAACTTTTCTTAAGCTCAGAAAAAAAGGCCAGTTTTCAGCTTTGTGACAATGTATTTTCCAATAAATACAGTAAGAGGGTTACAGCAAGATGGTGTTTGATTTATTTAACTTAAGAAGGAATTTTCTAAATATATAAACTAATACTTTTACAGTTTTACAATCAACACATTTGCAGATGGAGGATGAATAATTGTAAAATGAGAAGTAATTTAAGCTGTCAGACAAATGTAATGAAGTAAGCAACCAAGTACGTCTGAAATATAGAGAGGAAGGATAAATATGGATAAAATGGAAATATAAGTACCTCAATCTGAACTCAAATAATTTAAGAAAATGTTCTTTGACACCTTTCTTCACTGAATTCCTACACCTGAAACTTTTCATCTACCAAAATATTAAACCAAAGAGACCATTTATTCTGCCTCTGTGTTTAAGTCTCTGAAAAATAAACTGATGACCTGTCGATATTAGTGTGCAACAGTGTGGTTGACTTAACCATAAAGCCTCAGCTTATGTCAGAATATATGGCTGCTTTCCTCTGATAGAACCCAGCTCCCTAATGACGCAGTTCGCTACCTCATACGGCTGCATGACATGTGCCAACAGGCTGTGCACTGACTGAAGCCAATTTGTGGAAGAATGCCACACAAATATGTGTATTTTTCAAGGTTCTGTGCCAGACGTCTTTTTGGGAGTAAAGTGGTGAAAGCAAATGAAATGTGGCGTTTGTTAAAATGCATGGAGCCGTATTCATTAGGTCTTTGACGCCATGTAAAATCAGTGGCAGATGTTTTCAAAGGAAGCCTGGGGATCCTCTGAGGAGCCAAATATAAACAGAAATAACCTTATGATTGTGTCTGAATAAGCATAAAAAGTGCATGAAATGAAAGAGAGCTTGTGTGAAGTGTGTTTGAAGCTGTTTTGGTCCGAATGAAACATAATCCATGTAACCAAAAATATAATATAGACCATAAAATAGACATGTGTAATGTACTGTAACTACACTGTGGCTAAAGTTAGCTACAAATATATATATATAACAAAGTACTGTACATTTTCCATTCAGGCAAATTAAATTAAATGTCTTCCAAGAACAGCATACTGTTGTTATGAACACTATTTTATGTGAATGGAAAAGAAGAGCTGTCAAAATCAATTGTGTCCCTGTGTTGTTCATCAGGACCAGCAGCTGTTACAGTTGTCTGGGGCACTTGTAGAAATACATGTTCCTATTACATTTGTTTCAACACATGTACCTTTTGCTGTTCTTTGTGGGAAACTGGCACAAAAACGAATTCTAAATGTGTACCAACGGGTACATTTCTGACCGACGTCAGTAAGTTAGCAAATGTTCAATCAATGACGATTTTCTCAAACAGAATGAGACATCAGAAAACCACAGGAAACCATAAATTAGATATGAGGAAGTATGCTTTATTCATCAAACCACCGATCCAATATTTCACACTACCTCTTCATTAGGACGTAAATAAACCCAGTTAATGCCCTTTTCCATTTATGGTAAACCTCTTCATAATCCTGCGTGAGACAGGATGCATACTCTTTACTGCTCTCCATCTAATAAAAGACTCACTATTTAAAGCCAGTGTTTTCAATTATCAGGAAGCAACTTGAAAAACCATTACAACCTACTGTAGATGTTCTCCACAGAAAACAAACAGCTCTCTGCCGTACTTCACTCTGCACATCAGTTTAAGAAAGTGGATGGAAATTTTTTCTTAAATTGCAATCATCACTGAATAAACATGTTCACACGGGAGGAGAGGATGTCAGCAGTGTGTTCACTTAAAAAAGCCCCCAATCTGCAGCTTCATGTGGGAGCTCAAGCTGAGTCATGACGTGTTGGCCGAGGCACATCCTTACCCACAGTTTATTCCCTCATACCCCAAAAATAACAACACACATACTAGTGTACACTGATGCTCATTACTACAGATTAGCCGCTCTGTGAGTAGTTTAGAATACAAAACTAAGTATGTGCTTGTTTATTTTACACATGGCTCAAAATGTTATGTAATAGGGATGAGAAAATATATCCTCTGGCACATCTTTTTAGGAAACATACATTTCATGCATATGGTGTAATCCTCGTTAACAAACAACACGACCAAGAGTTTACAAATGAATTGTGTCATTCTGAGGATGAATACACTGAAGATGTTACATCAGCACCATGATGAAGCCGGCAGTTCCCCAAAAATGTGGTCAACAATGATAACACAATACTGCAGACAATCAGATTCAATGTGGATGTTTTAATCACATTAATCATTTGTTGTAGAGACTGGATTAGACAAATAAAAATAAACCAATGTTATCTTTAATTAGATGGCAGACAGGATGTTTTCCATTTTAACTGCAGGGATTTGACCTAATTCAACATTTTACTCTGTGTCCGACTTTAGATAAAGAGGAAACACATCTCTATTTATGAAAAAAGTGGAACTAAAATTGTCTTTATATATATCTACTAAATAAGGAGAAGAAGTGTCTCGCCGAATCCCATGATAAAAGGGGTCAACTCAGGTAAAAATACACAAAGACGACACAAGAATGAAAGACGGAGTTTGGGCGCTGTTATAAAAACAATAACAATAAACAGAAACAATTGAATAATGTGTATGCCCACTGTAGGCTCCCTCCTAAAGGTCTTATCTAACAGAAACTCATTAATTTGTCATCAGGTTAACCATTTATTTGTTTTGTTAAGCAGCAGCATGTGTGGCTTTACTGACTACTGCAAAATGAATAAAGCCATGATAATTTGCCATAATTGGTCATATTCACCACTGAGTGGAAGAACTCCAAAAAAGAACAATTACTTTACCAGTCATTACCTGTGAAGTAAAGCTAAATGTGGATATTTTGGAAAATCCCCACATCCATTCAACACAAACACTACCAAGTTATAAGTGGGAGGGTTGAGGTTAGCTGTAGGCGGGGGTAAGGGTAAGTGACTAAGATGCTACGGTGCATAAATACAAGGTCCACAACCCTGACCTAGAGCACGAAGCAGAGAAATAACAAGAGCTGCCAGTCAAAACAAAGAGGGGACACTAGAAACACAGCTGAATCTTACCAGAGAAGCTTGACTTTTTCTTTTTTTCTTCCTTTGGACACTACAAGGTGTTCAGTTGACTTTCCTTTGTTACCTTTTGCACCGATCTAGGTCTCATAATGAGATGCTGCGCCTTAGTTTTGTGTTTAGTTTTAGGGGTTTGCATGGAGAAGGGATGGAGCGTTCCTCTCAAGTCCGTCTTTGTCACCTTCCCAGGAGACACCATCAAACAAATGACTGATATGGAGCTGGCAGAAGTGAGTAGCAGATGGTTCATTTTGACTTGATTGGCTGAAAATCCCCAAACTGTGCACAGTCAGTTTATTCCTGGAAGTAATTACCTGAGCAGAGCTGGCTGTCCCTGAATAATGGCAATGAAAAGACACAGATTTCCCTGTGAATTCAGTCTATATGATCAGTCAGACTCTAATCCATCTGTAGTCCAGGCAAAAATGTACCTTTTATGATACTTATCAAACAAAATTAAGAATAAATCCCTGTTTAATAGTATAATGAGTGTTTTTTGTCCTGTTGTCCTCCAGGCTTATTTGAATAAATTTGGCTACATGCAAACTTTGCAACGCAGTGGCTTCCAGTCTATGGTGTCCACTGAAAAAGCCTTGAAGAGGATGCAGAGGCAGATGGGGCTGGAGGAGAGTGGACAGCTGGATCAGCCCACCCTGGATGCCATGAGACAACCTCGCTGTGGGGTCCCTGATGTGGCCAACTACAAAACGTTTGACGGAGACCTCAAGTGGGACCATAACGACATCACTTACAGGTGAGGGACCAGAGTTCAACATGTTCCAGTGTTTGTGAGCAGGTGGGATAGTTCTGAAAACACAGTGTCATTTTTCTGTCCTCCTCAGGATCATCAACTATTCACCAGACATGGAGAGCTCCTTGATTGATGACGCCTTTGCCCGAGCCTTCAAGGTGTGGAGTGATGTGACTCCTCTGACCTTCACCCGCCTCTTTGACGGAACAGCTGACATCATGATATCTTTTGGAAAACTCGGTAGGTGTAAACACTGAATAGGCTTGTACATGTTAAACAATTACATGTATGAAGGATAAACAGAAAGACTAATGTGGAACTGTTATGTTCAGATCATGGAGACCCCTACCCGTTTGATGGGAAGGACGGTCTCCTGGCTCATGCCTATCCCCCTGGTGAGGGTATGCAAGGAGACGCCCACTTTGACGACGATGAACACTGGACCCTGGGAACAGGAACAGGTAATCACAACAGTAACTCTGACCGTAACAGTACATTTGAAGTTGTCTCCCTCTACTGTTATTTTTATATATTACAATTAATATTTGTATTTTTAGTTGTGAAGACTCGCTATGGGAATGCGGATGGTGCCCTGTGCCACTTCCCCTTTATTTTTGAGGGTAAATCTTACACCTCCTGCACCACTGAGGGCCGCACAGATGATCTGCCCTGGTGTGGCACCACAGCCGACTACGACAAGGACAAGAAGTTTGGGTTCTGCCCCAGTGAACGTAAGCCTGACGATTTATTCTGCAATGAAAAGATAATGAAAGAATCTTTAGCTGTTTTGGCACAAAATGCATTAAGGGGTTAGTCACAAAGACTGTGAAATAGTGAGATTTGATGGTATTGAATTATTGTGTTAGAACATTTTCATTGTTGTTAAAATTTTATAGAAATGTATAGAAATCTTAAAGTTGATCTGACAGTTTTAGCATTACAATGATTGAAAATCAACTATTATTCCTAAAAAAGACAGAAAATGAGGAATGTCTTAAGAAAATTACTTAAACAGCATATCAATTAACCCACTTTAAAGTTGATTTTATGTATGGTTTTATCTTATAGGTTTAAGGATTTATTCTTTGTAATAGGCTCTTTTCCCTAATGTTTGTTATTTTGTTTTATTGTATACATTTCTTGAATTTCTTGTTGAGGTGTTAAAAATATCTTCAAATGAAAGCATATTGTTAAAAATAAAAAGGTTTTCTCCAATGGAAATCCTGACTGAAGGTCAAACAGATGGGGTTTTCTTCTATTGTGATATGCTTGCTCTCCTCATCCACTTATTCTTGCCTCTGACTTTCATCTCTGACAGTTCTCTACACATTTGGAGGAAACGCTGGGGGAGCAGAGTGCGTCTTCCCCTTTGTCTTCCAGGGGAAGGAATATGACAGCTGTACCACAGAGGGCCGCAGTGATGGCTACCGCTGGTGTGCCACCACAGACAACTTTGACAGGGATGTGAAATATGGATTCTGTCCCAGTCGTGGTAAGTGACAGAGACCGCAGTACGTAAACACTGAGGAGCTGCCACAATGCATTGTTTTCGCACTGACGTTGTTATGTCTTTCTTTGGCCAGAGACTGCTGTAATCGGCGGAAATTCTGAGGGAGAGCCCTGCCACTTCCCCTTTGTGTTCCAGGGCAAAACGTATGACTCCTGCACCAGCGAGGGACGAGGAGATGGAAAGTTGTGGTGCAGTACCACTGACGACTACGATGATGACCAGAAATGGGGCTTCTGTCCCGACCAAGGTCAGTAAACAATTCGATAAAAAACAAAAACACAGACAGTGAACATGTTCGTCTAAATCAGAGGTGGGAGACACAGCCTATTCTGATCCTCTACTCTAGTAAAGGTACAAAGGCCATTGTACAATTACTGAATCCAGAAATATATCAAGAAATATAATTACCAGAATGTGTTTTGACGTACTAACGTAACAGTATTCATAATGCAGAGTGGCTTATTTCACTATGCGGAGTTGTAATAGGAATTGAATCACAAAATAAATGCATGTATAGTAAGGAAAAACCATAAAACCATTACAGTTACTAATCAAAATGTGGCTAAATGCAAAGGGATTACATCTGATAAAAAAGCTTATACATAGATATATTTAACAGGTTGTTAAACTACAAAATTCTGAATGTCTTTCTTTACCTTAAGTCAGAAAAGGTGTCTGACATTACTGTAGTGTTTATATCTGTAGATCTGAAAAACGTTTGTTAGAACTTGAAAAGTCCTTATTTCCATTCCACCACTGATCCAAATCAATAACACGTTTGGAATGCGTATTTTCCAGGTTACAGTTTGTTCCTGGTGGCCGCCCATGAGTTTGGACATGCCCTTGGCCTGGATCACTCCAACATCAGGGAGGCTCTCATGTACCCCATGTACAGCTACGTGGAGGACTTCTCCCTCCATGAAGATGACGTTGAAGGCATTCAGTATCTCTACGGTACAGTCACCATAAAGTGCTTAGAAATAACTTCATTGTCATCTAATTATCAACAGTATCTCAACCAATCCTGTCGTATTGTCTCCAGGAAGAAAAGCAGGGCCTGATCCCACACCACCTCAGCCCGACACCCCTCCCACCACTGACTACCCAGACACCGATGACACCGATGCAACAGAGGAGCCTGAGCCCACCGAGCCCAGCACTCCCACCACAACCCCTGTGGATCCCACCATAGATGCCTGCAAGGTGCCTAAATTTGACACCATCACTGTGATTGAGGGAGAGCTGCATTTCTTCAAGGACGGGTAAGAAAATTAGTTTTTAATTTTTTTATAACAGGGATAAAACAATGAAAAAAATGCAGCAGGCGTGATTTATGTCTTATTTTACAGACATTACTGGAAGATGCCCAGCAAGCAAAGTGGAGAGCTCATGGGACCATTTTCTATCTCCAAGAGGTGGCCACATGTGCCAGCTGTTATTGACTCTGCTTTTGAGGATCTTCTGACCAAGAAAGTGTACTTCTTCTCAGGTAATACAGATTCATATACCATGAAAGGACCACTAACACAAAAACAAAAGTGACGGTAATTTGATGAGTTTTCCTTTTCTTTGCTCAGGACCACAGTTCTGGGTTTACACAGGCCAGAATGTTCACGGTCCTCGCAGTTTGGAGAAGCTCGGCCTCCCCAGCAGTGTTCAGAAGGTGGAGGGGGCGCTGCAGAGGGGGAAAGGAAAAGTGCTGCTTTTCAGTGGGGAGAACTTCTGGAGGTAAGATGAAGACTATGTGTATTCATGAGGCCAGGTCTGTGTTTCCAGCTCTAAGTTCAATAATAAACAACACGACCCTCTCTGGTTTTCTCTTGTGTTTGATAATTAAACTTCTTCTTTGCTGTGGGTGTTTTTTTGCTCTGACTTTTAAAATTCTGAAACAGCATCTGGGTTTGTTTGCCATTTTAATGACATTTTCTGGGATTATTTTTGTTTGACTAAAACAGGCTTGATGTGAAGGCCCAGAAAATCGACAGAGGATACCCCCGATACACAGATTCAGTCTTCGGTGGAGTCCCTAATGATGCTCATGATGTGTTCCAATACAAAGGTAAATAAATCTCCTGTTTCAAATGATTATTCAGTAGGAAATTAGAGCAGATAATTGTGTGATGTAATCTTTCATCAATTTTAATTGGGACTTTATTTCTAATACGTCCTCTTTAGGTCACATCTACTTCTGCAGGGATCGATTCTATTGGCGTATGAATTCCCGAAGGCAGGTGGATCGCGTTGGTTATGTGAAATACGACCTTCTGAAGTGCACCGATGCCTCAAACAGTGGATATTGAAGGAGATATTAACACGAGCAAGAAAGCATCTGTAATGTGGTAGCAAATTATTTCTCTCTCCTGCACAGGTGACCAGGAGAATGTGATGCAGTATTTGGGCAAAGCACCTGTTGTATAATTTGTGTGTGCTTTCTGGGATGTGAATAATAGTCATTTCTCATGTTGGCTAAAACTTACAGCACTGGCCTACAAACATTGTGAAGGCTCAGTTCAGGAAAGCAATGCCTCTGTCTGCCTTCTGTCAGATAATCTGTGAACTGGTAGGTTATGGTGGCATAAAATTAAATTCCCATAACCATAATTTAATATTAAAAAAATATATATATAGGCTATCTGGGTCATTCCAGACTTGCTAAATAATTTTCCATGTCTGACAGGTTCAGACTTATAACAGTATTGGATTATTTTAATATTTATAGCAATATCTAATAATATGTTTGTGTTCTAAAGCTTGTGTTTTGTATATGTGTATGTATTTCTGAATTTGGCTGAGATGCCGGTTATGTTGCACTGGATGACAATGCATGTCTCCTTCACTGAGTATTTATAAAAATGAATTTTTTGTATTAAATTTAAAACCTGCAATGCAATAAAAACTTCATGAGAATTACCTAATAGTTGTCTTAATCATTGTCTGCAATGTAAAAGATTAACCAGACCTGCGGATCTTGCACTTATTCTCCTATAAACGAATAAATTACTAAATATATGTGAATTTGTGTATATGTATATGTGAAATGTTTAAAACTAAAAAAAATAGCACGACAGTTACGTTGTACTTTAACTTAAAGAGATACTTAGTCCATGTCGCCATTATTTTAATATATTTTATCTAAAGCCCATAATAAATGTTCAGCTATGCTCAATAAGCAAAGAGGAGAAAATTATTGTCGGATGATCTGGTATCAAAACTGTATTAGCAACCGGGGTGCGTATTACTCCGCAACCAATTGCGTAATACGCCCTCCACTAAAAACAATAGTCCTCCAAATATTTGTAAACAATACATTTGCCGAGCAACTGGGGCTACTAATAATGTAAAAAAATCATTACATAAACCATAATCAAACAGACAAACACGTCAACATTTCGCCGATTATCGTGCTAATTTTCAACAAAAATAGTAAATAAGATCCGGTTGGACGGACAGGAAGCTAAGCTAGGACATACTCATGGCGCCCGACTAGAATGAAGCAACAATATTCAGTTACAAATATCCGGGTTATATAGAGCTTCTACGCAACGGGATACCTGTGTCGCATATACACGGTAAGAAATAAGAACGGCGGTTCTACTGTCGGTGTAGAAAAATATTTTAATTTTCTTCAGGGAGAGAATTAGGGCGGTCTGCCGCAACTGAGGCCCTCGAGGTCCCCAGTAGAGCTTTCAGAATGCCTGAGTGTAAAAGGAGGCTGTCTGATGTAAAATGGCGACGCGGAGCAGGCAGGGTGAAGGGCAGCTAGGCCCGTTCACAGCGGTTAGCGTGTCGTTTTGGACTTGTAACATTTCTCATGACGAGCTCGATAGACGGCTGACATGCACGTAATTAAGCTTAGATGTTTCATTCAATCACCTAAACTAGTATGATACATGCGGGGGGCATTTACGTCTGTTTTGCAGCTTTATCAAACACGATTTTCAACTGTTAGCAAAGCTGGTCACGAAGCTACACGCTAGCATTAGCCCTCCCTAGCTCCTGTCCTCAGTTGACATTAGATTTCGCAATAAGTTCACTGTTGAGCAGGGATGTTATCTTTAGTCATAGGCGGGAAGAAGATGTGAGCTGTTGTTCCCAACATAAATTCACCACACCAACTACCAGGGCTTTGTAGCAAACAAGTCAAGTAAATAATGTGAATGTTGCATCAGTAAATCCCTCTGCATTTGCTTTAACTCTGTGTAGTGTGTTCTCTATGCATGTTGCACGTTGTGGCAAGGAACATAAATATGAGTATGCAGAGAAAATTAGCATGAAAATACAGTGTAATATTACAGCACATCAATTTTGCAAAAATAGTAGAAACAATCCATACAATATTCTCTATTAATGAACACAGATAATCACATAGGGAAGTAAATAACCTCACTGACCAAGGGTTTTGTAGCTTGTGAATGATTTATTATTACAGAATTTTGTCAAATACACACCAACACCGCATTATATTTGATAAGATTACTATATCTCTGCATGTTTGTCCCTGCACTGTAAATGTCACATTGCAATTGCATATTGCACCAACACTTTATTTGGTTTTTGCTATAAAGAAATTCATACAGAAAGCATTATAGAAATACCACTGGGTAAAGGACTACCAGTATGAAGTGTCTCAGTTTGGTGTTGTTGACCACATGTCAGTACAGCCTTAGCTTTCTCTTTGAATTAGTTGTATAAGCTGTGAATTGTACAGGATAAAAAATGGACACTAAAAGATATTTTTTCATTTAGTGTTTTGATTTTGGTAGTTGGTAATGCTATCATTCACCTTAGGTGTTCAGCTGGATTGACATCTGGCAATTGGAGGCATGCAATTAACATAATTTTCATATTTATCAAACCATTCAGAAAATCTTCTTCCAGATAGGGCATTGTTATCCTTGGACAGATCGTTACCATAAGGGTTTAATTTCAATTTATTATCTGCCATTATGTGTTACTTTAAAAAGGTGACTAACACAACACCAATCAGTAAACATGGTAGTGTAGCTTTGATATGATGGTCTACACTGAGTGGGATGATTCAAGACAAGCAATCTTTCACAGACTTTTTTCTATTTACTGTTTATTGTATGTTTTTTTTTTCTTTTTTGTGGGCAGTCATGGATTCAGAGGAGATTGAGGTGGAGAGCAGCAGTGATGCAGGTCCATCAGGGATGGAGGAGCCGTCCGAAAGTGGCATGGGTATGGAATCATCAGAGGCCATGTCTGCAGATAGCAGTGATGCTGCTGCTTCTCATGTACAGGCTCCAGAGTCTGATTGCCATGTGGGCCAGAGTTCAGAAGGACTTGTGGTACGTTGTTAAAAAATTATTTGGACTAACACTTGTAATAATATAGTAATACATGAAGACAAATGGGGAAAGGAGTTTTGTTGTCACAGTGGTTTTTAAATCATACTTTTTTGTTTCTTTAAGGTGTTCATCCCAGAGACCAGCTCCAGTACAGATGTCAGAGTTTCATCAGTCCATCTCCCTGACTCCTCCTCAGTGGCCCAGTCCACCAGTGTGTCCAGTGTGTCCACAGTGACTCAGTCAGTACTGGTGTCTGAGTCAGCCCAAGTGCTGGTCCACTCCAGTGCTGTATCAGATGGAGCCATGATAGTTTCAGATTCAACTGCTTCTACCTCATCAGACCTGGGTTCTGCAATAGACAAAATCATTGAGTCTACCATCGGCCCTGACATTATGAATGGTATTTAAATAGATCAGCTGCATTACCTCATATTATCAGTCGCTTTAAGGTAATGTCATGTTGATTTGTTTGTCACAAAGCGACAGCACATCGACTACATATCTTTAATCACTTCTTTTAGGTTGCATTGCTGTGACTAGTGCAGAAGATGGCGCTGCAGAAACAACTCAGTATCTGATCTTACAAGGGCCAGATGATGGTATGTGTCTTTGTGTTGTTGTTGTTAAGTTTTTTATCTAGTGACTTGGTGCATTACAGTTGACATAAGACAAGACAGATCTATGTACTTAAAGCACGGATTAGCATTGCATGGAAAATGCACATTAGGTTCATACAATGGCAATGGATGCAGCCAAAAAGAAGAATTGAAAAATTAAAAATATACATTTGTAGTAGTTCTTTATGTGTTAGAAGGTGCAGGGTATTTGGTTGTCTAGGATTCCTGTGAGCATGTATGTGGGACAGCAGGTGAAGAGGAGTAATGGAGGAGTTGAAATGGAAAATAGAAGAGAAAGGTACAGAGAGAAAAGAAGTAAAAATTTGTTTTATTGGCAGAGGTTTATTTAAAAGAATAAAGTTGGTAATCAAGTTTATTATATATAGTATATTAAAGCAGGGCTGAAGTTTGTAAGTAGTTTAAAATCTACTGATCCCAAAGTGGTTGTGTCTGTATTAAATCCACTAAATTCTGTATGTGTATGTTGACGTTTTAGGCGCTCCTATGGTAGCCCAGATGTCATCTTCAGCCTTGTCTGATCGTATAGCCATAGAAGCTCTCGGTGAAGGCCCTACATCCACCTGTTTCGACCAGGGAGACTTGCAGGGAAACCTGGAGCCTGACCAACCTGATGACCAGCCGGGGCACTCAGGCTACCCAGAGGACAGCAGCAGTCAGCCGGACCAACCTCAGCACTCTCACCCATCACAGTACATGGACTCCAGTGCAGATGGTCCAGACCAGACCGAGGAGTCGTCCTCTTCCTATGTGGAGTGTTCAGGGGAGGAGCCTGACCAGACTCGCTCTCAGTCAGGCTTCCCTGACTACAGCGGTCATAACAGTGACCATGACCTGCCTGGATATGTTGAATGCAGTGGGGCCGACTCAAACCCTATGAGCCGTGGTCACTACGTGGTAGAGTGCAGTGCAGGGTATCTGGAGTGTGCAGTGGATGATGGAGAGCAGCCACATCATTCACGCAGTTACATTGATAGTAGCGCAGACCACAAGACCCAGACGAGTCGACCATATGGAGTAGAGTATGGTGCGGAGTGTGTTGCAGCTGCAGACTCTGAGCAGCCAGGCTGTTCTCAGTATCAAGCAAGAGATGATGATGATGATGATGATGATGATGATGATGATGATGATGATGAGGACGATGAGCAAAACCAGGACCCTGATCA
>JAPQRQ010000026.1:19508260-19518791 GCA_037367365.1 Apogon talboti | reverse complement strand
TGGTGGGCTGGTTTTGGCCCCCCTGACTTAAGGCCTTTTGTGGGCTGGTTTTGGCCCCCCTGACTTAAGGCCTTTGGTGGGCTGGTTTTGACCCCCCTGACTTAAGGCCTGTGGTGGGCTGGTTTTGGCCCCCTTGACTTAAGGCCTTTGGTGGGCTGGTTTTGGCCCCCCTGACTTAAGGCCTTTGGTGGGCTGGTTTTGGCCCCCCTGACTTAAGGCCTTTGTAGCGATCCAAATCCTAAAACACAGACTGATTAAGCCACTTGTACTCGTTGATATTTGAAGATCTGAAAGTAAACCTACTGACTGGTTTGTATTGTGTTCTTAGATTCATTTGTTGCTTGTGCCAAAGAACAATTAAATAGACCAGGGTTGAAAGTATAAAGCTAGTGCAACACATTTAATGGAATGCACATTGATATTCATACTCCCCTCTGCTCATGCTTTAATGATGGGGCAGTGATGGTGAATATGTGAAGTGTATTGTACATTCACACAATGGCCAGTGTTGTAAGCTTTCATCCTGTGTTACATTTTTAAATTCTTCAGATTTGTGCAGGACAATAGTTTGTTCTTGTGAGAAATATGTTGTTCTCTGGTTGTTTAGTGCCAACACTCCACCTTTAGTTAGACTGCCTTAGTAAGTAGATAACCTCTGTCATGATGCAATGCATGTTTGAGTTTGCAGTTGCTTTTTGACACCAGTTATTTAGAATGATATTTTTTTTATAAATCACAGAAATAATCTCAGACTGTGTGTATGTGTGTGTTTGTTGTGTGTAACAGCCCTGCAGGGTCATCAGACAGTGATCACCCCTGAGGGGCTGCAGGCTCTGGGACAGGAACACATCATCGTAGCCCAAGAACAAGCACTGTCAGACCAGGTACCGACTTTATGGTTTACTGAAGATCCAGGTTAATGAACGCATGTTTTGTTTTTCTTAGTCCATATATAAACTGTGATATATTTTTTCTTTTTGTCAATGTATTTTTTTTTCCAGGAGGAGGGAACATACATCCAGCAGATAACCACCATCGATGGACAGACAGTGCAGCACTTAATGACAGGCGATAACCAGGTGACAGGGGTAGTAATAATAATAATAATAATAATAATAATAATAATAATAATAATGGATTAGATTTAAATAGCGCTTTTCTATTAACATATGCTCAAAGCGCGTACATTGGATCCATTATTCATTCACTCACACATTCATACTGGTGGTAGTAAAGGCCGTTCTATAGATAAAAGACAGTTTGGCCTTTTAAACACTTATTAAACAATATTAAAAAGCTACATAAAAACAGATCTCATGTCGGTGCTTGTATGTTCTGTTGCAGGTTCAGTACATCATCTCTCAGGATGGAGTACCACACTTAATACCTCAGGAGTACGTTGTTGTAGCCGATGGCAACCACATACAGGTCTGTTATGGCATAGAAATGACTGTAACTAAACTAAATTAGCAGTGTTTTATTGTGTTAATGCCGTGTAACTGCATTTCTGTCACTCAGATGCCAGATGGACAAATCATCCAGTACGAACATGATGGGACCTTTTTGCAGGAGCAGCAGGTGACGTAGACACCCACCAACGCTCTGCATTTGTAGAAGTAACTGTTTATTCATGGCTTTTGCTGCGTTTGCTTTCAGATTGCTGTCAGTCATGACGGTCAGATCCAGTACCTTCCTGTCACCTCTGAACAGCAGATTGTCAATCCTGAAGATCTGGAGGCTGCAGCTCACTCAGCTGTCACAGGTTGGACACCCGTAGAGCTGGGTGAATGAAGATTCAGTTGTCTGTTCGGGTTATATTCACCACATTTGTGCTGTTATTTGCTTTGATTTCTAATCAGCCTGTAGACCACTGACAACCATTTACACTGCAAATCTATTAGATATATAATACGTTTCATAAGGGTCACTTTTGGACAAATGTCTCTTAAAGACACTGATGTTTGAATGCTTTTCAGTGCCTCTAAAAAAAAAACAGTTTAGATCACTTAAAGCCGAATGTCAGACCTTTGTGAAATTGATTCAGCTTTCTAAAATGAGGGAATGCATCTGAAATATTGACTTACGCTGAGAAAAATAGCACATGCCGTTTTTAGCTCATTGGCCAATAGGCCATGAGTTATTGTGAAGGGTCTGTGTCCGTCACCGTTGCCATCGTCGCTGCCGCCATTGTCTTCGTTAGGAATTTCTTCAAACATCTTCTCTGACAAACCTGATCGGATTCATTTCAAATTGCATATGTTTCTTCTTTAGGACAATGTCTACAAATGTGCCTTTACTTATGGGTCTTATTTTGATGGGTTATAGCATGGAAATGGTTACAGAAATCAATGTAGTTACTATTGGGCAACGATAGGAAGTCATATATGGACTTTGATTAAATGAGTTGAGTTCTCCTCCAGTGAAAGTACCACCCACTTCTGTTGGGAGACTGATGTCCTGCATCCAGACCACAGGACTGGACCAGCAGAACCTGACCACCGCACACATTCCACTTGTTATTGATTCTTGATAAAACATGCCGGTGACATACAGGGACATTGATCCTACTTTTATTTAATGAGACAAACATGCTGCCATGGCTCTGTTATTAATGTGGTGATAAGTTCAGATAATGTAAAAATGCATCCAAAGTCAAAACAGGAACTAGGATGGTAAAGCAAGGCTTAACATTGTACATAGGAGACAAACTCACTACCATAATTCAGAAATAGTTGAAGGATTCAACAGTGCACTAACCTGTTGGTTTGTTGGTTTGTTCGGTAGCGGTGGCAGACGCAGCCATGGCGCAGTCGCAGACGGTCTACACAGAGGCTACACCTGAGCAGCTGGAGCAGCTGCAGCAGCAGGGCATCCACTACGATGTGATCACCTTCACTGAGGAATAAACAACCTGTCAAACCTGTCAGGGCACAAACCTGCACCCGATCAAAACAAAAACCACTACCGGCTGGCAAGTAGAGTGACCTTAACTTATTTATGCATTCAACTAGCTGTGAATGAAAGGATTGTCTTCTCAACAGAATCATCTGCTTGGGGTTATTGCACTGTTTAAAAAAAGAACAGCTTTTTGTACATTTAGATTATTGCACCCATTTCTTCTAACTTAATCATAGGGCTGGTGCATTTAAGAGGTGATTTAAGGTAAAGTTGGTCTGTTTTTAAATTACTCAAACTGCTAAGTGTTTACGTGCCTCAGCTGCTTTGATTTGCAAGACAATGTTCCCTAATACGATGACAAGGCTTCATGTTTTAGTAAATGTGTTCAAGTGAGAATTTTAGATTTAAGACGGAGTGAAATGAAAAGAAAAGGGAGTGTTTATTTTTGATCTGTATTAAGATATGCTAATTGTCAGAATGAAATTTTTTGTTTACTAATTATTATGTACATATGTTTTTGCATTTTGTCTTATGCCCCGTGAGGGAGGAAACTTTTGATTTAGTGACTATGAAGCGTTAAATAAGCTGAAAGCTGGCACCAAATAAATGACTTTGTGTATATTTTGTATTTATTCCCTATTAATTGTCCCTGAATGTCCCCATTAATTTGCTTCAGAACCTGCAATAAAACATACATTATTGCAGTGGACAATTTGAAAATAAAGTCATTATGGCTGTGTTCACACTGGCAGACGCTACAGTGTCATGTTTAGGCTGTGTTTGTGTGTTCCTTCTTTTTGGTAGTTGGTGTCACTGATTATTGAGTTACATATTACAAAACTATAGATTGCCACTTTGTTAAACATGTGTTATATTTTGATCTTCTTCAAATGGAAAATTAGATTTAATTAGTAAGTAAAGGAAAAACAAACCTATGCCAGAATAAAGGTAAAACATAACCAACATATAAGCTTTTTAATTAATAAAATATATATTCAGATGCAACTCCTTTGTGCTTTAGTTGTGAATTTTTCTCAGTCATTTTTACAGATCACAGTTACATTTAACATCACCATTATAAGTAAATACTTCCACCCTCTCAAGTGTTGAAGAATGCGGAAAACTTTTCTAGACTTCTCCCACTTTATACGAATCTGCTCCTAAATACAATGTATTCCTCTTTGGCCTGTGCTGTACCATTAAAGCAGGTTTCATGAAAACTGAGGCAATAGATTTAAATTTTGCTGAAAGTCATTTTTTTCTTCAGTTTTCTCAGTTTCTGATATAATAAGACTTTAATCTGAGCTTTTATGAACATCTACATGATCAGCAAATTATATAGAGGAAAAAAAGCAAAATACAGAGGATAATATTATAATAAATAGTGATAAATTACTTGAAAAAGGTTTGATAGTGAAATCATTTTGGAACTGCCACAAAAGTAGCACTGGGCCTTTATGGGTTAAATAATGAAAATATTAACATTAACAAACTATTCTTAATAAAATGTGAATAACCTGAACAAATATGAACAACCTGAAATGTCTAAAGAAAATTAAGTGAATTTTAACAATATTATGTCTGTTACTAAAGGTTCTGGGCCTTTGTAGATCCACTGTGATCTGTAAGTTGTAATACTCGTGTAAATGACAAGTTGGTGCCTAATATTGTTAAAAATTCACTCAATTTTCTTATGAATTTTCAGTGTTTATATGTCGTTCACATCTGTTTTTTTTGGATATTTTGTACTTATAAATATTTTTGTAATTTAATGTTATTTTTTGCACTAAATCAAAGACAAATAATTGTAGTTGTCATTATTTATAGTCTATTATACTGTTATCTCACTGGTCTGGCCCACCTGAGGTCCAACTGGGCTGAATGGGACACCCCTGCTTTATAGCATCCATCCACTGACAGGAAGCCGGTGACTGGACCAGTGTCAGAGGCTCCAGGTTCTTGGTTTTGGTGAGGACTCCTTTCTTCTTGATTTTGCTGAGAGTTGCACACACAGTTATCATAATCTAATCTACTGAAAATGAAGATAGAAATCCTTTTTTCTCAGTCCTGTCCTTTTATTCCTACATTTTGCAGGTGATGGTATTAGACGGCTACTGCGTCCACTCCTGGCATGTGTCTTAGCTTTATCTGTCTCTAGTATTGTCAGATGAACTCGCAAAGAAAGTCAAGAGCTGTGTCTCATGTCTCAGTCTCATGAGGAAAGCGTCTGTCTACTGTTGCATGAACCACTTCCTTCTTTCTTCAGTGAGGAGGCGCCTCAGACCCTCGAACAGACTTCCAAACTGGAAACAGTGCAAAGCTCAGCAATCGGGTGAAGATGAAGTTTGCCTTTGTCTTTCTTCTTCTCATAGGTACGGTAAGAAAAAAAACAAAAAAAAAATTCTTGCTTTTGATATGACAATTTTAATGATAAATATTTTCTGTCCAGACACCTCTCATTTAAAAGGGCTGCAGAGGACTCAGGAGTTCACAGACATTTCACTGAGACTGGCCTACCCTTCATTTTATAATAATTACAACAAGTCCTGTTGTAAACTCTATCCAGGAGGATGCTACAAGCTGCTGGACAGTGCAGGCTACATGTGTGATTTTCTAAAAGGTAGAGTTACCAAAACTGAGAACGACGGCTGGATTGAGTTCAAAATATCAAATGTGCAGCTTGTGGATGGAGGATATTACAGATGTATCGTGATGGGAACCCAAAACCACATCTACAGTGACTACTATGTCGAAGTCTCAAAGGTCTCAGGTAAGTGTTTAAATAATGTTCGTTAACATTATGTGATGAAATTACATTAAGTTTTGTTTTGTTTTTTTTTCCTTCCTGAGGTTTTGCTCAGGTTATAGGATTAGATAATTGGTCCCACTGCAGCAAAATACACAGGTTTATAGCAACAAAGCACAAAAAAGAATATATTGCAAAAACAGAAAAATAAAGAGCAGTATAAAATATGAGAATTAGAACTAAGAAACACAGCCTGGCCCAAAAAATGTCACCACCTGGATTGAACTAAGCACAGCTGCACCTTATTTTCTCATTGTTATTGCACATGAGTGTGTATTTCACACTGTGTACGGTGGTACTACATTATGGGGTCTTGAAGGTCTATGTACAGTAGTTCAGTATGTGTTATACAGTTGAAGTGCTGACGTTAACGTGTGTTTTACAGAAGATTCAGGTGACTATACTCAGTCTCAGCCTCCGCTCACAACAACCAGCAAAGCTCCCAACACAACCCAGAGCGTCCCAGTCCCCACTGGACCGGTTCTGGCCCACGACCACAGTGACAGTCCCAGGTATTCAGCACTCTGCACTATCACTGACTATTTTCCCCTTTTATTTACCAGCTAAGTGCGGTTTGTTGTCTCTCCCCAGAGTTGCCTGGAGTTTTGGCCTGCCTCTTGCTACTATTGTTTCTTTTGCAGCAATGATTTCCATCACTTCACTAGTTGGTGTCATTTTCTGCTGTGTGAAGGCAAAACGTAAACAGTCAAGTAAGCAAATTGTATAAATTGATGATGGCATAGTTTTGAGCTTTCACCAAGTAATTTAACTCAGTTGGCATTTATTGCAC
The DNA here is from genome assembly GCA_037367365.1 of Apogon talboti. Lineage (NCBI taxonomy): Eukaryota > Metazoa > Chordata > Actinopteri > Kurtiformes > Apogonidae > Apogon > Apogon talboti. Next base: position 19,512,297 of record JAPQRQ010000026.1, on the reverse strand, counting down.
ACTTTTTAGCCTCAGTGTGTTGTTGTTTTTCTTTGTAGACAAATATGAAGACACACTGTGTGAGTCATTGAAACAGGAGGTCCCGGTGAGTGCTAAAGAAGGAACAAGCAGCCTCTGACAGTCATGGTCACTTGACTTCAACAAACATAAGAAACAGGAGACATGTTTATGATTCAATAGTCTGCTGACAAGGTTTGTCTCCCACAGGAACTGAGCGGTATAATCTACACCACAGTGGATTTCAAAGCTCACCAGAAACCCACAGAGCTGTACGAAAACCTGAGGATGCACACGACACAGGAGGGAGAGGACGCCCCCGACCCCACCTGGAGCACAGAGCATGCTGGGACTGTGGAGTACTCCACACTGGCCATCCACACGTAAAATAAAAAGTTCCGACAGATTCAGTTTTTGATGTTTCTGCCATTATAGTTGTCATATTGCTTTGTTTTAAGCGGAGGGTAATGCACATTGATCAGCCATAGTGTTACGTCCACTGACAGGAGAAGTGTTAATAATACTGATTATTTCATTACAATGGGACCTTTCACTGGGTTGGATACATAAAGCAGCAAGTGAACATTTAGTCCCCAAAGCTGATGTGTTTGAAGCAGCAAAATGAGCGACATAAGGAACATAAGGTGACTTAGACCAGGTCCATATTGTACCGGTGATGACTGGGTCAGAACATCTCCACACCTTCAGGTCTGGTTGGGTGTTCCTGGTCTGCAGTGGTTAGTACCGACCAAAAATGGACTAAAGAAGGACATCCCAGTCTCAAGACCATTGACCATCAGTGTGAGGAGTTGGACAAATAAATCTGGTCCATGTTGGTCCACTTGTCTACTTCCAGGACTTTATGGCTCTGCTGTTAACACCTGGGTCCAGATACCAGAGTACACCTTCAGAGGTCTGGTGGAGTCCAGACCTCGGGTCAGAGATGTTTCAGTGGAAAAAGAGGAACCTCCACAATATTAGACAGGTGGTAATAATGTTATGACCCCGTAGATGTTCATTTGGTTGAGATCCAGTTGTTCTTTAGATACTTGTGGAGGTACTAAACACTTTACACTGGAAGATCTGGAGATGATCTGACCCAGTGATTCTTCATAATTTCTCCATTTGTCAAAGTTACTCCGATCCATCCTCTCGCCATTTTTACTGTTTCCAACGCATTGACTTTGAGGGTTAAATGTTCACCTTCTGTCTCATATATCCACCCACTGACAGGTCCCACTGGAATGACATCATCTAAAGTAACATCACTTTGCCTGTCAGTGACTATAATGTTATGGCTGATCAGTGTATTACTTAAATATGTTTATGACTGTATTCTTTTACTTGAGACACATATTATATCTTCTATTTTTGTCTTTTTTGTCTGATAGCTTTAGTTATTTTTCATATAAAAGTTTATCATCTCATTCCTGTCCAGGGAAAACCACATATCTCAAAATGTTTTGATTGGGAATATTTGTGATAAAATGAAGGATTAACCTTAAAACGAATAAATGTTTCTGGGATTGACGGGGAAATGCATTTCACAAAGATGCAAACAGGCCTGTTTTTCTGAGCTCATGATTTTCATTGGACAGCGACGCTAAAACCATGTGACGACCTTAACGAATATGGTGCGTTGCTGTAGATTAAACTGTATATAAAGTGGCTGAAATGAACTCCAGCTCAAACATCTAGAGAATTCAGTCGTGCATTTTGCTGATAATACTTCTATTTTCGGCTTTGAATGCTGAACCTTTACTTGCTGTGGAGTATTTCCACAGTGTGTTAACCGTACTATTATTTCTAGGATCTAATTCCTTGTGTTCTTTGTCTCTAAGGACCACTTAAAAGTCAGCTTTACAGAAAAGAACACTCTCCTGACAGTGAATATAATGTTGGTGTTATGTTCCGTTCAGTGTAAATCTTGGTCCTATTCACAGAGTTATCAGATCATGTCATTAGGTTATCTTCAGTTACGTATATCAACATTTGTCCTTATCAGACTCTTCTAGATTACAACCTCAGAGGAAGTCTGACACTCTGGTATTCCAAGAGCCGCTCGATATTCTATTCTTGGACCGTTCTTCCCTCACAAAAACCCGACGGCAATGCTTTTTGTGTCCTCTGTAAAGGGTCGTGTTTCTCTTGAGATTAAGACAGACTGGACTGACTTCTTATTCCTGTGACATTTCAGTACAACACTGTAACACACAGGTACGGCAGCCAAAGATTTCTGAAGATGTGCTTCTTGGATACTGACACAACAAAGTGCACACAAAGCTTTTATTGGCTATGATTTATTTAATGCAAAGGCAGCTACACGGTCCACTTTTACATTCTACAAACTCCCATTTGCACAGATTCACAGAAAAGCGCCTTCAGAAAACCACATCAGGTGTCTTATCGATTTACACAGACTTAGCCAGACCAATGTACTGAGACTGGGTATCAAAGATGGCGTAGTACTCCCTGATGAAGACATCTCCCAGGATCCAGAGCTGGTCAGAGCCACCCTGACCGAAGCCAGTGTTGCAGCCGTAGTAGTTCTGTGGAGAAACAATAGAAAAAGATGTAAACGCTATTGAATAATCATAACATCACTGGTGGTAGAAGTATTCAGACCCTTTAATTAAGTGAAAATACCAATACACACATGTAAAAATACTGCAAAGTGTAAAATCCTACTTCAGTAACAGAATCTAAGCCACAAATTGTAGTATTATAGTAAAAGTTTTGTTTATTGTTATATATACTGGGGATATATTCGATTATTAATAGTGAAGCATTGGTGTTGGCACATCAGGTCACTGTTGTAGCTGCTGGACATGAACTATTTTCAGTCCACCTTAACCTCCTCGGACCCAGGAAAGCCACAGGTTTTTGAGTTTTGGCTTTTTTTAATTAAATAATTGCTTATATTGGAAACATCATGATGCAACAGTTTTTTCAGATGCATTCTTTTTTGGAATGTCATTTGTGGTGGACAGTTGTTGTTTTTTTTGTATAAAGCTGTGAATTTCTTGTCCTAATATGTGGACAGAGGGTCTTAGGAGGTTAAAGACACCAGGTAAATCTGAGGCTGATGACATGGTTAATGGGAGAGGGGACAAGACAAATGAAGTTCTGATACTCCAATCTGTTCTCACTTCTTGGACTTGAGATTTTTGGTGGAATACTGGATGATTTGAACATGCAGTGAAATGAAACCATGTGTGAAGTTTGGAGGGGAAAATGTGGTGGAGCTGTTAACACTCACAGACGTCTGAAATATGAGCTGAATACACACTGCCTGTTCTAAAACAACTGTTTTAATGTTTAACGCTGTGTGGAATTTTAAAAGCGTCTAGTCTTAACATCTACAGAGTCAAACTGTCAGGTTTAAAAGCCCTGAATACAGTTTGACCATCACTGCCTGTAGACCGTAGGACATACATTTAGACTCAGTGGACTACATTCTGTGACGCTCACGTTGCTGCTGACTGTCTACTGCACTTTATTACAAATCTTGCACTACTGTCATACCTGCTGCTATGACTGTCATATATGATGCTGTTCTGACCCATTATTCACCTCATAACCATTACTGATGGCACTACCGCTGCTATTGTAAACAGACTGACATATACAGTTCATATTCTATTATGGTTTATTCTTCATCAAATCTACTTATCCTTATTCTATTTTTACTTCTTTTTAAAAAAAATTTTGCAGGCTTTTTTATTTACACTGCAAAAAAGGAATATCTGACTTAGATAAACTGACTCAAATTTGGAATATTTATCTTGAAATATAATTTTTTAGATTTATTGATTTATTGAGACTTAATCTTGTTAAGATTATTTGACTTGTTCCAAGAATTTTCATGTTGAGCTACCTCACTGAGATATTATAACTAATTTTAATTAATTAACGAATTTTATTTTTCTAATTTTAAGCACTATTTCTAACAAGTTAAGCTACATTGCTGGGGGATGAGTACGGCAGACACAATAACTGTTTGCCCTCAAGAAATTTTTGGTTTAACTCAGTTTTGCCTT
>JAPQRQ010000026.1:19486855-19500084 GCA_037367365.1 Apogon talboti | reverse complement strand
ACTGCACGTCTCTATCACAGGCCTGAAGGAAGACACAGATTAAGTGATCCACACACACACACACACACACACACACAAAAACAATGACACAGAGGGACAGAAGGAGTGGAGATGCTCGGCTCTGCATATTTATATTTCCAATAACAGAGATGCTCTCTTTGACTCTATTTCATTATTATTTATCGCAGTAGATAAACTCTCTCAGGTCCTTACAGTGGAAGCTATTTGCCAGCCGTTGCCTGTCATCCCTCTAATCCATTTACAAACGAATATCAATCAGACGACTCTGATAATTTCCTCTCATTTTCCCAGTGTCTTGAGGCGGGGGAGGATGCAGCCCCCTGTCAATCATTTAGAATCAAATTATGAACAAATTATCAGGAGAAGTGAACTGCCTTGTTTGCATGTGTACAAGGCAACTGAGCAAAAATGAACAGTTAAGGACATACATAATTAAATTACTATCATATAGTTGTTTCAACGTAACAACTCAGATCATTTGATTTGATAATTAGTCAGTTAGTCTAAATAATAATTGATCACTTTAAATGAGTATCTTATTCTGGTTCTTTTCTTTTTTGTAATATAATTATAATATATATTATAATAATATAATTTCTATAATACATGTAATTGATATGTGATCATCACATGTTAATTTTAACCATAACTTAATAAAGGAATGTTTCATCAATCATCATAATTGTCAACAGCTTCTGAATTGCAGCACTTTGTTGCTTCTTCTGTTTTACATCATCGTAAATTTCATCTATTACTTTTGGACTTTTGTCAGTATTCTTTGGCTACGAAGGCATTTTAAAAGATTATACATTTAGGCTTAAAAGTAATGGATGAATTAAATGAACACTGAAGTAAATACTCATTAGTTTAAGCTCTGTAGACAGGACTCTGTGTTTAAAGGACCACTCTGGAAATGTCTAAAGCAGCAGAACAGGAAAAACCTCAAAAAGTACAGCAGAGTCAGGGGGAACATTTTACTCACCCCTGTGATGACGGCTCCTCTGGACCAGTCCAGGGACACCAGGAGGACGGACAGCAGCACCGCCCTGAAGCCCATAGCAGCAACAGGAGAACCAGACTCACTCAACTGTGTGCAGCTGTGAACAGTCTGTCCGGCACCTCACACTGGAGCCCCGTCTCTCCGGTCACTCATAAGGGTTTCCAGAAGTCCTCAGAGGGGGGAGCCACACACCCTCCCTCCCTTTAGCCACCTCCGACCCCCACACACCCCTCCCTCCCTGTGTCTCCCATCACCACACGCCCTTCTCTGACTGCCTCGTCACGGGCTCACAGTCGTCATCACTTTGCCTGTTGCGTAGTTTTTTGGCCGTTCATCTCCTTAAAATAGAGACTGACATGACTCAAGAGGTTCACCACCAAACATGTCATCCAACAACTGATGACACTCCTATAAAGAAACTGGAAAGGACACCTGCATGTAGGTAAAAGGCCACAGGTGCCGTCGAATCCTGAGTTATTTGTCCCTTTGAGGCAGCAGACACAAGACAAATTTACATCCAAGCTGCATAATGAGTTTACTGAAATCACCAGAGGCTTCTGAGCTTCATGTAAGGCGTTTATGGGCAGAAACGTGATATTCTTTATTGTATTATATGGAGGTGTATGGGATATGTGTGTAATGGTGACATGGTCTGTGACAGCCGTCATAAACCTCTGGCTGCATATCACCAGTTTATCCACGCTCACACAATAAGTCCTATATATGAATCTATAGATGCGCCTAAATCAATCGACTTTAGGAAAGAAGATGCTCAATAATCATTACAGAGGTCAATATTCCTGTGGGGAACATTTAAGGTATTAATTTTGACAGTAAAAGTGTTTTTATGTTTTGTTTTTTTTTTTAGCTAAAACAGTAGTCTCTGCACTGAAGTAGTATTACTATTGAAATACACTGTTGTCCATAAAGTTGGAATAATTGTTTTTTCAGACACATTCCTCTTTTTATTCCTATTTATACACATCATTAATCACCTTTGACCAGGTTTGATTACACACTGAGTCCCAGTTACACTTTATCTGTCAGGAATTAATTACATTGTTACAATCATTTCATTAGAACAGATACAAAATATTGTATTCCAGTTTTATGGCCAACAGTGTATTCACATTGAGTATTTAATAGTAAATTGGACTATTATTTCTTTATTGATTGTGCCGTGTATGCCAGCCTAACATGCATTATTATCATCACATCATATATCACACAAACATCACAATCAACCATAAAACACATGAAAGCAGGTGCCAAATATTGCAAATACAATGATTTTTCAATGTTACTGTATTATTTGTTTATTTTAGATATAAAAGTATGTACTCTTTAAAAAATGACCCATTGTTTTTAGTTACAGCTACTTAGCATTTCAGATATATTTAATCATGTTTTAGTGTTTTTACTTGGAGTTAGGATTTGGCGTTTTAATTACATCCACCACACAACCTGACCAAAAAATGTAGTTCAGATCCTTCCACTGGATATTTACTGTAGCGACTAATATGTTTCATCTACAAGTTCTTTAACCTCTTTAACTGATGCAGTGAGGAGCTTCTCATTTCTTAAACAACCATCAGTTTGATAGCGAGCATATAGACTGGACTGTGTTTCAGTGGGAACGGGTCATGTGGTCTGATGAGTCCAGACTGATCCTGTTCCCGAGTGATGGGCGCGTCAGGGTGAGGTGATTACCCATCATGCCTAGTGCCTACAGTACAAGCCTGTGGGTGCAGTGTTATGATCTGGGGATACTTCAGTTGGTCAGGTCTAGGTTCAGCAACGTTATGTGTCCAAAAACTAATGAAAATAAATGCTGTAACATTACGTAAGCTCATTGAAATGATGCCAGAGTGAATGTGTGCCATAAAGCTAACGGTGGTCCAATAAATCCTGACCTGGCTGTGTATATAAAGTATACTGACAGTAATCCTCCCCCTCTTTAGATATAAATGGTTCAATTTAAGGCAGTGAAAACAATAATTCTTATTTCCACATGATTATACACTAATGAAATAGAATGAAAATATAATTGTTAATGGATCTTAATGGATCTGGACCTCCAAAGCTTATGATACATCAATAACAAATCATCAAAATCACCATTTTTACATGTAGATAATTAGAACAAAATCAATATAATGCTAAATCTTTGGGCTTTCTCACTTATATTGTTAATTAAGCTATAAATCCAGTTTGATTGCATAATTAATGGCAATGTTGCAGCAGCAAAGTGGTGAAAATCCATATTTTGGGGTGCAGCTCTGTCAGATTTTGTGAGGTTTCCAAAAGGCCATACGCAGTAAATTTTGGGATGTAATTCATGCCAACTTTCCTGGGAACATGATTTAGGATTTGTGTTTATGTCCGATGCACAATTAGGAATGTCTGTCTGTCACTTTGCTCATTTCACGTCATTCTGACACCGACGTGTTGTTGTACGTGTGTTTGCCTACGTTTGTGCTCAGTGATGGGCAGCTGGTTGTCAGCAGAAGCAGCCCAGCTCTGATTTAAGGAGCAGGAGGAGAAATATGAGCGAGAGAAGAAGAGGGGCAAAGATAGAGGAATTAAAGCAGAGGAGGGGAGCGTACCCCATGGGTTAGTCAGCAGGACATGACACTGCTGCTGCTGCTGTGCAGGTGATGGATTCCTCCGATGCCTGGGCCACATAATTACATTCAGTCATTTCTGCCCCGTCAGCAGGAGCGCTCAAGTCCTGGGACAGGCGGTAGAAATCATGCAGGGAGGGGAGGCCTGGTGGTGGCCTGCAGCTACCTTAAAAAAAACTAATCCATCAACAGAAAGCTACAATGTTCCTGCTTTATACTCAAAATATGAATACTATATTTTACGCATCATACAGAGCAGTAACACTGTTGAGGTCTATCATCATGGTAAAGTGTTTATCATGAGTCTGCTGTGAGTGAAGTCTGCACCACTCTTTTAGGATTAGGCATCCATTTCTGTTATGATACTGAAGGTAACTATTCTATGAGCCTGCGTTACAAATAGAACATGCAACACGTCAGAGGACACTCTTCTCTTCTCTGAAAAGAATTTACTGCCGTTAGGTAGAAAATGTGCAAAAGTGTACATTAAAACGGCTGTTTCAGCCTCAATTTGGTATGATACAGTATGATCCCATATAATACGTTACGATACGATACGATACTACAAGAACTATTACGAAATGAAGAAGTCTTTAATTTCAGTTCAGCTCAGCACAAAATCTATACACTACATAACAATACATATGAGATAAGCTGAGAGAGATAAAATAAACTAACAAAACTGTAAAATACAACATAATACTACTACTATTACTACTACTACTATAATAATAATAATTAGAAGAAGAAGAAGAAGAATAAATAGATAAAATTTGGAAAAAAAATAATGAATTAAATACACCAGACAAATGTAGGTTTAACTACCTGCTTTAAAGAAGGTGGAGGAGATTATGATTCCATAGAGAAGCATAGTCTACTTAGCTTATGTATCCTGTTTTAATGATATTATTAATACTTTCCTGTATAAATAAATGAAAAATTCACTCGTCTCCATATTACACACAAGCATTTAAGCACCTGACTTTCAACTGCCATGACCATATGTCTAATTGTTGATGTGTGCTTCATGATTGGATGTGTTACTACTGTTTGTGTCAAATATGTTATGACCATGTTTCAAGTTTTTTTCTCATGAAATCAAACAGACTGTAGCACAGTGAAGTATACCTTAGTTTCTGTACTTAATTTAGGACTTCATGTGACAACAGAGCTGTTTTTAATACCATGACAGATGTCTCATTGTGGACACACTGAGACCTGGGCTGACATTAAGTTCACATATTCAGGGGGCAAAAATAGCTCTAGTAATCTCATTTTATATTTATGGAGCTCTGAATAATTACATTTACTTCTCAGAGAATGACAAATGAATGATAAAATACAGAGAGATGCTGAGTATCATTACCTAACATAAGCAGGCATGAAAGTGAGTCCAGTGAACGACAGTGTAGCCACAAAAAAAAGAAGCTGAAAGATGAGAATTAAATCTACTGTAAATCACATTTATATATCAAACGCCGAGTGATGAAAATGAAGTCTCCCTTAGACAAATAAATGCTACATGATTAGTTAAGTGCATCCATCTATCTCTCTACAAGTCCAGGCCTATTTTTCTGGAGCTTTCCAGAGGTTTCCACTTGATCTTTTTTGTTTTCTTCAAACTATTTTAGAGGCAAATATTGTAAGTTAAACTTTAAAGATGTTGAATGGGATTAAAACATGAGATAAATTCATAAAATATATATATAAATATAATTACTGACCCAAAATAGTCAATATTTTTTTTTTTGTTTTATTGCTGCATTAGTAAGCTGTACTTCTAGGTGTTGAGGTTTGAGGTCATTTTCTACTTTATACTACTTTACAGATTTATTTAACCTGCAATATGGCACCATATTCTATAATGCCAAAGAAGAAGTAGCTGGGATGGTACAAAACATCAGATTAAAAAAAATAATGCAGCAATATCAGTACTGTGGAGAGTATGAACACAACATAATTGATGTTTTGTCTGATCAACATAATCAAAAATATTCTTCCAGTCCTGACATTCAGGCCTACAACACATTCAAGATTCAGGTTAGAACAGGCACATTTTAGAGCTAACAATTAGTTAAAGTAAGATGTACAATATTTGATTCATGTGTATGGAGTATAGGAATAAAGTAAAGTAATGAAAAAGTGGCAAACCTTATGTACAGTATTTGAGTAAATGTACGGTATATCTGTTTACTTAAATTCAATTACTGAATAATATTTGCAGTATCTGAACATATCTTCAAGCTACTCTGCACTGAATGTCTGTAGTATATAGGTTTTATTACAACACAATTACACTACACGTGTGGAAATACGGTGTTTTATTTGAACCGCGTTTCTACTTTTTGGTTCTTCCGGGAGTCCGTAATGCACGTGACGGTCAGCTGATTCCAACCGGAAGTGCTCAAGAAACTGATAATAACAGGAACTCTTCCTAGAAACAAACTTGTTTTTTCGGTAATTTACGTGTGTTGATGATGGAGTCGACCCTCGAACAGCATCTTGATGATACGTAAGTTGACACCGAACTTTAAGAGGCTTTTAGCGCGTAATTTTAAGACGTTAAACGAGACGTTAGACGAATTTTCGCTTGTTGTTTGTGTTTTTTTGACAGCATGAAGAATCCAGCGGTGGTCGGTGTGCTGTGTACGGACCAACAAGGACACAATCTGGGGTGTAAGAAACATTCATTTATCATTCATTTCTGTAAAAAAAAGATTAATCTCAACCTTTAGAGACGCCACAGTAAAGAGTAGTATTCATATTCAGAGGACAACTCAAACGATTTGCTTTAATTATAAATAAAATTAATCCATTTGATTTGTCAGAATATTCGTTCTTCACAGGCCTTATAACTGTTTAACTAAAGGAATTTACACCACTAATATACTTTTACAGGGTGCCAATAATTGATGAATTGGCTGGTGTCTCCTCTGAAAAACAATTTGTCAGCATTTGAAATTCTAAATTACTTAATTGTAAACAAGTGAACACTAAAATCAGTCATTAAAATTGCATGATTCTAGGAAGGATTTAAATTTCTGTTTTAAATCTTTGTTTTACTCTTACTTTCCCTCAAAGCACTGAATAATGTAACAATAAGCACTTTGCAGGTGTGATTTTGGTGTCGGGTAAGGATATGAGAGACTTTGACTTGAACCAAGTCATGATGACCAGATGACTGGGTCAGATTATCTCCAGACTGCAGGTGGTGTGGGGTGTTTCTGGTCTGAATTTCTTAGAAAATACCAAAAGTGATCTAAGGGAGGGCAACTGCATCTCAGCCCAATCAACAATTATTAAATAAAATCTACAATAAAAATTGTGTCTGTCCCCTTCTGCTAACCCAACATCTGGACTCTACAGGATCTGAAGGTGTGCTGTCGTATCTGGCACCAAGATATGAGCAGCAGATCCTTTATGTCCATGGACCAGATGTCTTTGGATGCCCTGAAACGGACACTTCAGAGATCACAAATTGGCCTTTGACATTTTGACAAGTCTCTCAGATCTTTATGCTGCTCATTTTGTTGCTTCAAACACACCAACATACACAATAAATGTTCTCTTCCTGCTTAATGTATAACACACCCACTGAAAGGCGCCAGTGTCAGGAGATAATCCACATTACTACCACTTCACCTGTCAGAGGTCATAATGTTATGGCTACTCAATGTATATTGTGTATGTGTATTCATCTAATGAATGGATAAGTACATGTGTACATTTATATAGTGGCAGAGGGACGTTGGCACACAGCAACCCAAGAAACATGAACAAATTAAGAAGAAATCATTGTGTTTTTGACTGTGCACTGTGCTGAGATTTTTCTTCCACTATACATTTATGCTTTTTTTTTTTAACTTTCTTGTATTGCTTTTTATATGATTGTAAAACAGCCTGAAATGCTTCTGTGTTTTCTGCCTAAAATGATGTCGGTATTTATTTTGGGATATGACCTAGCTGATGAATTGATCTTTCATCTACTCTATAAAATGCACCAAGAGGCGATTTGTCTGCAGTCCAAAAACTCAAAATATTTCAGAAAAGCAGGAAATCATGGCCTTTGTGAACTGGTACTATTGTCAAAATGATCACAGATATTTTTTCACTAGTTTGTTTCATTGTTTGTTGTAGTTTCATTTGGCACAGTGGCTGAAAACGTAAATAATGCTTAATTACACTGATAAGATTTCAGGCCTCAGGGTTTATTTTGTTTGTGTCATTACTGTTGTACAGTATCTCTGTTTTTACATCCCATAATCCCCAGGCCGTGGCTCCCTGTCTGATGAGCATGGAGGTGTTGTGTCAGTTCTAGCCAAACAAGCGGCGGCTCTTACCAGAGACCCAACAGATACTCCGACTGTGTGCCTGGAGTCAGAGTCTGGGTGAGCGCTGACACCACACTTTGTTGGTTTTTTTTTTTTTTTTTTTTTGCTGAACTTGCACCTCTCCTGCCTCGCCTCCATCTCTGTGAGTAGGTAGATACCCAAGTGATCTTTAAATCTAGAAAAGGGATTAAAGGGATCCAATTTCAAAGATATATCTTCCCTTATATCTTTGATTGTTGTCAGCAGTTTTTATTTTCAACCACGTGTCTGTGCTGCCACCTACTGGACAGTCTGAAGCATGAACTGGTGCAAAGGTCAATCAGTTCTCAAAATTCGTGTTCCAACTGGAATTAGGACTTTTTGAAAGCAGTCGCTGTGATGACTTGACCTAAATATTCCTTAATAGACAAGCATGAACACCTCGTTGCTGCTGTTTCAAAGCAGGAGGTGTATGGCCTTTTATTGTCAGTATTTTTTCTGGTTATTATCAAAGATCACTGAGGGCCATGGTAATGTTTCATATATCCACGATGAAAACAAATTAAAATGATCATGTCATCTTGGGAGCGTTGGTCAGTTTATCAGTTCTAATAAAGAGCTTTCTGTTAACGTAAAGTGAAGTCCTGTTTAGTCGTACAATATCAAGGTGAACTGCACAGTTTAATGTTGTTTATGACGATGAAGCGGTTTGAGAATAATGCAGATGGATCAGTACCTGCCACTCAGTCATTTATGACGTTTGATTTGTTTTGCAGAAACATTCTGGTGAGGAGTCACGGGACCATCACAGTAGCAGTTCACAAAATTGCATCTTGAAGACTGTTGCATCGAACCACGGAGAAGTTTTTGTAAAGAACTGTACATGTAAACACACTGCAGTTATAGGGGAAGTGTTGTTTGCAGGAGAGATCTGGAGTTTCCACACTGTTTGCTATGTGTTGTGTGTGTTCAGCCTCTGTATTTAAACCAGAGAATGAAAACATGAACTGTTTTCTGTCCTTTTATATATATATATCAATTATATAATGATCATAAATTCTGGTTTCTTTATGCTGTACTAACCCTGTATTTGTGTGTTCTATAATCCAAGGGAGTCATGCACATAATAACAGCTCTTAATAAACTTTAACTTGATTTTGTGCCAACCTCTACTGTGTTTCAGTTCAATATACATCAGTTTCATCTGGAAAGAAAAACATATGTATCGCAACCACAAATCAAAACAGGTTTGACAGTGCTGAGATCATAGTGTCAACGTATACAAAGCATGCATGGGCAGGCAGCCGTGGAGTCTCCTGAATGTGTTTTCGTATATCTGAGGATTTAACTCGTTTGCCTCCACCCTCCTGATGAAAACACGCAGTGTTTGGCCGGTCCCGTTGCGTGTCCTCTGCAGACACTCCACCCCACATGGCTGTCCATCTGTAGTGTGTCAGTGCGGTGCGTCTTGATGGCAGCACCGCCTTCCTCCAGGTCCCGAGTAAAGTCTGCGGTGGCTCTGATGTTTGGACCGCAGAGCTTTTTTTCTTCTCTTTTTTTTCCTCCTCTCCCCCTGAGCCTTCAGATGGAGTTCACTGCTACGCCTCAGTCACGTGTCTCCCCTCCGTGAAGGCTTTGCTCCCCGCGCGTCGTCACTCAGTGCAGCCCGAGATGTTGAGGCTGAGATGTGAGACGCAGCTCAGAGGGATTCACCAATAGAGGCAAAGTTATGGCACGTCCATCCCAGCAGATAAAGGTGCCGCAGCTGTCGCTCTCTGCCAAAAGTCCACGCACGGCATCCTGTCTCTCTGGTGACGCTCACGTCTCCCTCGGACGCACAAACCGGAGCGAGAAACCCCCAAATTACGCATCAATTTGAACTAATTAAAACAGAGACAGCGGCGCGTCAACACTTCAGGTAAGGCTTTATTTCCAAGTTGGAGCTGTCTTTGTTGCTGTCATCACTTTCAGTGGAGCAAAATGACTAGTATAAACATTTCTTTTTCACTGATATTACTGCGCAAACTTCATCATCCTCTTTGACCCTTTGGAAGTTGTTTTTTAACTTTCACCCACATTGGCTCAGTACATTGGCCTCTTTTTTGTTAGATGGCATCCAGATGACATCCTCTTGAAACTCATCGCTAAAAGTGTGCATTTTCGCATCTGCTCGAACCCCTCTTTTCTTGCTTTCCCACCAGAGTTAATTTGAGTGAGGGGCAAAATGCAACAGGCCTGCAAAGTGAAGATAACAACTGGCGCACAGCTACACACGGTAAGACCTCCCTGTTCTCCCCCCGCGACAATAATACGGGTTTGTGTGTGTGCCTTCGTGGACTAAGCCAAAACCTTTCGGCTTTCAGCATTTACTATATAATCTCACAAGTCCTGAGCACCGATGTCCGGCTTCACTCACAGCCCTGGTTACAGTTACTCCAGACTATCAGCTGGCACAAACCTGATGTATGAAATAGTCAGACAAGATTAAGGTGATAAAAAATACACTTAACAAATAACAGACTTCAGAGCAATGAAGGAGTGCACATTTTACATTCTTTTTTATAAATATGTATATAAATAACAGATTTCTTTTTTTTTCGTTATATTTCATGTTTCACTCATATGTTCTTTTTCTACCTGTCTTCTCTGTACTTTCTTGTTGTATTTTGCTGCTGATAACTATGAAATTTCCCCATGGTGGGATGAATAAAGTCATATCATATTTTATCTTTTTAAACCACAAAAAATCTAAAATGTTCAGAGCTGGCTGGTTGTATTTATAGTATAGGCAAAGAATCTTTTGGTGCTCCTTTAAGTGTTCCTACTGCAGCCTTACCAAACTTAAAATCCAACACACCCTTTATATCCTTTGCTCATCAGTATCAGCTGAGATCACTGATGTGAATAGATATTTGCTTTCTGTTTCAAGTTGAGTAGAAAAAATATGTTTCCTTATGCTACAATTAATGCAGCGCTGCAGCAGGTATAATATATATATTTATCTATATCTATATCGTTTTACAGCCTGCTGCTCTGTGGTCAGCCTCTGTGCTGTTATAACAGATCTATTTCAGTGACGTGATGCACAGGGTTTTTTTTGTTTTGTTTTGTTTTGTTTTTTTTTTCTAAACTATTGTTTGTCATTATTTTATCCAGTCAATACTTACAAAGTTTTTACAGTGCTGGAACAAAAATATTTAACTCTTCAGGTTACCACCACAGATTCCTGTTTGACCTACTTTTTGTACAATATTCCTTCTCTACTGAAGCTGCTTTTCTTGTTTTAGCCTCTAGCCCTCACTGACAGCCAATAAAAGAGCTACACTGTTGTCTTAACTCTGACAGGCTCGACAAGACTGCATTGACCACACCAAATCTGACAGTATTTGCTGACTTAAGTTAATGCATCTTGCAGATACACCTGTCTTACAGTACAATGATCTAAAACATAGTGCTTCTTAAACTGGTTAAAGATGTTGACCTACTAAAACTGTAAAGCGAGTGGGAGTTTTCTTTTTTTTTTTTCTTTTTTAAAGCACAGCTGTGGAGGAAGATGTGTAATGAAATGGGGGGTGGGGGGGTCGTACTTTTAGCAGGTGTGGAAGCTTTCGTCTTAAGTGCGGATAAGTTGAGCGCTGAGAGGCCACAGACATCTGGATAACTTTTTCAGACTTTATTTTTTTCTTCTCCTTTAAGTGTAGGAACCGCTGCACACTTTAGACAGTTTCACAATTTCACCCAAGCAGGAGAAGCAGATTTTACCCATTTGTCATTTCAACTGAGCCTTAAGCCTGGAAAGAAATATTTAGAGTAGCTGTTACTTTTTCTCTACGGGCAATGACTCACTGATGAAAACAAACATTGGTTTCACTGCCATCCAACTTAAAGAGTAGAAAGTAAACATTTATCCACATAATTATAAGACAGCATCATTTACTTCAATATTTGTCTATAAAGTGAAACTGCTGTCTTTAATGTAATGTAATGTACTTTGGGTGCCTTGAAAAGCACCATAGAAATACAATCCATTATTATTATTATTATTATTATTATTATTATTATTATTATTATTATTAAATATGGAACAGAATACATCACTTGTAAGTACCTCCCATAATGTAGATGAGTAAAAAACAATGAAATGAATCCAACTTTACCTTTGAAGTTAAATGTAGCATGTGTCGATAATTCTATTCTGTGTAGATGCTTAACCCTTTATAGGGCACTCACTGAAATATTCTGGAATTCAAAATGTCAACCTTAGTGTGTTATTGGACATTGTCATGTACCTCCTCGTCGGTTGGCATGACAATAGTCTCCCTCCTCTTGCCATAAAACATCCAAAAATGAAACACATGCCATAAAACAACTGTTATAAGGTCATAAACTGATGAAAATTACTCATATTCACTATTTGCAGCTTCAAAAATTCTATAAAATCTCTCTGAATCAGTATATAGTGTAAACCAACATGCTTCTTGACCTCACTGATGCATCGGATTGACCCCACATTTAATGTTTGGGAAATGACCAAAAATAGTCACTTGCCCAATAAAGGGTTAAATGTAGTGACAAAAGTCAGAACCCGAGGCCATGAGAGTCGCCTGGAAGGATTCTGATCCATGATCTGGTTAAAGAATGTTCCTCTTCAGTGTTCACGCTCTGGTTTTGTGTCTTCATTTGTATTTCTGTATCATTTATATTCTGTCATTTGCGTCCCGTTACTTCACTCATCAATGTCACGTTCTTGCTGCAGGTGTAAAGTTGATCTCAATGCAGCCATAGATTCCAGTCCCCTCGACCAAAGCTGAGAATGACACACAGAGAATAAGACTTCTCAGTGACTTCTGGCTTCATCTCCACAGCCTTCAGGCGCACTACCAAAACAGCACAGCAGGTAAAGTAAGATGTTTTTGTCAAAATACTGTGTATTTAAGCAAAACCGATCAAAAGTGAAACCTCTTCCTCAAGGGTTCCTCTGAACTGACTCTAAGCCTCATTCACTCTGTTATACGTTTGGTGTTTTGTCGATGGTCTACATCAGGGGTGTCAAACTCATTTTGGTTCAGGGCCACATTTAGCCCAATTGAAGCTCAAGCAGGCCAGACCAGTAAAATAATGACATAATAACCTATAAATAATGACAACTCCAAGTTTATCTCTTTGTTTGAGTGCAAAACACCACATTAAATTATGTAAATATTTACATTTTACAAAAAAGATGTTTATGTAACCTGAAAAAACTGAAATTTCATTTGAAAAATGAGTGCAATA
>JAPQRQ010000026.1:19435312-19451089 GCA_037367365.1 Apogon talboti | reverse complement strand
TTTCATGGTCATCAGATATGATCCATTTGGACGTTCAGAGGCTCCATAGTTACCGTGGAAACACCGTCATCTTCTACAACATTGATTGACAAATGACAGTGGATGGAGGCACTTGGTTTATGTTCAGTTAATTGTTTATTTTGTTGGAAAAGTCACTTTTTCTTCAGTTTTTTTTAAATTTTATTTTAGTTTATTTGAAATGGGACAATGCAATTTCATAAAAACACGATTACACATCATGTTTTGATATAATAACTTTATGATACAATAACTTTTGAATTTACCCAGAGCTATGCGATCAGTGAATTAAATATAGGAAAATACATGATTTTCACTGTAAAAATGCAATATACAGAGGATAATATTCTAATAAATTGTGATAAATTGCTTAAGAAAGGTTAAAAATCGAGAAAAATTCCTTTGGGGACTACTTTGGGACGTAGCAGTGGGTCTGGATGGGTTAAAGGAACCACACCTGTAACCTCAGCAGTAGAAGCCGTCATCTGTGTCCTCCATCTTGTTGGATGTGTTTGTGTCTATCTGACCTGTCCTCTGTTGGTGTGGTTTTTCAGGATTCCTGTACGACTACACCCAGACGTACGACTGTTCCTTTTACCTGGCCGGCCTCTGCTATCTGCTCTCCTCTCTGTCTCTGTTCATGGAGCCGCTGGCTCAACGCTGGAAGGCCAGGAAGAAACTAGCCCAGTCCAAGCGAGCTGAGAGCAGCTGTAAAACCAACGGCTGCTTCACCCCTGACCGGCTGCAGAACGGCGCTGTGTAGAGGAATGAAAACCAGGGAATGCCTTCGTTCTTGAACCAGCATGCTCATGACTCGCCTTGGGCCTGCATACCTTAGACCTGAATGTGACTGTGGCCTGAGGTTACGCCCTAAGTGACCCCTTTATTTCTGCAGAGAAGATTATGACTCCATGATTACTAAGAACATTTATATCGTAGGACATTGGTGAATAGCGATTGTGGTGTACGTCTTAAGAGCCAAAATTTAGCATTTTGCAAAACTATCGTACCCGGTTTATCTTATAAGAGGCACATGCATCAGAACTGGAAATGGTATCACACAATAGACATCCAGCACTTTTTTTACAGGAGCTCTGCAACCATAACTTATTAAAGCATATAATTCTATTTTCAATAATATTACAATCACTTTACAGTAACTTCCAAATGCACATACATTTATGGTACCTAGCTATGCATTTAAACTAAATGTTTTTCATGTAACGGAAGCACATAATTGAAGATCAACCTTCTTTGGAAATCTGCTGTATCTGTATACCTGTACTCACAGACATGCACTTTGGGCCAGGTTGTGATAATGCTGCATGATATTTCCTCTGACCTTTTACTGCCAGATAGTTACAATACTGAGTAAACTACATGACTGCGGCCTGCTTCTGTGACACAATACTATAATCTGCAAAGCCAAAAAGCAGTACAAGCTTCAGTAGTTTAACAGACAGAAAATGTATATCTTGCCCTGACAAGAGCATTGTAGGCATGGGGTTTATCGTATAGCATGTACTGGCATTTATAAAAAAAATAATAATGTTTTATATTAAACTAAAAACCTCAGTTGTAACCTCCAAGCACTACACATCAACCTAGAGACTGCCATTTGCCTATTGTGAGACGCTGATGATAAGCCGGTGATGACACTAATGTAAGATAAAGGTCACACCCAGCTCATCACATGGGCCGCGCTGTGCAAGTGCACGCAAACTCTCACACAGATTTCGGTGTGACGGTCAGGACACACACACTCACTGTCCTCTTGGATTCTATGTAGAAACACGTTTGGTGGCGTTTGAATCTGAATCTTTGGACCACAGTTGGACCAGCGGCCAACGGAGCTGACGGGCTCCACTCAAACAGCAGGGTTTTCTTTCTTTACAGTGTCAACTTTTTATGTCTGTGTGAATCTCTGACCAGCTGTTACAGGACGTTTGCTGATGTTGCCCGGATAAATTCGCACTGTACGCTGCCCTGACTGGAAACTGTTGCACAGCCTCTTCAGTGCCTGCAGGCAGCCAACTAATGGCAATGCAACTTTTAATTATGTTGTGTTATACATGGGAGTCTTATTGGTTATTGAATCTTTTTTTTTTAATGCAGTAGATGTTTATTTTGTGTTTTCAGTGGATTCCTTGTTTTTCACCAGTTTGCCTTATAAGGTACTGAAATGTATCTGTACTAACTTCCTGTGATGTCAGCCAAAGACACATTAGAAATCTACCTACAACTTGAAGCTTATTTTTTAGAGAACAGTGTGGACAGTGTTTATAAGTTCTAACCTCTGTGACCACCCCTCATTCTAAGCCATGTCCATGGCCTCATATGTGTGTGTGTTGTTACACTGCCCTCTTGTGGGCGTGGAAGGCTTCTACTCAAAGAATGCTGTCTCAATTAGTACCAAATTATTCCCCCTCAACTCACTTTCACAATACTGAGCAAGGCTCTTTGTATTGTTTCAATAAGGACAGTCATGCACAAAAGCTCTTTTGGCTCACGAGTTACATTCACCACCGCTACGTTCCTGAGACTGAGGGCCACTGAATATTTTGTACCATAAGTCTTTTATGAAAAGTTTTTGATGCTTTAAAAGTAGATTTTGGTTTTGGATTTTACTTATTAGTCATTTGGTTGTTTTACGGAGCTGTGTGCTAAAGCAATACCTTCAAGAAATGTGTGTCCTGTTGGTGAGGCCTCAAACGTCACTGCTGAGGACCTGAGCTCCATCTGACGCTGTTTGATCATATATGTTTGGTTGCATTTATGGGTGAAGCACTGTTTTGTCACTACTCTGGCTTCTGGATTTGTTAACTGATCACGTTTAGAGAATATACTTAACCAATCAAAGATATCCTGTTCCCATAGAGTTCATTTTAACAATGCACCGTCAGCAGTAATAAACTGGCGTGTTTCTCAACGTCTCTGTTCTTGTGTGATTCAGAAATCAGAAAAATAAATTCACCGGTAGCAGGTTAAAAAAAAAAAAAAAAAGAATTCGCATGTGGCAGTGTCTTTAACATATTTTATTGATGTATTTTTCAGACATACTGGTAATGTACACATGTATACATTCATGTATATTACATTCAGTTCCATTTTGAACTAAAATCAAAACAAAATCAGTTTTGGTTTACCTCTGTACCCAAGGCTAATTATTGAAACTTTCATTGAGTTTATTGATTTTAAACTCAACTAAATTAGGAGCAGTTCACAATAATTTGTTTTGGGTAAAAGTTAAAAATGCAGTAATTTCTTACTGTTACAGTATTTTTACTCAAATAAACATGTTACTTACAGTCATGATGAGCCTCTGGTGCCATGGAAACAGGGACCTGCCGACTGTCCAGGAGACGTCTGTATGGAAAACATAAAGATGGGTTTTAACTTTGGCCAGTTTACAGTTTTAACTGGTACCATACAACAGTGTGAATACTGTGGACTCATTTAAAAAACTGTTAGTGGTAAAACACCGGTCCAGCTGACTGGTCTGGAGAACAGTTAACTGTGCTGCAATGGATGTGGACCACAAATAGGAATGTTTACATGTATCCTACAATATTTTAATAATTTTTCACTGTTCTGTTTGAGTAAAATTATGAGAAGATGAAGACCAAACAGGTTTGTAAAATGACTAGGTTTATATAAATGCAATTTAGAAAGTACATTCAATATAAAGACTACAGAATATAGAACGTAAATCAAGTATTTATCAAAATGTTCCTTTCATTTACAAAAAAAGACTGACATTGTTTTATTAATCAGGCTTCATTGATTAATTGAGTGTAAGAGGAAACTTCAGTTTTATACTTTAAACACTGTCTTGCATTTCTAAAGTCAAACTCCAACTGTGTGTGAATACCAAACACCTAATGTTTCTGACTGTCCTGATCACAGTCAAAGGCAGACCGGTGTCGCTGAGGTGCTGGATGCCAGATTAAACCGGCTGCAGACTGATCAATTTTACGTTAGTATTGTGTTTCTGTGAGCAACTGCCATCATGTGATGGATTCATTCCTCCCGGGAACTAAACCTCCTTTGCATCTCACTTTATCAATATTTTATCAAGTATGAGCCGTCTTTTATGGCCTGTAGTCTTTAGCCAAAAGTCATGTTAACCCAGAGGCCTTCTTCTACTTCCCTCACTGTAACATCCCAACATTTAAGGCTTTCGGGCTCCTTTAATACTACGACAATGTTTAACATTAATCCATGTCTTGCTTGAGGCTTTATTTTGCTCTAACAAAACAACCCAACCTTTCTGAGTGACCACATCAGTTATTTTGTCATTCTTGCTTTGGTTTTTTTCTCTTCCCATCACTAACATTTCATGGCACTTTGTTGAGTCAGCAATGTCAATCACACGTATGTTGTTTGGGTCATCCAATCTGGACAAAAGTCTAGACTGTAAAACAGAACAAAACTCTGCGTTATCCTCAGCAGCTACATTTTTACACAACAGCAATTTTGCAAATCCTAAAAACATCTAAGTGCCCCAAAGCCTATTTCTAAAATGTGGAATTAGTCATTTTATTGTTTGTTCCTCCGTTCTACATTATGACATCATGGGCAGTAAATAGTGCTATTTTTCTGTTTCTGATTTCTACCAATTTCCACCAGTATAGTTTCAGTAATGAGAAAGGCTGGCAGCTAGAGTGTACCATTTAACATTTACTATTGTAAAACATGTGTTGTTGACACTTTATACTTACCACTGCTGCTCCAGCCATCGATACAGACCTGGCAGGCAGCATTTTTACTCCTTACTCACCATCGTGCCTTTTTTAGTACCAGCTCTGTCCTGGGTATCAGATGTGCGTGAGTGTAATTTGTCAGCAGAGGAAGGCAGGTGCTCAGTGGTCCTCAAGATGGCAATGTTTCTCTAGTGAAGGAAGGGCTCCTCAGCACCAAACACTGCATTTGTTTTTATCATAAGGCTAAGATGGAAGGATGGCTGTAGCAACTGGAAAACCTTTTTCCTGTGTAAATGGGTTTAACTTATGAAAGGGCATTAGCGAAACAAACAAGTCTGATGGAAGGACTCTGGGAAGGGGCGGGGTCCGTAGTGTGGATTCCTTCCAGCCGTGTCAAAAAGGGAAAACAATTTTGCTTGTTGGTGTGTCGTTTCCATGCTGGAGCAGATATCAGGTGACCATCGAGCACAGCTTCAGCACAGCAAACACACCTCTTCACTCGCTCCTAGGAGAGGGTTCGACCAGAGCGAACACACAAAACACAGTGATGGGGGAAACAATATTCCTAGCTGAGGTTGGGGGCCAATCCTCTTCCCTGAGCCAGATATTAAGTCAAATCAAATCATAACTGGGCAAGGATTTACAAAGACAGAGCAGCCCAGTGGTTCAGCTTGGCCTCTGCAGTGAGACAGCTTGAACTGGAGATGCTATGGAAATTTCACAGCGGTGCCACCCACAATCTCCCGAGTGGAGTGTGTGACGGCCGGTGATGGGATTCCCTCAGCTCCTATTCAGAACCAGGAACAACGCACATAAAACCTTTAGAGTAACAACCGGAGGAAGACAACAGGATACTGGGACGTGCTGTTGTTTGCTCCGGCCCTCGCCTCCCGAACGGCACCGCTGTCTGCATCTGCCCCTGTTTCACAGCACAAACTGGACTGGAAGCAAAGGGCAGCAGGGGCTCCTCGGTCCCGCTGTGGTGTTCACATGTCAGCAGGAAGACTTGAGGGGATAACAGGGGATCATGAGGGGGGAATTAATGATGGACAACTTAGGCCTGTAAGCAAACAGCGATCCTCAAATGAAACGGGGGTCTCTCTCTTCTCTGGCGCTAATCGGACCGTACATTGTCTCCCTTTTCGTGTGCAGAAACAAAATTTCAAGTGACAACTCCTTCGAAACACAATAAGGTATGGCAGCTTGTTTCTTCAATTCACATCCATCGAAGAAACATGTTTCCCTTCAAATGAACAATTTATTGATAATCGGTCACATTAAGTGCCCAAATGCACTCGCAGGTATGTGAACAGCTTCGCATGGGCTCTATGGGTTTTCCTTTCCCATGACATCAAAGTGTACATTGCTCAACTTTCCATTTTAACAGAAGTCATCACAGGTGCAGATGGGCTACACAACTTAAAAGCTGCCTCATCAGTGAGGACTCACAAACACTAGTTGCCTTCTCTGCAGATGTTTGGAGCTCTGCATGTGTCTCCTCAGGAGTCCAGCGTTGTAGTGGGTGTGGTGTTCACACATGTAACAATTTTTCCACATATGAATGTCTCCAATACATATTAAACCAAACTCAGCAAATCAGAATTAAGGGTGAGTTACTGTTGCATGACACACATACAAGGGCATAACAGAATACTGTAAGTAGGCCTTGGGAACATGTTGGCAGGCATGAGAAAAATATTGTCCAATTTATAACTCTAAAATTTAACCTCAAACATAAAATGTTAAATTACTTCTACAACTTTAAAATTACACAGACCTACTTACTGAACAAATAGCAGGAATTTGTAACTCTGCACTGACATTTCACTGATACTAAATATTGTTATTGGATTATCTAGTTGTTTCAAAGCAAGAAATCAAACAGGCTGTCAAAATATCAACACAAAATGTTCAGCTTTTATATCAGTTACTACTGTAGTTTTCCATAGATCACATTACACAACCATTTCTAAGGTAGGGATGCACAAAGTAAAGTATGCAGTAAAAAATATGAAAGACCTGTTAGTGTTTGCTCTACTATGCTATCCGTATTGTGTTATAGTCTACTGCCAAATGTCAAAAATCTCACGTTAGTATTCAGCATTTCACATACAGTTGATGTAACCGTTCAGTTTTACCAAACGGGACACACTGAGTCCATTGTCTACTTAGCAAATTTGGTGTTCAATTACTGAAAGCAACAGAAAATGATCCACCCAAACTCAAACCATGAACCTGAACACAACTTGATTCTTCAAACAAAGTTAAAAACCTGAAAATAATGAACTGCGTACAGACCTTTCAAGCTCTGACCTTTAGGAAACATTACCAGGATTCCCTGCATCTGAAATCATAGACACATCTTTCACTGCACCTTAAGTTCGAGGCTGTCCTGGTCATATTCGTCACCATACGCTCAAGAAATGATTATTCTACAAATATTATTGCACTGCTCTTCAAAGCTTTGAAAGACTGTCTTCTGATATCCCTCATGTTTAGGATGCAGACACACTGACACCGCCTGTATAATTTAATACCATGCATTATATCAAACTCCACATGACTCCTGTGAAGCTTTGTATGGTCTGTTTCTGTTAACACTGTCAAGTGGACACCAATTCAGCAGAGTTGTATAAATAAGAGACACCAATTTGAGAGGAGAAAAATTGTGGTTTTCTTCTACTGGAGGTGTTAATGTGTCTACTCCATGTTTTTCAGTCAAGTTTTCTTGTTTTTTGGAAGTAGAACTGGACCTTTTAAAACCTGTAATAAACCAAAACAGTGCACTGAATAGAACATTTCTTTTGGTATTGAATTAAGTTGAATTTTATATTTATTCATCAATCCCCCCTGGATCTCACTATTTTACAGTATTGTGAATGAATTTTGAAAGTTTCTGAATTTTTGAGATATTCATATTCCCCTTGGAAAGAGTTCAAACAAACGCCCTTTAAGGGGGGGAAGTGTTTTAACTTTTAGTGGATTACATGGCAACATACAAACACTCAACAACCATACTAGTGTACCCCATAATGCAGAACACACAGCATGCAATAGTTACTGATATACAGCAGATTTTTTTTTTTTTTTACATTAGTTGAACTTAGTGTGTTCTGATTTTTTTTTTAAGATGCTCCACGAACCACAATCATGACCAAATAGTCTTCTTCACTTTTAGCCAGAGCTTTAGCAGAGGAATCCAGGAACTGCTGGGAGAAATCACAGGGAGGGAAAGCATGAAGAAC
Organism: Apogon talboti; assembly: GCA_037367365.1. Taxonomy (NCBI): domain Eukaryota; kingdom Metazoa; phylum Chordata; class Actinopteri; order Kurtiformes; family Apogonidae; genus Apogon; species Apogon talboti. The sequence continues at coordinate 19,443,123 of JAPQRQ010000026.1, read as the reverse complement.
CCCTGTGTTGTCTTTATCTCTGCTTCCTCCCACAGGCAGGCTGATGACTCCAGCTGCTTGTTTTTGGTTGAGGTAGGACACCAGGTTGCGTAGAGGCCGCTGAGTCGAAGCTGCAGGGTCTGATGAAGATGTATCCTCTGTGCTCCCAGGAACTGCCAGCAGGATAGCGTATCCACCAGGACCCGCCACCTTGATGCGTCGGGAGACCTCGTCGAGCTTGGGCTGGTCCAGACGGAGACGCTGAGTGATCTTTAGTTCGCTCACCTGCCTCCCCGTCGTGCTGTCAATGAGCAGGTCACTGGCTACGTTGTGATCCCCCTCCAGCAGGTGCATGTTGGCTGGGAAGTTGCTGTTTTTCAGAAGTAGCATACCATGCCAGGCCAGACTGAGTTTGGTGCCATCTGGCTTGGATGGCTGGGCGCCTTTGGAACTGCTCTCAGAGCGTTCTCGTTTGGCTGGTCCTTTGTTGCCCTCACCCGCTTTGCGCTTACGCTCCCCAACAGTGGAAAGGACGCTACCTGAGGGTCCCTTTTCGGACAGACTCTGGCTTTTGAGTCTCCGTTCAGCACCACCTCGCTCCAGGCTGCTGTGGCGTTCTCGTGGTGGCGAGGGTCTCTCGCCCCTTAGAGGGCGCTCTGAGTCACTGAAACGCCCTCCGTCTCTGCTGCTGCCACCTGGACTGCCCTCTGGAGAGGCACGTCGACGCCGTACTGTCCTTTCAGTGCTATCTGGGGAGTGATCTAAATGCCTCCCATCCTCCATTACGCGGCGTTTCCGTGCTGGTTCACGCCCCTGCAGCTCTCGTTCTAAAGACCAGGGCTCTCGTGCTCGCCGTTCACGTTCCAAATGCTCCAAAGGCTCAAACGGAGAAGCACGTACCCGTTCCCGAATAGCTGGGTTGGCCCATTCAGCTCCAGGGAACAGCTCTCTCTCTCTGAAGTGAAGTGGCGGTGGAGTTCTTTCCCTGACCCTCAGAGGTTCAGGTGTAGCACGGTGGACAAAAGACTCAGCCACCATGTCAAAAGGTGGGATTGGGAGAGGCTGCAGGAACTGCTGCTGGTAACGGTGCTCAGTGTCAGCAAAGTCCACTCTTAGTCTTCTCTCTGGGCCCCCCAGCGGGAAACCCCGCATGTGTGTGCATGCAGCTTGTGCAGCATCCAAGCTTTCATACTGAATGTAGGCCCAGGTGTCCCCTTTTCTGTAGTCAATGGTCCTTATAGTGCCAAACCGATCAAACTCTCTTGCTAGTGCAGCTACGGGGACCCAGGGTCCAAGTCCACCCACCCACAGGCGTGTGGAGGGAGTTGCTTTTCCATAGCCTATCTTTATGGGGTTGCGTCCCACTATTTTGCCAGACATACTAAGCTTAGCACGGTGGGCCATGTCAAGGTTCTCAAATTTCAAAAATCCATATGTGCTGGTCTGTCCCCGTGTGGGTCTCTTAATGTCCACTTCTGTTATTACTCCAAACCTGTCAAAAGCCCTCCTCAGGTCCGCCTCTGTAACAGTTATGTCAAGGTTTCCTAAAAACAACGTCCTATTCGCTCTTTGGTCATCTTCTGGAGATATAAAATCCTCCTCACGAAAAGCTGCTCGTTCTGCAATAAAGGCTGGACGTGTCCTGGCCTCAAACAAGGCAAACTCCCTGTCCCGTTCCAGGTCTCTGGGTAAAGGGGGAGGCGGGGGTGGAGGGGGGAGCCGGCCCAGGGCCAGCTGCTGCAGCCGGTAGTCTCTGTATCCCAGCCCGGTGGGCGACAGCGGTCTCTGCAAATGTCTATGGCTTGGAGCTGCTCCATAAATGTCTCTTTCAACCGGGGACCGGCTTCTCCTCCTGTTGATGTACACGGCCTCGATTTTCAGCGGCCGGTCGTAGAGCACCAGCCGGCCCCGGGCGTGCTTCGCGGCTCTGGCGTCCTCCGGTTTTCTGAAATTCACAAACGCTATCCGCTCGTCATTGCTACGGCTTATCTTTACGCTCACATCCCCGAATTTTTTAAACTCGTGGAAAAGTCCATCCTCTATATCTTCATCACTCAGCTGGGTGCCGAGGTCGCTGATTTTGAGGGTTTTGTACTCACTCTCGGCGTTAGGCGGCTGGACACGCTGCTCGCCCCGTGAAGTGGTCCTCTGTGCGGCTAAATCCAGCGTAAGGCTCAGGTTGTGGTTTTTACCGACGGAGCTAGCAGCAGGAGCCTGGCAGCTGTGATTATTACCGGTCCGACCATGACCGTCGAAGTCCCTGTCTCTTTTTTCACCTAGCAGACTCCTTCTCGTCGAGCCGCCGTCGCCTTTTGTCGAGCTATTCCCATTATTACTCCCACTGGAAACGGACAGAGCCCCCATTTTCTTGCTGGTCGGGTGGCATCCTCCCCTGTCTCGAATATCGTCCAAGGCCCGGGAGCGTTTTTTAATCGGTGAGCGCTCTTTACCTTTCATTTCAGTCCACACGAAGCTGGGCTTTAGGACGCTCCGGTTTTCAGTACCGTGTCTGCAAACGGGTGCAGATTTTTTTGGAAATGAAAAGCGGATTTATTCACTGACCCTGCGGCAAAACAACAACAGTCGCCATTTTGTAAGGATTAGCGTGGAAGCCCGCCCCTTCGTCCTGATTGGATGAAAACGTGGGTGGAAGACCTTAATGCACCTGTCAATCATCTTTGGACGCCTAACCCTTAGTTTCATTATCAGTGTTTAGGTCACATTACTCCATTGTCTGCTGGCAATTGTTGAAATATTTTGCTGATCAAGAGAAAGGGTTGGACAAGAAAACCTATAATGCAATGCAAAAAAAAGAAAAGAAAAAGAAATCAACTTTTTTAAACAATAATAGCAAAACCATAAATCAAACATAATTTTAAGGGATCTGCTATTCATTGTAAAGATTTTTATTAGATTAAAATAAGGTAAGGATTTTTTATCCATCTTGTAATTGAGTGTCTTTGTCATTATGGATGCCACACCCTGTTAATTCACCAAGAAATTACAATATTCTATTGAAGCAATCAAACTTGAATGAATTCTACATTTTGACAGGTGGAAAAGCATATTTGTAACGCTTTAAAAAATATGGGGTGTTTCCCCCCCTCAACTTGACCAATACCACAAGATGGCAGCATTTAACAGTAGCTTAGAATGAGCAACTGTTTGTGCTCTTAATTTGTAAAAATGGCCCTGGATAGGTAGAGGGCCTGTCAGTATGAGTTAGATGGCAAGTCATTATATAATACTGTTTCTGCTGTCGTTGTAATGAGTAAAAGTTTTAATATGACTCCTGCAAGAGCCAAAAATATACCTCTATTAGGTTACCTTTTTGATCTAGTAAGTAATAATAAGCATTTTTTTCTTTTCTTTCAGTAGGCTGACTTGTGATTTGTTTTTTGGAAGGAAAAGATAAAACAACACTAATGTCTTTTCACGTTACACATTTTCTCTGGAGTTATTCTGGTACGAATAAAGCTAAAATAAAGTAAATGGATTGCACATCTGAATATTTACTAAACACTGCTGTATATTGTAATTTTTAGTATTTGCAGATCTGGCATTATAGTACCTTTTGTGGACTGATGAACTGCCAAACTAAGCTCTACCAGAGTGTGATGAACTTGCTTCACCGAGAGTATAACTCACTTGGCCACATTGGGCTACCACATTGTTTAGCCTTTCGGGACGTGGTAATGCTGTTCAACAACTTCAAATACAGCAGTGTCTGGTCACAATAGCTGCACTTCAAGGCCAAGATAAATCTTGCTGAGATCAAAGCGTAGAGCGGTAGCCAGCGGGCAGCTTTGCAGTTTTTAATGAGCATTAAATCATATTTTTTTTGTCCATTAATGAGGCTAAGGGTAGAGTAATTTTCAGACTCCAGTGACAGTCTTCACCCAATGACCCTTACACACAGAGTGATGCTTAGTTAATAAGCATTGTGCAGTCCTAACTCAACTTTTCATTCAATCTGACAAATCATATAGGGCCTGTGTGCCTGATATATTGAGTCTATACAGATCAAAGCTAAAGCCACACTATTCCACCTTTAATAACATCACAGTCCAAACTCAGGGTCTTCTATTAAAACAATTGATCTCTATTTAAACATCTGTCTATAACAGTAGTTTACCATCTTTAATGGAATAAATACTATACCAATACTGTTAGTCTTTTAGAGTTAACATATCAAATTCACTAAGCCACTGGGTTTCCTCTTTTGTTTATAGACAGACAGATTTAATACCTGCATCTATCTCAGAAAGTAAATAATAAAGCTCAGCCCCGATCCACCAGCTGCTATTTCTTCAGCTTTCCTAAAGATGGCCATCTCCTCAATTTCTTATCCCTACTGACAGGTCTCCTTATCTTCTCCACTTAATCTGGGATTTAATCAGGGGGACTATGTAACTGCAGTAAGGGCTGCCGTCTCCCAGGGCCTGGCTGGAATTTGAAGCTGTGGGTGTGGAAAGTGTTTCTGATGGGTTTGTGCGTTCTTCTATTGGAACCACATGTCAGTGGCTCATACAAAACCCCGGCACAGACTAAGGGAATGGCAGCTAATCTGCCCCAACATGGCGGGGCAAGCAAAGGGGAGAGAGAGAGAGAGAGAGCCAATATATTCCCCCGTAAGCCATGAAAACTCCTGGGGAGTAAGTGGAGCTTGGGAGGGCTTTGTCCACCAGTAGAACTTTCTTTTTTCTGAATTCAAGTTGCATTTTCAGTCTCGCACAGATTGAAATGTTTGCCCATCTGACATGAATATGCTGGTATTTTGTAATTTACACCAGATGGGATGGTACCATGCAATGTAGTGTTTCCTTGACAATAAAGTAAATAGTTTTGGGTAAAGCACAACAAGGAGATTTCCTGAAAACGATTATTAGGAATGGGTTTTCAGAATGCACATGAGCGTAAGTAGGCCACAAGGGTGCATTTAAGACAATACGAGTATAACACAAACAGAGAACCTGGATCCAGTGAAAAGTATTACCAAACTAAATATGCTCCTGGCCCTGGTAACCCCAATGTCTTCTATTAAACTGTAAGTCATTACTCAGTTGATCAGGTTTACTGCTGATGCCAGATGTGAATGAGAAATGTCTGCCATCTGTGGGAGGCTGTCTACTTTATCATCAACAGTGAAGCGCGGTTGCTAAGTTAGCTTTTCGTTAACGAACCTGCCACTCTTCCGTGATACATGAGGTGCCACCTAAAGGACTCTTAAGCGAAGCTGACTGGTCCGTACGAGCACGGTCCCTCTGTGGACTTTCCCAATTTAATGCTGGTCACTTCCCACACAGCAGAAATCTTTGTGTTTATGGCAACCACAGCATATGAAGCATTTTTCCACACAACCACACTCCCAGTCAAATATGTGACAGACTCAGTTAGCTCTGTTGGTTATCGTTTTATAAAAAAGAAAGTTAAATCACGACTAAAATAATTCTGTCTGCGGTTGTTTATCCTTCTGCATAACACAAGTACTATAGATGAAGGCCTTTATTACTGGTCACACTATGAAGCACAACAGACATGAAACAATGATTAATATGATAATTACATTTTTACATGCTTAAATAATGTCTCCCCTTCTATATCAGTAATGGTGTCAAAACTGGACACAAAAGGGTTCCTATTAATATGCTGGGCTTTCGTGCAAGAAGCTCAAGTTGCCCTCAGTTTTTACGACACTCCTATTCCAAGATCTTCTGAACTGTGAAATGTCTCCAAGTCGGCGTATATAAATGTTAAGGGGAAATATGCTCTGAGGTGGGTGTGTACATCTGGGATTGTGTATGGGTCAGGAATGTAATATGCTTTGGCTCAGTCAGTGCATAATGGGGAGCTGGCACTGTAGTGGTCATGTAGGCCAGGAGAGAATGCTGCCTGGCTCTTTGGTTTTCATGCGCAGCGCGACCAGGCCCGTTGGCTTGTAGTCGGTCTCGGGTCCATCGATGGAAGGGGACCCCAGGCCTCCTGGGAAGCTGTGCAGTGAATAGAGGCCGTTGATGCCAGGATGATGGGGAGGGTGGTGGTGATGTGGGTGACTCGGCGATGTGGGCATGCCCATGAAGCCCTGCAGGTTGCTGTGGGGGTGAGGGTATGGACTCATACACGATGATGGGATGGAGTCAGCTCCCAGGACACAACCAGCGCCTGAACCACCACCTCCTCCTGAAGGGGCCCCTGGCCACAGATTGCTCTGCATCTACCCAGAGAGAAAATTCAGTCAAGATCTTTGGACATGTGTCAGATTTGACATTTGCCTGCTCAGTATCATGCAGGTTGTATTTGTATAAAGGAATGTGCACAGTTTTAAGTACAAATGTAATAATTTAAGAATTATTTTACAGCTCTGAAAGAAAAAAAACACTATCGCTGTGGCAGAAGAAAAGGATCAAAACCAGTATAAACACTGTTACTGAGAAACAGCCTATAGAAGGTTTCAGAAATGGTCATCGTTGTGAAATCTAAAATACAAGTACAGTAACGTGAAACAAAACACACAGACATGCTCATACGTTAGATCCATTTTTATCCTTTTTTTCCTCTATTATTGTTGAGAAATTGCTTAAGACTTTTTAAGCGGTGCAGGCCAATAGTCGAGTCATCTTCTGGTTCCAAATTATTATTAAACTACAAACAAACCACACATTGTGGCCTGTTTTCATCCATTTTTTCATTGGGGGTTAGTTAAACTGTTGACTGCTACCATGTTCCAAGTTCCTGGGGATAAACCCTTCTCCAGTGTTAAGATAACTTAAAAAAAAAACAAAAAACATTAAAGTCTCCGCCTCCTTTTTATGAATCTGCTCCTACATATATTGGCTTGGTCTTGGTTCATGGCCTTCGCTTTCACCAAGGTTCAAGAAAATCACCACAGTGGTTTATGGGTAGTCAGAACAAAAACAAAAGTCTGTGCTGGATCAGTGTGTTGGCCTACCTGATATGTATCATGGCGAGGGAGAAGAGAGATATCATATGTAGCAGCAAAGTGGTTGCGGACCTCCTGGATCTTCCCATAGCGTTCCCGTTTCCTCCATTTGGCTCTGCGATTTTGGAACCAAACCTATCAAACACAAAAAATACAAAAGTACTGGGAATCTGCTTGCAGTAATAAAACATATAAAAGACAGAGTGCTGAGGCAGAGCGGGTATCATCCCATACCTGAACTCGAGCCTCGGTCAGCTCAGTCCTCAGGGCCAGCTGCTCTCTGGCGTACACATCAGGGTAGTGTGTCTTCTGAAACACTTTCTCCAGCTCCTCCAGCTGAAAGGTGCTGAAGGTGGTACGGTTGCGCCGCTTCTTGTTTTTGCCTGATAAGTCGATGGAGTCGGCGATGGAGTCTCCCTGTAAACCGCTAGAAGGCTCCTTCAGCTTTGCACAGCAGTCCGTGCCAATCCCAGGGTAGCCCATGCTTTTCGGAGCTCCTTTGTCCCTGCCTTTAATATTCAGAGCACACACAAAGAAAACACAAGATAAGTATGAAGTATGATTCAACCCACAATGGGTTCCACTCTACATTTTAGTGTGTGCTCTTATAATTTCTTACGGCATTTTACTAAAGACCTTTCTGACTTAAACAGATTTTTACAGTGTTTTTATCCAAAATCCACAGGAAAACACACAACTTCTGTAAAGAACAAGTTCGTGATGGGGATCATGTGTCTTTGCATTAAGGCACGGCTACAAGTAATTGAATGAACCACAACTGCCTTCACTGACAGAGCATTTGTTTTAGAATCCGTTCACACACATACACACACACACACACACACACACACACACACACACACACACACACACACACACACACACACACACA
>JAPQRQ010000026.1:19416356-19435212 GCA_037367365.1 Apogon talboti | reverse complement strand
ACACACAGACACACACACACACACACACACACACACACACACACACACACACACACACACACACACACACACACACTATCTCTTTGTATGGTACAGACTCTCGGTAATCGGATTTTAAATCTATTAATATGAAATTACACACAGTATCGCATCAAACATTTATAAAAATCCCTAAAAAGCAGAAACCTCTTGATTGTTTTTACAGGTCTCAATGTGATTCTCAAACTCCAACTACTAAATGAGGTTAAATTGTGAGTTACCGGAGCAAAACAACACACATCATTAACAGAGCCAAATAGTGTTTTAATTTGATTATCCCACACGCAATATACGTAAGCGGTGGACTCTCTGGGAGTTGGCTTGCAATAAACTCCTGAAGCAATAAGTCGAAAACAAAATTTGTTTTGTTTCACTAGGGAAGAAATAAGTGTTTAAAGCTATCATTAGAGAGGCGTATTTATTTTACATAAAATCAACTGCATATGTAAATTAAAAATACAACTAGAGCACAACGCTGAATATGTGACAGATATATCTCACACAGAAAGTTTTATATATGTATATGTTTTTATGTATACATATGGTGTTTCTGCAATATATTCTGCACTTTATATTCAACTTTAGGAGGAAATGTGAATGCATTATTTTCCATCTCGTAACAGACCATGGACAGGGTTAGTCCCTCCTGCAGCGTTTCAGTGTTGTTGTCTATGTTCATTACGTTTAACCCTGAACTTCAAAACAAAATCACTCTCCCATCTATCTGCAGGCAGTCACTGGGGGCAGCTGAGACACAACTTTGCTATTCCACTAATTCAATATGGGGCCCAACAGAGAGCACTTTTCATTGCAACATTAATTTCCTCATGTCCATTAGATCCAACCTCACACTACAGTTCATGCTGAAAATATTCCCTGTCAAGATTGCAAACTGGGGCCGCAGGACATTGTATAGCTTTTACGCTGTCAAAAACCCACATCCGCTCTGTCTCCACTCTGTGTAACTGGAGATCTATGTGAAATGCAGCAAAGGCAAATAGAGGATAAATTCACAAAGTAAAGGTGGGAACACCATGCTGTGAATAACGGGATTGATTCTAAAAAGACGAGACACTGAGTAGAAATTTAGACCCTTTTTTTTTCAGGCTTTTTGTTCTGACTGTAAAGTTCAGTGTTTACTTGTGTACAAAACATGTTGTCCCCATGTCTCGACTATTCATTAGAGTCTAAATGAGTTTTTAGTTTAATTTACCCTAAAAAGCAGATTTGATTTACATTAGTTTTAAATTAAATCTGCTTTCATTATAACAGAATTTACTTAATTTTACCTTGAGTTTTTATACAGTCGTGAGTACTGAATGATTTTAATAGTAAGAGGGAAGTCTGATCAAATTTTGTTTTATCTTGAAAAAAATATATATTTTTACATCACATGAATAAGGTATTAAAATCACTTGTCACGTATATACATTATATTTTGTTGGACAAAACAGTGGCAGCTATGATATGTATAAATTCTGAAACAAATTAAACAAAGCAATAATGATAATAATATCTCAAACATCGTATATTGAGTAGAGCACTGATATTTTACTAATGTAATAATGTAGTACACTTGCTGTAAAAAAGGCCTTTTTTGTAGGAAAAATATGGTGGAACTCTATACAACATTCCTTTTAATTTCAAATACAAAATTAAAGTTATTGTTAAAATGTGTTAATTTAATGGTACAATTATGAGAATTAATTGCAAATAAAATCAATGCTTAATTGTATTGTGAATTTGGCTGAAACTTGCTTTGCGTCTTGGCCTGATGTGGAGTCTTAAATCTTCACACTGTAGACAAAACAGGAAGGCGTGTCTCCGTACGATCAAATTATGAATAGTTTGTAAAATACACACACTTGCAATATATTACACACAGTGTGCACACAAAGCTGTAGACACACATGAAAAAATTTACTTGTACAACATTTATCTGAGCACAGCCGTGTGTGTATGTGAAAAAAGAGGACGGGGAAACCATATATACCTTTTTCCTATATATAAACAGAATTTAGAAGGAAAGTAATAAAAGTCCACCTTCAACTGGACAGCTGATACGGCTATTTTTGGCAAAAACATGAATCAGGCTGTTGTGTATTATCCTGGACACAGATATTACAAAGACCCTATCAGCTCTCATATCCTGTTAGTTTGCAGAATTATCAACAACAATAAATAAAGTAAAAGACCACATCATTTCTTCAGGCTTCAGTTCAAAATACACAGTTGTTATTTTTCTTCCCAAGATGGACATTTATTGTCTATTATGTCTGACAGCATTTAACCACATACTCAAAGCCTTTTATATTTTATTACACATAGAATCATGAAGACGGAAAAAAAGTAATTGAAAATAAGTCTGAGTTAAAATGCTAAAATGTCTCTAATTACCGAATGCCGTCCAAAAGGATGAGAGCTGCCTAGTTGTCTAATGACACACCCAACTTGCTGCCAGACTGACCTTTAACCTCTCTTCCTCTACATCACGGATTGTCAAGGGGAAAAAAAACTGTTGACATTTTTATCACAACCTGCTTTATTACAAAAATCAGTCAGTAGAATTCAACTGCTTTAAGTCTGTGCAAATATGAGTTTAAAAGACGCACTTTAAAAATCCTGCAAAGGTAAAAGCCTGCTGTTCAATACCTTGAAAATCTGCCAGATTTTGTCATTTAATTATATACGATTTTTGCATGATACAAAAAAAAAGATGGAGATTATTAATATTATTAATGCATTCTCATCTCTTAATCCAACCATCAATTTACCCGCCGAGTGTGAAAGTTGGGACTGAATTGACAAAATTTTATTGAAAAATGCTAAATTGGGAGCTGGAAAAAATTTACCTTTAGCATTCAGTTTTGTTCGGGTCTTATTTTGGGTGTGATTTTCTTTTAAAAAAAAAACAACAAAAAAAAACTATACTCTAAATAATAGTATTTTATTTTTCAGAAAAGACGAGTTTAATTCCCAGAAATAGAAATAAGAGCAAATGCTGTTGGCGATAAAAGAACTTTTTATATATATATTTATATATATAGGCCTTTATACAACTGTTTTTTTTCCACAAAGTAAGCTACACATTGTCGTTAACTTACCCTCTGAATTGCTGTCATAAAATCCCGGTTTCCCGCTTATCGAAGTGGCCTTTTGGTCCTGGTTGACACCGTCCAAAAACTTGCCGTGTTTGGACGGAGAGGCTGGCGGGTTCGCCGGCGCAGCGCCGTGCGTAAAGTCCGCCGCAGCATCACCAAAGCGCCCCATGGCCGCCGCGTAAAGATCACCTCGCAGGCTGAGGCGGTGAGGGAGAGGAGGAAGGTGCGAGGGTTTCTGCAGCTCATCGCAGTGGAGAAAGGGGCCGGAGCCGCTGCTGTGCTCCAGACCCGGGGAGTTTTCCGGAGTCCTCCTGCTGCTCTGCGAGGAGAAAGACAAACAACTCTCCGTCTCCATCTTACGGGTCCAGCGGGCAGTATAGACAACAGCGACTGGGCGCTGATGGTGTGGGCGCCTGAGTGAGAGTTTTTTTTCTGCTGTGTTCATGTCAAGTGGGTGGGATTTAACAGATCAGAAACAAAGACCCGTGAAACCGGGATCGTAGTGCGTGTGTATACGTGTGTGAAAGAGAGAAAGAGAGAGAGAGAAAGAGGGAGAGAGAGAGAGAGAGAGAGAGAGAGGGAATCTGCAGCATCCAGCAGTCTGATATAATCCGCCAAAAATTCAATCACGTGTGGTTTCTGTCCCTCCAATTAACCATTTAATTCCTATTTCATATATTGTTATGGGCCTAATCAGCAAATCGAGCAGGACAGGACACGCAGACAGACTGAGTATATGCTGTTTACCACAGCCTGTGATGGATTCAAAAGGAGATCTGTACACTTCCACTTCATCTCTTATTTTAGTCTATACTATAACCTTCTTTTGCGAGTTTCCATATGTCTTCGTTTCATGTAATAACCATTTTTCACCGTTTGGAAGCATCTCAGTTCTGCTTTATTTTTTCTTTTAGATCCCGGTGCATTATTGTGGACCGTCTATAAATAAACCTCTAAACCCTTAAAACTATAAGTCGTGTTACTGTTCCATTTATCCCCCTCCCGAAAAGGCCAGGCCGCTCATGGGCTCCATGTTACATTAAAAACACCTCTCCACCTCGGTGTCAATGTTGTGAAATTTAGGCAAAAGACTGAGGCTAATGTAATTAGACTGAGACCATTCCAGAGGACCGCCGAGATCAAACAAAGGCGGATGATAAACCAGACAAATCCCGACGCAAACCGCAGACTGAGCCATGTACGACTGACGAAAATGAAGCCGAATTAATGAACTAGTCTTTTATTTGTGGACTCGTGCACACACGGCGCACACATCCAACTTCCCTGGTAATGGTCTTTAACTGCATTTAGGCTGGAGCCGCACATGCCTTATTAACAGGCCTTTATTCTTTCGCTTTTCCCACATATTCATCGACTTATATTATCATGTTAAAATGCAAACGGAACCTCGAATATTCGATCGTGCAATCTTCTAAATAATGAAACACGAATCTAGGCCGCAATGTGCATTATCATATAGTTACAGCATGCGGATGAAATATGGAATTAATTGTGTTACTGTATGATGCGGTTCCGACATAAACACCAAGTTTCATTGGTCTTTTTTTTTTTTAATGTTTGGACTTTTGCGTTGCTTTCAGGATTGTATTGGGTCACACCTTAAACAGAATAAGACTATAAAGTGTGAAACTGTTAAACAAATCATGAAAATACTAAAAGAAAACAAACACTAAAATATAAGCAACAACTCAACCTCAAAAACACAATTTATAATACAGACAGGGTCATAAGGTCAAACACATAGTACTAAATATAAGCATCTTAAATAATGATGGAAATACTGTTAAAACAGGAATTATTCAGGTTAGAATATTCTGCAAGCTTGCATTGAAGGAGAGACGTAATTAATCTAAATACATCTGAGGATTATTCAAGTGTAAATGAACTTAAGTAAAAGTAGAAGAAAATGCTTCATTTGCTTAAAACAAAGATGTGTTATTCATTTTAAAATGCAGCATAAATCTGACTAAATATTCAGTGAATGACTTTGACTCAGCACGAACATAAAAGGCTGTTGATACTGACATGTTATCTCCCATCTAGACAAACCTCGTCTAAACACAGTGCACTTACCAAGTTCAGACACGGTACCGTTGGTTTGGGGGACATCTCGACATCTCTTTGGATACCTGAGGCCGCGCGCCGCTCAGCTGATGGACAAGTGTGTAAACACGGGGTCCATTTGGGCTGAGAGGCCTCATAAGCCCCATTTGATTCCATTTGGAGTTCTGAAATATCAAAGTGTCCACAGTGCGCTTTGCAGGTCCAAGTAAAAGAACAGTCTTTACTATAAGAAATGGTACGGTTAAGACGGCATCTGAGCAATGGCTCCAAGTCAGTTGAATTTCTCGCTTAAATCATTTTTTGTAGGATTTAAAAAGAGAAAAGGTGACAAATCTGTCCGAGTGTGTTCCTGGAAGAACAGATAATTATACATCGATGGGAAAAGAACATATATTATTGCTTTACTTCAATGTCAGTGAGTGACTGCCCGCGAACTACCTCCATGTCTTCACCACATGAAGTGTCTTTATCAAGTGTGTAGCATGAACAAAATGTAAATTCCAGTGTTCATCTGCGCACAAATTACAAAGCCGTGGCTGCTTACATGGAAAGGAAGAGCTCCTTTAAGTTTAAAATGATTAGTGTCCTTAGATATAAGGCCTAATGACATTTACGTGTAACATGATTTAGATTAACATGTTTGGGTCAGTAGAGCATGTAGGCTGAAAAAGACGGCGCTGTCATGTTAATCACAACCACAGTGCCACCTTTTACCCTCCCACACTCAGAGTGTAAGCCTAGGTACGGTTGCCACCATTTATCAAACTGTCTGGCTGACCACCATTAAAAACCTCATAATTCTGGAGAGTAAGGAGAGTACGTTCTAAGAAGTACACACAGGGGGACACGGATATGTTTCAGAAATCTCGTGACAAGCATGTCCTCTGTAGCCTGAGGCTGCAGAGCACTCTTGAATTCACAAACCCAGCTGAGTAAATGCATTCCAGAAATGTGGGCAAGAGGAAGCACTCTGCTATGATCTCCAAGCCGCCGCAGGTAACAGTGTTTATATGAATATTGCATTAAGAGAGCATAAGATGTAGAGGATTATGGGTATGTTATTTGCTGAGGAATCAGAGTCTCCTATAAGTCTGTGCAGACATCTGTGTGCTGTGTGCATTGTGGCTTGCTTAATTACGCTGGCGGGGGGGGAGTCCATTCATTCTGAAAGGTCCAACTTTCAGGATAAAATAGACATTTTTATTCTAAGCCACATCAGTCACAGCAGAGCAGCTGTCCTTTAAATAACACATTATGTTAAGAGCAAAATTATGACTAAATCCTGGTGATTTGTGTGTTTCACCCTCACCAACTCACAAAGAATGAAACAAAAGTAGAGAAATAGCAGAAAATGTCATCAGCCTGCTGTCCGTGCTCTGACCAGCTCCCCTCGCTGCTCCCTGCTGTCCTAAACCCTTGTCCTCTAAACCTGTCCTGGGCATGACCCTGCACAGGAAATCAGTTCAGCCTGTTGGGAGTCCCAAGTCTCCCCCCGCTGCCTCCTGGTTCTGGGCACAGACAGCATGGATAAAGGTGACCCCGCACTCTCACCGTGCACCCTGCGGCCCTCAGGCTACGAACTGTTTCCACCCCTCCCTCCCTCCACTACATCCTCTTGGCCTGGCTGTCAGTCTGCAGGGCTTTGTCACACCCTGTTACACCTTACATCCTCTCTCTGACACACGTAACCTCACAGCATATGCACAAACACAGACTTGTGTGTGCGCAAATACACAACTATAATCAAATTAATCAAGTAATCTAGCAGTGAAATTATTTATTGCATAAAATAAGGTTCCTTGAAGTTATCAAGACAGTAGCAGGAAAAAAGTTCTGCAGCTCCACAACAGTGAATAAGAGTTAGTCGAAGAATGTGACTAGACTTTAATCCAAGTGCTGTACTTTACTACAAATTCGATGGATTTCACTACTTAATTTTATGAAACTCCACTTCACAATGGCAAAGCGATTACAGTTTGAGATTACAGTTTTTCATGCCCTTCCTGTCCCGTGAAAATGACTTATCTTTGTTATTTGTGAATGCTTGTGAGAAACTGAAGGATGAAGTGTTCATTTATGGGTTGAAATAAAATCTCATCTACCTTAAGATAAATCAACTCTACAAGGCCTTAGATTAGGTGAAAAATGCATTGTTACTTAGCTGAAAAGTCCTTTTTTTCTGAGCTCATGAAAAGCTGACTTTTTAGAAATACATGACTCTCATATGACCTTACAAATGTTTGAGGATCTCACAGAATATGATGCACTGCTGTAGATTAAACTAACCAAAAGTATATTAAGTACTTCACAGGCTCAACTTAAGTAGGATTCTGAATGCAGAACTTTTATCTGTAGTTTAGTGGTTATTATTTTTACTTGGGTAAAAGGATCTGAACGCTTCTTCCACCACTGGCAGTGAGTAAATACAACCTGACCCATTTTGGTGACACTGTGTGCGATCCCGAACAGCATGTAGATGGAGATGTTATAGAGTTGGACCTGCCAGATGAACACCAACATAGACGGGCAGCTAGTGTGCAGTACAGCTCTGTACTGCACACTAGTTGGCTGTCTTTGTCTTGCGATCGCTGCCTGAGGCCTTTCCTCTCACGTACAGGGTGGCGATTCAACCTGAGGTTTGCATTAGAATAGGAGAAGGATAGCTAATTTAATTACCCACCATGAATGCACAGAGATGATCCCATATGCAGAGCCACGGCTCCTCTCAGAGGCCTCCCTCACATCCTCCAGTCTATGTCCAGAAGCTGTAGAGCCAGCTGAGGCTGTGACTGACAGCTGCCGACCCTGGGGTCAGCCGGCTGGAGAGGTGCATTATGGGAAGATTACACTGGTCTGCTGTAGCAATGGGGGTAGAAGTTTGGGAGGGGAATGGGAAGTACGGATGCTGTCCTCTGCCTGACCTCATCTGAGGCGTCATGGAGCACACTGGAGCCCAGTGAGTGTCAGCAGCAAGTAAGGATCTCCAGCCACAACACACCACACCAGAGGTGAGCTGGATATGCATCTGTTGGAAATGAAGAGATACACTGAAATGGCAAATGTGCCACAAAAGAGATAATTAATGGTATCATGTTTAAAATGTGTGTGAAAATACAATTGGCCACATTACTCTGCAAGACACAAGACACACTTGACTAATTTTGCATGCTTCTTTTCACTGAAGGAAAGATCGTGACAAACTAAGCAACTCAATTAACCTCCTGGTGATTTTCAAACCGTAAGACCTTGATATATGACAGTGTAGACAAACTAAGAATAACAGCTCTTGCAGCCTTTCTTAATCAAAAATTGGATATAGTCTTCTATGGTTGATTTATCATGAATGATTTAATGCTGCAACACATGCTGTGTCACTGTCTGCTGTACTTCGGGAAACTGGGACCATTTAGCTCAGATCGAAGACAGAAATATAATAAAGACTTAAGAGTCAAATGGAAAATACACTATTCGCTATTGCAAATTCGCTTTTTATGATAAACAATTTCAGAATTACAACTGATAAATAGTGGTGTATACGAGGAAAGGGCAACCTTTCAGAGGAAAAGTTAAGTGCATTTGCTGAATTAGCAGCGGGAAAAATACAAATGGGTTAAAAATAGAGAGGAGCTTAAAAAAATAAAAAAATATAAATAACTTAAGGAAATACTTTGAAATAGCTGTAAATGTGCTGATGTGATTTTCAGTTTTGTTTGAAGCACTGTTTAAGTTGGTTAGTTGAAGAGTATACCATGAAGTAAGTATCAGATAACATTTGCAATATAGAAAGAGAACTGAGTTTTACCTCCTTAAGTTTCTGCTTTTCAATACACACTGAAAGGAGTCAAAACTGTAAACTTTATTGCACCTAAGTTCAACACAGCTAACAGCCCATGGCACTTCACAGAAATGACCTAGCAGTATTTTAGTCATTTATTTTACAAATTATTGTATGTTTGACCCACAAAATAGTGTTGGATTTGATAAATAATGAAAAATATATTAGATTTCATGTGCTTCAAGCTGTTTCACTGAATGAGTTGTCATGGCAACAAGTTACATGACCTACAGGTGCTAGCTTAGCCACTCTTCAACATTTTAGCACTTTAATATGAGCACTTAACCTCCTTAATATTGGGAGCAGAAACCTGAATTAGTAGCCTTGGTCAGCACAGTAGCTCAAAGAGACAAATAATGTCGTGTGTATGTGAGTGTGTGTAGGAACAAGGTTATGAAAGCTCTGTCGTGATGAATACCGTCTACTCTGCCTGGATTTTAATGAAGGACAGACCGGTGTAGCCTCAATTCTTACTCACAATCTCCAGGAATCCATAAACATGCACCTTAGCAAAACCATATGGATGTATCAGTTAGTCCCTGATGCTGCGGACACACGCCAGAGCTAAAAATAAATAATCCCTACGTGTTTTGAAGTGGACAGGGAACGGTTGGCGGTGCGGCCCTGTTGGGCGGTCACGCATGCGTACTATAGAGCGGACGTAAAAAATAAACTTTACGCTAACTGTACGTGGATATCAGATTTTATTTTACAAATTATTGGATATATAGACCTATCAAATCCTATTTCTACCGCTTACATCAGTAAAGGTAAGGTACTATTGCAGTCAAAGTATCCTTGTCATTGAGACAGGTTGAAACAACCTATTAGATTAGAAATGGTCAATAAAAAGTATTTCCTTGAGTTGGTTTTTTTGGAAGCACATAGTTATTTCACTTCACCCTGCCTGGACAAGGTGGTCTAATTGAGGTAACGAAGGCTATTTCTGGCTGATTTAATTTTTGACCAAGTCTTTTGAGACTGCAGGCTACAGTAAAACTGGACATACTGTGCATATGCGCTGTCTCAAGTGCACTAATCTTGTTGACGCTCCTTTTTGTTGTTGTTGTTGTTGTTTTTGGGGGTTTTTTTTAACAACGACATAACTACATTGGCCGTGACCCGGGTCTTAAATTGAATTAAAGGTAGTTGTAAAAAAAAAAAAAAAAGTACGGATTGCAGATCATGGGATTATCATTATCCAGAGCCGGACCACAGAAACCAGCACAGCCGCTGTTTCCGGTGAGTATCTTCATGAAACCTGATGGAGACATAAAGCACCTGCAAACAGACTACCGAATTTATCTGACGTTGAAATTATACAGATAAATATTAAACACCCCGAAAAATTTACAAAATAATTGTTTTTGTTAAGATACTTGACCTATCAGTGCTAATTTCGGCTAAAGAAAGATGAATGGAGACATTAAGTAGCCATAAAAATAATTAGATTTTGTGTTGTTCGGCTATTTATGTTACTGTATAAATAAAATAATAAAATAAAAGTGTCACACAGACGGAAAATTAAGGGAAAATCGAAATAAATGTCGTCTATTTCCCTGTGTGTTTATTTTCTGGACTTGACGTACACTCTATTGAATTGCGGTTGTTCACCGCTAGAAAAATAAAATTAGGCTCTTTTATTGTGGTACTAAAAGACTACTGAAATATGAATATAGATGTAATTTGTTTTCAGGTGTTTTACAGATAACCTGAAGGCCAAGGGATGCCTGTTGAGCATAAAATAGCCTGCAGTCGAATAGAAATACGGCCTATAATCGGCCTATTTTTAACTTCTAAAGGACTCCTATCACACCGAATAAAAGCGCAAAGGTTGATGGGAGCGGATTGTTTTCTGGCTGCTTAATCTTTTACTTTCATCTCCGATTCTTGTTAGACTGTAATTTTTGCATTTGCTGTCAGAGCAAATGAAGATGACTGTTCACTGATGATCAGAGGAAATGAGTTTTTCTTCCAATTTTGTAGTTGCAGGGTGAAAAACGTTCGTCTTCTGCAGGTTGGCACGAAAAATTAATATAGACTACTTAAAAAAGATCTATACATAAAACATCTGGGATGTGTGTCTGAGCCGTTGTTTGATGTGATAAGAATATCCACGAGTGAAGAGGAGACGTGGAATATGCGGATTTTGCAAAATAGGAAAACTGAAAAAATATATGTAGCATACAGTGAGAAAATAAGATGAATAAAAAATAAGTATTATTTCATTTTCATGTCATTTCGTATGCAGTCGTTTTTTCTAAGTATTATAATAAAGTTATATAGAAATGCCTATAATAGGCCTTCCGTGTCAAAGAGCATATAAAGGAAAAGCTATTATTCCTCCCTAATGAGACAAAAAAAAACTGTAGGCTATAAACAGAAAAAAAGAATAACTTACTATTAATATTCTTAACTTTAAACAGAAAATATAAAAGACCCAAACTGTCAAATTTTCTAATATCCTTAACAGAGAAAACCGTGTTTCTGAAATATTTATTGAAATTCTCTTCATTACCATTCTTTGCTCCCTTCTCTTTTCCGATCACTTTTAATCACCACTAGATACACACGTCCATCTGAGTGCGTGTTTGATTACTCTGGCATCACACGTCCACGCACACGCACAGTCCCGAGGCTCCAGACAGGACCTGCGGCTTTGGCTGCGTCTTCTGTCTGCAGCGCATCAAATGAGAAAACTCCTGACGCACAGGAGGTCTCCGGTAGCCTACCAGCTTTCACACATTTTTGGAAGAAAGCTTTCAGCTATATTCTGGATAAACACTTATGAAAGTATTTATCCAAAATGTCTTCCGTGGAAGGCGGCGGGCCGCGTGTTTTTTTGGGTGAGCTTCAAAATAAATCAGTCTGCTCTTGAGTTCAGCCGAGGGAATGGATGACATGTACAAAAATTATAACTATTATGAAGTGCTCATGTTTCTGTGTTGCTATCAGCAATGTCAGAAGGATTTGTTGCACTATGAAAGTCTGCGTAATGGTTTTTACAAAGAGTGACGTCTGATCGGTCCTTGTGGATTCAGCCTTCTCCAACTTTAATCAAATGTCAAATAACCACAAAGTGGACAGATAGATACATGTCTTAACAATATGAGCCATATCTGCCATTTACAAAAAGTGAATTTGTATTTTATGTGGTCTCTTAACTCTTGCTGAAGTTGTCATGTTTTGTTGGAGGCTGAAATTCTGCTTTTCCATCTCATCCATGTTTGCCTCAGAAACACCAGCAGGATCAACACTCTGCCTCAGCACAGATAAATAATATTTAGTCTACAGGTTCCCTCTCCCATTGTTAATATATTCCCCATGACATATTAAATCTTTTAAAATGTCAATAAGTTGACTCAAATAAAATACATCTAAATTTTATTTCATAAGTTGTAGTAATATTCACTCTAGTAATAGACACAACTACTGCTTAAGTTTTTTAAGTTTAAAATATTCAGTAAACCTGGAAATATGAGGTCAAACCCCCCCAACGATGTTTCAGTTATTAACATCTAATTTTCTTTTTTTCTACTTTAACATTAGATTTAACACAAATTGAAAAAAGCCATTTACCTTTTTTTTCTTAAAGCCTATTTCACATTATTCTAAGCTTTAGAAACATAGATCTGTGTAATCAGAAAAGGTTTCTGCTCCTAGAAGATCAGTATATGTGCTGAATACCAAACCTCCTGGTGCAGCGCAGCCCTTTGTTCCTGTCCAATCAGATACAGCTGTACAAGCCAAACTCCGCAGGGATAGCTGGGGTCATCCTCCCAGCGGATGCTCAGGCCCATCCTGCTACTGGTACCCTGAGGGCCTGGGCACATGCGTGACCCCCCAGACAGCCACCCAGACACTGGCCATAATGCACCCCTTTACCCACAGCTCGCTGCTCGCTAGCATGGTGGCAATCGTCTCTGACTCATCTGATCCTTCAGAATTTCCTTTTATGATGAAGGGGTGAGCAGTGGTATGCACAAACCTATTCACAATAGACACCACACACACAAAAGGCATTCTTTTCACTCACTCATGTCAGTCAGTCACTACATTCTGCAGTTTTGTTTTGTTTTTCTTTATAAATCTTAATATTAACTGAATGATCAAAATGTCAGGCTGAAATTGGCCTCATTATTTTCCAAATATCAAAATATCTCGGGCGAACGATGGGACGTGTAAATTAAAGAAAGTCTGACACATCTGAATGAGTGTCACAACTCTGCTGGGGAAGAACAGATCAGCGTAGCGAATTATACCGAGTGCAGTTCCACAGAGAAAGGACATATGAGAATTCAGCCTGTTTCAAAAAAAAAGAGGGAGAGAAAGCAAATGACCTTGGGGGCTGAAGTGGCTGGATAGAAAATAAACTGTTTGGAATTACTCTGCACATTGAGGAATAGAAAGCAGCTGCA
Source organism: Apogon talboti (assembly GCA_037367365.1). NCBI lineage: Eukaryota > Metazoa > Chordata > Actinopteri > Kurtiformes > Apogonidae > Apogon > Apogon talboti. The sequence goes on along the minus strand of JAPQRQ010000026.1, from coordinate 19,421,734 downwards.
AAAATCTTAACTTACTTAGTTGATTTCTCTGTGATTTGGAAAAGCTTTCAGCAAGCACATCACACTAACCTCTGGGCTCAGAGTGCAAAAGCATGAGTTGTAATGTTTCCAACATGTCTCAGGTTTTTAAAAGAGATAAAATGCATTGCTGGGGTTTCAAGTTATGAGATAAAACATGCTTCCTTAGTTGAGTCTTGGTAAAACATCCCTCCGGTAGACGAACAACTGAAGCACCCCCGAGTTAATTTGTGGGACATGATAATCAATCAGGTAAGTTTAAGGGATTTAAGTAATGATAATGAAAGCTGCAGTGGGCTAGTGGGCTTGAGTTCTCTGGTAAACGACACACTGGAGACTACGTCTGCACCAAGTTTCAGAAAATCTAATTTATGGCCACTTCGCAGCAGCTGGATTTGCACTTCCGACCAGGGGATACCATTACCAAACACCTTAGACCAGGCAGATGGATATGCAGGAGTTGGACACTGGCTTTCACTGCTGGCTTGCCTGCCCTTGCTGATGCACAAATATACTGTATATTTAACTGCATATTTAGACACATAGATGCACAACATTATAAATGCACTTTTGACTGAAAGATGTGCCACCACGAATCATATTGTGTAGCTCTGCATTGCAAGAATGACACAAAGATTAGGTTTGTGTTTTTTTCCCCACTATTTTTTATCAATGTGTTTTTCTTTTTCCTTGATCCATGTGATCAGACTGTTAGGTTAGTCTACTTTACATGGGTGGCATTGAAAGGGAAACACCACTCAATTTTAATATTTATATAAGTCAAGGCTCACTGGTATTTTGGAGCTAAATAATCAAATAACTCCCACAGCCAGACAGCTAAAACATTTATCTGTAATACCGCTTAGATCCACAGTTTGGAGCTACTCCACTGACCGTAAATTGGAGACTGACTCTGAGGTCTGTTACAAACCAGCAAATACATCAGTTAGACAGGAAGGAAGCTACAAACCTGCATGTCTTATTTTTTATTTATCATAGAGGGAGCTGAGTTGTGACATCAGTAGCAAATATGCTGCTCTTTTTGTTTCTGTCTGTTGGAAAAAATGGCAAATGTTGTCTTCAATGCAGACTGAATTCATCCCGGGATGTAGGAAAATCAATTTTGACATGCAGAATCCAGCGGTATATCCCTGTAAGGATTTAAGCTCTACTATGGAAAGTCTAGTCAGCTCCATTTATGATCCGCTGCCCAACAGCCACAACCGACTGGCTTTGGCGAGGGACGGTAATGTTGCAGCGACTGGGATGGAAAAAAGCCAGAGCCTTACAGTATACTAGATCTTTCTCCGACTGATAGTGTATGTTATTGTTCTCCGTCATAAGCTTCAGCACTCTCACTCTCTAAACTCCTTATCCAGCGGGCCTATAGATTAGACAAACGTTTGGTAATCAGATAGCTCAGCCTAAGACAGGACAGTTGACATTCCCAGCCTCAGATTTCAAGTGTTTTGGAAGCTTTATTTGAAATCTGTGATTCTGTAATCTGCAAATACACAAAACCAACAAAGCGGCAATTGTTGGTGATCTAAATCATCTTTAACAGACAAATCATCGATTTCATGGACACGAGTGTCTTCTGAGGGCGTCTTTGTCAGATAAATTGTTGGTGTGGTGCGGAAAACAAACCAGCTCCACCACATATTTGTCGAGGCTCGTGCATTTTGACAGACGTTGGAACAGTGGAAGTGACCGCTGTCCCCGTGGTTTGAAGACCTGACAGTGAACTCCGAAAGGCCAGCCACCCCCTTAGACAGCTTCCCCTCTGCCTCAGGCCTCCATTATGCAGCCGTAGCCTGGGGACCAATCACCCGGCCTGCCCTCTCTGTCTCTCTCTTCCCCCCTTTCGCCTTCTCTTTCACTATCTGTCTCACTTACTCTCTTTCCCTTCCTATTTCTCTGGTTTTCTCTCTCTCCAGGCTCTCTTTCCCCGGTGCTTTCATGAGCTCCCTGTGTCACCAGACTGATTAAAACAAACACTGACCCTATTTTGGTATCTAATCCAATTGTGCTCTTTTTCTTCTCACCGGCCCTGGAGCACGCAGAGTATTAGGTGTCCTGGGAGCCACAGGGCCCCCCTCTGTGACTGATCTTAGATTTCAAACACTCAGGAACATCACATATGGTGGGCAAAGAGTAAATAAAGTCTTAATAAACTCCCTTTTAGCAGCCGTGTATATAAACAGGGGTGCATACGTCTTGATTATGAGCCTTATATTCCTGTCTTTTATAATGTATAAGCAAAGTGATGCATGTTTGCAAGCGACCCCCCCCCCCCCCTCTTTGACATCGATGTATGTTAGTTATACTTTCAGAGTTCAGAGTGAGGGGATGAAAGTGTATTTCAGAAAGCTAACCCTGCTGGCGAGGATGCAGGCTGGGGGGTTATTGAGTAAAGACCGTTGTTTATTGTTTTATTAACAAGGGCATGTTGACTCCACTAGGTCAGGGCTTTACCTTTGACCTCAAGGAAGAAGACCAGAGAGCAGTGGTCTTTGTGTATCAAACCATCATCATCTGTGGCTATTGAAGTCTGTGTGTATCCATGTGTTTTGACAAAGTATTACTTCTGTCATTATTACCTTACTTAAATGTGAAGCAATGAGCAGCATGTTGTTACTTAATTTGTGCAGACAGTAAAAGTAGTACAATTTGTACTGCTTTAATTTATGTCACGTCATTTATAATCAGTGGCAGAATGTGGGGGAATTTAATTAAGTACTACACTAAGGTACAACTTTGTGGAACTTTATATGTATCTTTGTACTTCGACTCCACTACATCTGAAAAATTCACACAGCAAATCATATATCAACTTATACAACGCAGTGTTCAACATTAAAACGATAGTTTCCAGCTTCCAAATTCCCTTTTTGTCTTTTGAAATCTTACCAAAAGCAATGTGTAGACAGGCTTATGTTTCAGATGTCTATGATTTGTTAAAAGTTCAACCATATCTTCTTTTTTTTCCCCTCTGAACTTCATTTTAATGTATGTGAAAATCATCCAATACTGTGTCCAACAAAAAAATCACATATTACAAATAAAGTCCAAACAGATTTTTGTAACGGAGTTTTGTTTTTTCTTCTTTCCACTCTCATAAATCCCATTAATCATGTGATGCGCCTTCAGATTTATCTAATGTCCCTGTATATAAAACTAGATATAAACTGTTAAAACTAGCTCTGCCTCCAGCTGCTAAAATAATTACATACGACAACAAAACTGATGACCGAAACCATCTTCTGATCCAAAATGTTTAATAACTTTTGAACCACTAATCCTATCAATATAATAATATTAATAATTAAACAAATAATTGATCATAAATAATTCAGGTAAAATGCAGTTTCTCAGCTTTTCAGTGACATCAGATATGACCCATTAAGACGTCCAGAGGCTCCACAGTGAACGTGGAAACACCGTCATCTTCTGCAACATTGATTCACCAGTAAAACCTATGCTGTTTGACAAATAACAGTGGTTGTACATACTTTTTAAATTTTTAGTTAATAATATATTTTTGCAAAAACAATTAAATTAATTAAAAAACATATAATTTACTCTGAACCTGTATGAACATCTACACAATCAGTTAATTAAATATAGAAAAACTTTCACTGAAAAATGTGAAATGCACTGAAGAATATGGGAATAGATGGTGATAAATCCCTTAAAAAACATTCGGAATTATTTTGAAATTTGCCACAAAAATAGGTTCAGGGCTTAATGATGGCATGTATATTAATATATCAATCCAAAGGGAACAATGCCTTAACTACATTTTGTTGCTAATATTCCAGGACTTTCATTACTGCTTTAAAGGGTCTGAACTGTTTTCCACTACTCTTTATAGTTAGAGTCATATTTTGTCTGGAATACCCTTAAAAGGTATGAATGATATCAAATATTAGTTTATACCAGTTCAGAATTTGGTGTCTGTTTTCCTCCATATATCCAGATAGTGTCACTCATTCTATACACTGTGAACTGTATCCTTCACACTTCTCCTGATAAGGCAGAAAATGTCTTATATCACAGTTTTCCACTGTAGATGGACTCTTTAAAGCCCCACATTATCATCCTCATAATGGATGAATCATGTCACACCCAGAGACGCAGTGGAGGTAATGATACCATCTAGTGGTGATCAGTGGTTATATCACCTGGAGTGTGATGTCTTTCACAGTGCCAGTGTTTTTTTGAGTCACGAGCAGTTAATACAGATGTTTGGCATCCACGTCTGTATTGAATTGTGTACGATTATAGCCTCTGTGATCACATATTTAAAGTCTAATCAAGGTATATTATTACTGGGACTATTGAATTGCATTGGGGAAGTTAATCATGCACACATTATTTTTTATATGTCACTTCTTTATGCTGTAAACACGAGGAACAAGGACTTGGAATTGCGATGTTTTGAAGTCTGCATAAACTGCAAGATGCTGGTGACATAATATAATCAAAATCATGCAATGTAAAATCATTTCCCTTCCCAGTGCTCGTATTTGGAGGTGGGAGTGTAACGACATGTCTGCGGCCAGACAAACGGCCTGTCACACAGGCACCTTCAGCGTATGGAAACCAGCTTTGATTACAGCTAGAAACACTTTGAATTATGGCCAATTACCTTTAGCCTCTTATAATAATCATTTGTTTTCCCTACTGTCACGAGCTAAACCTTGGAGTTGCTATTACCAAAAACTTCAGTAGGCGACTACAGGTTGAAATATATGGCGATAATCATTCCCACTAATGGCCGTGGAGCTCAGAGCAAAGGCAGGGTTTTTTTTAGAGCCCAGAACTGTACATCAAACCCTGAGACTAGCCAGCTTTTTATGACCAGGTCATTTCAGCCTTTACTCTGTTGTTTATGGTCTTAATGGCAGACTGTTGCCAGCTTTCATGGCTGCAGTGGCTGATTTTAACTCAGGCAACATGCTGCTGACCTCAAAGTTAAGTGTCTTTACAGCAGGAATGACACTCTTGCTTAATCATTTGAAGCATCCTGTCATAGCAACAGTGTGTGAAACGCATGTTAAAATATGGACCATGTCATTACACTCACAACATGCATGGATACTTTAACATTGCTGTAAAAGGAAGGGGAAAAAAACCCAACAGGCACTGCAAAAGAGACATCATCACCCTGCATTCCAATCGATAATGAAACAGGGTGAGAAAAATGAGAAATATAAAAAAAATAAATGAGAAAGAGGCAGAGAGGGCGGAGAGAATGAGGCAAGGAACAGTGATAATCAATAGCAGCCTCTGAACGATGGCAGAGATGAGGTCGTTTGTCTCCAGGAGAGAAAGAGGGAGAGAGAGAGAGAGAGCGT
>JAPQRQ010000026.1:19373311-19405162 GCA_037367365.1 Apogon talboti | reverse complement strand
CTCAGAACACAGTTGCTTCAAATGGCAAAGACTTATGATTGGTTTCCTGTTTCTGTCAGCAATGACTATTGTAATATTATTTATTATTATTTGTTGGTTTTCTTATTGTTTTTAATTGCAGGTTCCATGGTTTTATGGTTGCATGTTTTTATGGTTTATGGTTTAGATGTACAAAATGTAGCCTGTGCAATATCTGTGCATACTGTTTGTGTTCTGTATGTACTGTACTGTGTATTTGTATATTATTGGTTCCATTATTGGTACACTATGGCCTAGGAATATTAGGAGGACAACAAAGTATATTTTATCATATAATTATACAGTACTGTACTACAAGCCAACATTAGGTTTGTTGGTTTATTAAAGTTCTATTGACCACACATGTGCATTTCTCAGCGTCTGTATTAAGATCCAATCTGGATATGAAGTGTGTGCAGAAGTAAAAACAAATTGGTAGAGGGAAAAAAATCTGTTTTTATAAACCAAAGAGGTAGTATTTAGTGCGACCTCCCTTTGCACTTAGCATGTCTTTAACCCTTTTGTTCAGACAATATGAGATTTACTGCATTAATTTTCTGGTCTTTTAAACCAGGTTTCATTCAACACGTGTCAGATGTTTCTAATTGTGCTGATTCTTGTCATGAGGTCAGGGGTCACACTAAATAAATGACTTTACCCTTTATATCCCCTTTTATTTGAGTTCTTTGTGTGTCTTTTAATGCTGCGCACATATTTATTGTATTTTCTTGATGTTTCTGGGGAAAAGAAAATGAGAAATAAACGCCTATGCTCATTTCAACCCCGGAAAAAATAACCAGAAGTGGCCTAATACTTTTGCATTGTACTGTATATCAAAACTGTAAAAAAAAAAAAAAAAAGCTTCCTACAACAACTGCATATTGAGTGCTGGCAACGAACCATTTCTTTCAATGATGATTAATGTGTTTAGTCAGTAAATGGTAAAAAAATTTTAAAAAATAAGAAAATAATTTCTGTTTCCCAAACCACAAAATGACAATCTTGTGTCTTGTTTGGTCCTCAACCTAAATATATTTACTTTGCTTTCACAGAGATGTCAAGAAATCAGAAAATATTCAAACTTAAGGCGCTGAAGTTGCATCATTTAGACTTTATTGACTCAACCCTATCCATCTGTTAAAAAGCAGTTGGAGTTAGAACAGTAATAGTTTCATTAGTCTACTTAATGCAATCTAAATGTGTCATGCACCTGAGAATAAATCACCGTAAAGTCTTGTTATCCTTATGAGAACACTGCAGATGTTTTTTTTTTTTTTTTTTGGATCATCTGCTGACGTCCACAAGAGCGGGTGAGTCAAACCTGCGTCAGACATCGTCGTGACTTGCCATAGTAATCTCTCCATCCTATAGGGAACTCATTTATCCCACAACACAGCCATAACCACGTGGAAACCGGAGGTGCGAGCAGAAGTGTGCAGAGCAGCAGAACACCGCTAAAAGCACCAGATCAGTCGTCACCTGTAGAGGTTAATATAATTATTGTGACCTAACTCGTAGCCGGCGTTGAGCTCCTGCGTGCGTCAGACTTTACGCACCATGCGCTCCGTGTGTCCAGGAGCGCTGTGAATTCGCGTCTCTTTGCGCGTGGAGATGTTGCACACGGAGACTGAATGAAGATCCCGTCCTGTTACTGTGGATTGACACTGTCACGCTGAATAAAACTCTTAAACCCATCCTACACGTCCAGAAAGGTAAGACTATAGAACACTTGGGATCGTTTTCAGCGTTTTGCCCATCTATGAATAGCGTCTGTTTTCTTGTGGTAGAAAACAGGTGATCGTTGTTTTGGGAGAGGAACAACAGAGTCGTTAGAGTTCTGTACCAGGTAATCACTTGTCGTCTTCCACCTCGTCACCTGACAAAATGCAAATTTCGCCACATCATTGACGGCGACGTTCGTTAATCCTCCCTGTTCGACGATGCCGCGCCATGTGTGGCCAGATTTGGGCTGGATTTCGACGTGTTGTGCGGCTGGTCGTCACCTGCCGTCGTCTATTTGAGCAGTGTGCATCTCCGCCTAGATATTATTAAGACATTGGTTTGACCTTGATAATGCGTCGGAGGTTATGTGCACCTACAGAGTGGATCCTCAAGCTGTGATACAGGCCTGACTTCAACACGCATGAAGGATGCCCAGACGGGCTCGTGCAGGTGTTGTTTTGTACCTGTGAGATTCCCCGTGTTGATCAGACACTGAGAGACAAAGTGCATCATTGCTGCTAGAGTGGCTCTTTAGGCTTTTATCATCACTTGGTGCTTCTCATGTAGAAGGTAGATGCCACAGAGTGTGTGATGGCTGCCACACATCCCACAGTCAGTGGTGTCACAGCCCCTCCGTGTTATATTTGCAGCTGTCCTTCAGGGGATATCATGTCTGTCCGTTTGAGATGCTGAGAGGAGAGATAGGCGACCACTGATGCTGCAGGGATGGGATTTCAATTTTGCAGGAAGAGCCATTGCTTAGCAACCAGACTAGATAAAAGTGGAGCTCATCTTTGTATGGGAAACACAACCTGTGCTGTTGCATCATGAACACCAAACCGTCCGTGTAGAGGATGAGGAGCGTGCACTTCCCCAGAGGTGGACGTATGTGTTGGTCATGTGGCTCTATTCTAAGCAGTGGCATTTCTCTGAAGCAAATGTACACTTTTCTTATACAGAATTTCTGAAATGGGTGTGAAAGTCCGTGTGCGGTCATTCATCTCAGTACATGTTCTCACAGAGACTTGTTTCTGTCAGCATACACCATACAGTGTGAGATACAGCTCAGATGGAGACTGAGGTCTGAATCATGCCGACTCTGTAACGCTGTCTTCCACTGAATGCAACGTCCTGCTGTCTCTGTAATGTGCCATCTGTGTCAGAACACGCTGTGAAAATACAAAAACGTGCAACGTTACAAGCTTTTAGTGCAAGCCCCAGTGAAAATCAGAATGTTATTTGTATCTAATGGGCCGCCGTCGTCTTAACCCATCTGTAGTAAATGGGACAGTTTGTTACTAACTATACCAACATTTATTTAAAAAGTAGGCCATAAGCAGTCTGTCACAGCTCCACTCTCCAGGGATCGTAACCCCCCAAAACTCTGCAGCTCGTCCAAAAACATCTTTTTGTTTGCAAACACGCAGGACGTGGATTCACACCTCATCCAGAGTGTTTGGAAATGACTCAGTATTGTGCAGTTGTAGTGTGCTGTAGGTCACTGCTGGTCTAGGATCTGTGTCAAACTGGCATCCTGGAGGCTGCTGCGTGTCGTGACTGCAGGGGCTCATCTCCGCTGTTGAGGAATGCGATGTGCGTGCTGCTGGTGAGGCCTTTGGGTGGGCTTAGAGTCCAGGCGGCTGGCAACTGTTCCTGAGAAGTCAGTGTGAATAAAAGCGCAGAGCTGATCTCAGACGACTGCAGCCGTTTTCAGATAGACTGGGAACAGGAGCTCAAGCTGAACCACATTTGTGATCACTTTTAACCTACTGATCTTTTCTATTCATATGTTACCACTTTTTGTTGTTATCCCAGAGGATTCCAGATATACATTAGCAATATCTGCTTTAATCCAACATGTTTACACCTCGTTTCACTCTAATACTGATGTAAATCACATTAAAATACGTAAGGTGTCTTCATATCAAACAGCTCCAGTTTTTTCTCTGCTGCTGCTGGAGTCAAGTCTCCTCCATCCTACACGACGAAACCACAAGCATCTTCTCAAGTCTATTTTCAGTCATTTGACCTGTTTTCTGCTGCTGTAGCTGTTCCCTGGCATTTCACCAAGTTTGGATGCATTTCACATCACAGCGCTGACATTTGGTTAATTATTTTTGCTGTAACTTTTCACGGTGTAAATTCTAAACACCAGCCTGAAGGTCAGAGCATGTAGATTTTTTTTTCAAGCTAGCAGCTAAAAATTTTCCATTTTGATTTAAAGTGATTAAGTCTCCAGTGTTTACAGGGTTTTCCACCATGTTATACAGCATCGCATGAAAGAAAGTCTGCCAACATTTACATCACAATAGCAGCACTTCTTGTACTTGTCAATAAATATTAAGGAATACAGTCACTATATAACCAAAAACGGTTATTTTTGACAAGATTAGATGGCATAGGGTGTTAATCTTTATATAATTTCATACTCAGTAGCATACTCAGAAGCCACTACAAGCAGGATTTTGGATTTATAATATATTTTGCAGAGGGTCTCTGAAAAAACTTGGAGATGAACTTTCCAGGCAGGTTTTCTTTTCAGGAAAATAAAGAGAAGTGGACTTGGCTGCTATTTTAACACAAATGTAAAAAATAGACAAGGCACTGAGACAGTGTGTTGAAAAAAGGCACTAATAGATGATGAAATCTGTGCTTACAGGCTCCAGTTTTACTGCTCTACATTCTCTTGAGACCGGTGGTCACACAGGGAGAGACTGCACGCTGCTGTTCATGCAACTCACATGACTCAACTTTAGTATAATGGGCTCTGCTGTGGTATCATTCCCTAATAATGAAGTGGATTAGTGGAATACCTAGCTTACGGCTAAGTGCTACAGTTTGGCTACTATTCTAAAAAGAATTTTCATGCTTCCAAGCAGACAAACAAGTCAGTTCACATAGTTTTCAGTCATGAAGGTTAATGTTAATAGTCAACATTAGCTACTAAACATCAGTTGTTTATTTATGATGTCATTTTATCAGTTTTCAGATAAGAATAGAAAAGAAAAGAAAAGATAAAAGATTAGAAAAAATTGATAAGTATAAGTAACACTGCATATAATAAGTGATATTAGTAATGATACTGAAAAGTAATAATAGGGTACAGTAAGATAAGATAAGATAGATAAGATAAGATAAGATAAGATAAATGGTAAATGGAGTGCACTTATATAGCGCTTTTTAACGCACTGTAATGGTGCCCAAAGCACTTTACACTGCATAGTATTCACCCATTCACACTCACACGCCAAGATAAGATAAGATAAGATAAGATAAGATAAGATAGATAAGATATGACTTTACTGATCCCACTGTGGGGAAATTGCAGTGTTTACAGCAGCAAAATACAAAAAAACAAAGTGCAGAAGACAGGCAGAACATTCCAGTGTGAAACAGGAACTATAAAAGAGCATCTGCTGTGTATATGGCTGGTTCTGTACATACAGTACCTGATAGTGAACTGATATTGGAAGTTGTAACTGTACTGTTCTGAGGGATAAGTCAGTAACCTTTAAATGATGAATGTTGATCTTTTAAATTGAATATTAATGAATTTCCATGTAGATCTTGAATCTTGAATGGTGTAAGTTGTTGTCATATGTCATTCCTAAACATAAACATTTGATAACATACCAGAATTCTCTTTTTTTCTGCAAATATTTCTCTCCACAGATTTGAGGAAAAGCACAACTGTTTATCCCCGTCACCCTCCCGGCCTCCTGCTGCTCTCCCTCCATTCAGTCTCCATCAGCTCCACCGCTCTGACGCCCCCGTGTCACAGCCATGCCAAAGAACACCAAGGTGACCCAGCGGGAGCACAGCAATGAGCCTGTCACCGAGTCGGTGGCCGACCTGCTGTCTCTGGAGCACCCCATGGACTATAAGAGCAGTCAGATGAGCATGGGTCTGAGTCCCGGCTCCACCGCTCCAGGAAAGGCCCTCCTACCCTCCCCAGACCCGGACGCAGAGGACGGCCGACCCGCGTGGAACAACAAGCTGGAGTACATCCTGGCCCAGGTGGGCTTCTCTGTGGGCCTGGGTAACGTCTGGAGGTTCCCCTACTTGTGCCAGAAGAACGGTGGAGGTACGTGCAGACTGAGTTTGGTTTGACCCGTAAAAACCTGAAGGCTCCTAAAGACCAAACGTGCAGTGCAGTGTAGTTTAGTAACACTTCCTGGTTTGGAAGTCAGTTCCTAAGTGGGCCACCCATAGTGAACATATGCCTCAGGGTGCTGAGTAATTGTTAACAAGAAGCATGTTGTGCTGAGTCAAGGCTGTTAATGTGATTTTTGAACTATTAGTTCTATAAAATCCTCAGTGAAATAAGCAGACAGATGGGAGTGCTTAACTTAATAGCATATAACAATTTAGATTTTTTTTTTTTTTCAAATTTTGATTGAGTGTGGAATTTGCATTATTTATTTATTTTTACTTCATGATCTGACCCTGAGACTGTTTGCTGATACATAATCTGATTGGGTGGTCTTTATTGTTTTCGCTCATAAAGCTCCACTTGAATCACATTACCGAAGTAAGTGCATTTTGATTAATTCGCCACTTGTATTCACCGCAGTGCCAAGTAAAATCAGTCTGTCTGCAGAGATCCACCTGACACTCAGACAGCACTAACACCATTACTCATCGCAGCAGGTAAACACTGTGTCCAAGGACAAACCTGTGGGGCGTCACTTTAAATCACCCAAAATTCTGCTCTTGTCCATTCTGACACAGTGTCTCAGTTCTTTTCAGGCACACTGAACATGTTCTTCTAAACCATTCACCCTCTTTTAGTCATTCAGAAGAACAAATGTAGTGGAAAAATACAAGTGTTTACCCACTAGAATGATTACATGACTTTTCTAAGACAATTCCTGATGTGACAAAGAAAATAATAATAATAATAATAATAATAATAATAATAATAATAATAATAATAATCAAATTTACCATGTAGTTAGTTCATGTATCATACTTGATTCCATTATTCATTCTAGTTATAATCACTTTGATGAAATCCTTCTAACTACTGTGGCTCCGGAATTTAAAGATCATACTGTTTTATTAATTTATCGATCACCAATCTGAATATGAATTAAATATTTGATGTTGAATAACACCAAACTGCAGGCTCTCATCCTTCCATCAGCTGGATGTGCAAATATCTAAAGCAAGTAATGCTGTTTAATAAAATTTGTGATGAATATATTACATGTCAGCTTTAATTACTGTGAATCACTGTATTTTCTCAGCCTGTAATCTGGCATTTTCTGCATTTCTAATATTCCCTAAACCCTCATTTGAACTCAGTCCATGGCAGTTTAATTATGCGTTATGGCCTCTTCCCCGGACTTTTTTTTCCTACACAGCCCTCATTGTTTTTACCTCTTGACAAGGATGCAGCCTCATCCTCCTCCTTGATAAATTACATCCTGTCAAGCAATTAGCCAGCAAGTCGTGCAAGTCAGGAGTGCAGTCAGTTGAGCGTTTCTTCTTCCGTCAGTATCTCCAACCTGTGCTGAATCTGAGAGGTCAGGTACTGCCGTTCCGTTTGTATTTGCTCTTCTTGCCGGTTTCTCAGGCTTATCCCGTATTATATTGTGTATTATGATGAGATGAGAGGCTGGTGATGACCAAAGAAGGGGAGGAAGTGGGAGAGTAAACACTGATTTCCTGAGCTTTCAAACATTTGTTGGTTCTACTGTGAGTGGGAGGTGTGTGTAAAGAGGGTTTCTGAGATGCAGAATATAACAAAGCAAAATGCAGGCCTGTTTGCTCATTTTAATCACAGTGTGTGCTCGAGCTCATGTGCATTAATAAGTGTGAATCCCCTGCTGGTTCTTGACTCACTGGTAGGTGCTTGGTTGTCTGGACGTGTCCCAGTAATGAGGACCAACTGCTCTTTCTTTGTCCTTCTATTCCTCTGCCACTCCAAATCTGCATCTGTTCATGTGCCCCTTATACTTACATTTCAGATGTATTACACCACAGATTATACAATACACGCCTTAAATGGGGTTTACTACATGTCCATTCAGATGAACTTTGCATTGTTTCAGTATCATCTTGCATTGTCATAGCATGTAACACACACTGCTGCCACATAATGAACTAAGGAGTCTGAATGAATGAGTTTTAACACTGGTAAGTATGAAAACACAAAAGCAGTGTGATGTTTGATGTTTCGTCTGCAGAGCATGAAGACGTGATGTTTCCTTGACTTTTTATTTTCAGAGCGTTAGGTTAAAGTGAAAACCCAACCGAACCAACTGGCAAATAATGTTAATTGAGAAAATAAACGGTAACTGCTTACATTTACTGTTCAATCCAACCTGCAACTGGATCACTCTTTACAGGTTTGCTATGTGGACAGGCAGACTGTGTGCATTTTGAAGTATTGCACTGGAAAATGTGCATGGAAAAATCAAAAACTGAAAAAACATCCCAAATTTCACAAAAAATAAATGCACATAGAGGAAATGGAAACATCGTTTTGAATGAATTCTGATGAAGCAAACATCGATCAGCTGTTTATTGCATTTGTAAATATATTTAAGTGTGAAACCATGTCTAGTACAACAAATAGAATGGAATGAAGAGGAGACTATTATTCCAAACTATTCTTCCTCTTCTACTCTTTCTCGTAGCTGTGTCTAGTCACACACACTGCAGCTCATGGCAATAAACCTGTTTATGGAAATACACACAACTCACAATTTTGTTTTTGCAACTTTTTTTGTTGTTGACATTTTATGCACAGTAGCCCAGTACAGTGCCAGTATGCTTTTGCGCTCTGTCAGGGGGATTATGGGAAATTAGTGTTGCATTTTAATAATATATAATGACAAATGACTGTATTCATCTTATCACCTATTTAACTTCTAACAGTATTTGCTCTTTCTCATATGTATCTTGTTACTAACTAACACGCCTTTTAAATACAATATGTGAAAGAAACAATAATGGACCACAACAGTTCTCTGCCTCTTTTACTAACACTTGTGTTTTGCCTGTGTGTTGTGTCTGCGGCTCAGAATAGACATCAAAGCTCTGTGAAGAGCAGGCAGCAGCACAGCAGTCACTTCTAACAGTCCAGATAATAACGCCACCGAGCAACGTGACACTGAGTTGGCGTCTTTGTTTCCTTTGTCTCCTGTTATCTGTAATAGCCACTCACGGCGCTATCAGTATTTTTGATCGAGTCAAACGTCAGAGTCATTAGTGTTTTTGGTGTCGACCCAGGCTGACACTCCTTCCAGCTGTCCTTCACTATGAACCCGTCCTCTCAGGCTTTGGATGGTTTTGTCGCCATGGCGCCCCTTCATGTGTTGACGTAAGCAGGACTGGACGTGACTGGCTTTTTCTGAGGCTGCTCTGCTCTCTCCTTCGATTGCCCCCGACTGTCGGCAAAAAAATAAAAAAATATCTGACAAAGGGAGTGAAAGTGATAAAGGAAGCGAGTCTGAGTAGGAGAAACTGTGAGTGGAGATGATGAAACTGGAGTGATAAACAGATTAGAGCCCAAAAATAGAAACTCACAGAGAGAATTTGTCCGTGCTCTTACAAAGAGCTTTTGTCCTTTTGCAAACCCCCATTCAGATAACTGGATGGTATGTTTACTGTTCAGTAATACGTCTTCTCTGTGTCACTTGTCCGTCGCAGGTGCGTACCTGGTGCCCTACTTCATCCTGCTCCTCCTGATCGGCATCCCGCTGTTTTTCCTGGAGCTGGCAGTGGGCCAGAGGATCAGGCGTGGCAGCATCGGGGTGTGGAACTACGTCTACCCGCAGCTGGGGGGCATAGGGGTTTCCAGTCTGATGGTAAGTCATTCATTCATCATTCTGGTGCAAACAGGATCACATAAGTGCACATGTAAATACTTGAGAGTCTGTCATTTATATTCTCAAATTACATTTTTTCATTTCACTATACTGTTTTTCCTTGTTCTTATTTTATCTGAGTGAGCAGCTTTATTAAATACCGTAATTGTTTTCAGTGGCTCTTTTACTGAATTGCCTCATAAAGTTTTTATCATCATTGGGGTATATTGTTGTACCTCAATTGGTTCTCAGGATGTGTTGTTTGCTGAATTTATTGTTCTAATAACCACTGTTTCCACTGTATAATGAAACCTTTACCTCTGTGTACACTGTCGTCCATAAAGTTGAAATGAAATATTTTTATCTCTTCTTATGAAATGATTATGACAATGTGATTTATTCTTGATGGGTAAAGTATAAGTGGGACTCAGTATGTAAGCATTGCACTTGGTCAAATGTGTTTACTGATGTGTATAAATAGGATTAAAAAGAGGAATGTGTCTGAAAACAAAATTATTCCAACTTCATGAGCAACAGTGTGTTTAAAGATAAAGATGAATGAATTGAAATACTGTAATGATAACAAATGTTATTCAGATGCTTCTTATCCTCCTCAGACCCAGGAGCCCCACAGGATTTTGAGTTTGGGCTTTTTTTTAATTCAATAATTGCTTATATTGGAAACATCATGATGCAACAGTTTTTTCAGATGCATTCTTAAAAATTTTTATAGAATGTCATTTGCGGTGGACAGTTGTTTCTTTTTTGGGTTTTTTTTTTGTATAAAGCTGTGAATTTCTTGTCCTCATACGTGGACAGTGGGTCCTAGGAGGTTAAAGCACTAATAAGATGTTTCAATGAATAATAAATGTTTTATGCCGCAAGTATCAAACCCTCAGCCTCTGTAGGAGTTTAAACACAGTATGTACTTTCAGACACGTGGTATTTCTCAGTCAAAACAATAAAAAATATATTTCAGATCTGCCACTTGTACTATAATCACTCACAGTAAAAGCCTTAAACATATGCATTTTGTCACTGAACTACATCATGCAAAGCATTTCACTAACCACAGTTTTATTAACGTCACCTATAGTGGGTTATATTTACAGTATATTGAGCCTCAAGTAACGTTAAACTGTACGTGTTAATTTAATAAACAGCATGTGACACCACAGACCAAACAGACTGTTACCATGAATAAATGACAGATTTATCAGAAAGTACAAGTCAGAAAAGATACGACGTAAACCTTTTTAGATTTTTTATTGTGTAAATTATGACCGGATTGGAAGTTACTGAATTTATTTTTGCAGCAGTGTCAAATTCTCGATAATACTTGTACATACAATAATACTCTCAATAATAATGCCATGAAATCATCCATTTTGACACCTGACATAAATTAAAACTAAAGGATAAAGATTATGAACCGATGGAAATGGTTGATTTGGTTTAAGTGGGAAAATCCATGATACATTAAATTATCTCTTGTGATTATCAAACAATAAAACAATCTAGAATTACACAATGTATAAATAAACTAAAGGGACCTTGTTCAATTATAATCCATCAACCAAAACACTGTTTATCTGAGATTCCAAGTGATGCTTTGTAATTCGTTTATTAACTATTATAAAGTCATTAACTGCTGCGTGTACTGATGTGGTGTATTGTGTTAGCATCATGTTACAGGGCTAAATACAGCCTCCACAGCAGCAGCTCCGTTCTGTGTGTGATACTAACATCTGGTATTTTCACTGTTTGACTCAGAGTTAGAGATGTTGAGTGTAGAGACATCGAACGTGCTGCAGAACTCAGTCTACTGGACTCTCTCTGACTGTTCATATCATTTCGTCCCGAAGCTAAACAGTGAGCGACATGCAAAGACCAGTGCTGATCCCTGTCATAATCTGTCCCCGTCATTTGCAGGAGTAGTATCCCATCATGCCCCCAACCCATCAGCTTCATCAGCCTAAAAACCATCGTCAGCGGCAGAGTCGGTCTACCCCGTCAGCGCCTTGTTAGTGAGTTCATCAATCTATGGTTAAAGAGGGGAGTGAGAGGCCCAGTCCGGGGCAGTGAGGCATGTGGCAGCTCGGATGTGGCATAGGGAGATTCAGAAGCTATAAATACCTCCTCATAGAAGAGGCCAGCGTTGGCTGCTGAGAGCAAACAGCTCAATAATTCATATGTACTCTCTTAAGCCGTGAGCTCGGCGTCTCTGCTGTGACGCAAGAGACCTTCACCTCCACGCGCTGAACGCCGCTTTTCCCCTGCGCTGTTTGTGTTTGTACGTGTGTGTGTGTGTGTGTGTGTGTGTGCTTGTCTTTAGGACTGACATGTGTTGCTGTTGTTGTCTCTCATTTCTCCCAGGTTTGCGGTTTTGTGGGGCTCTATTATAACGTCATTATCGGCTGGAGCATCTTCTATTTCTTCCAGTCATTTCAGTATCCACTGCCATGGGCTGAATGTCCCATCCAGAGAAATGGAACCCAAGCCAGTGAGTCTGAAACACGACCCATTGTACAGAACATTTTAGACTATAATAGGGATGCAGAGAAAATGACGCAGGTGTTTACTGTAAAGACCAAACATGAGTTCGAATGAAAACTGCAGGGCGCTGGAAGACAGATTCATATTCAGGAAAGTATCCGAGCAGATGCAGACGCTGAGCATCGATGTCTAAAGCTGCAGGACGTGCCTATGCATCCAAGCAGCTTGTCTGGCTGTGACTCTGCAGTCAGGCAGGAGCGTCTCTGCAGGGTTACACTAAAGTGTTGGTGCTGCCTCCTGGCTCCGTTAGATGGTCTGACCCGGTCGACAGAGTCCGTTTGTAGATGGTTGTGGTTGAAGCACATGAATGTTCTGGCAGCGTTCAAGGGAACAGCTCCCATTAACAGGAGAACCCAGGATGATTATGGATGCACAAGGATTATTGGACTTAGCTTTGCTATTTGTGGGTATAGCTCAGGACATTTACTCAAACCTTCTATTTAAGTACATTTTTAAAAATATTATTGCTCTGCTATGTTTTTACTTTATATTCGGTCTGGGTCCTGAACTTCAATGCATTTATGCCATTAATGAGACATTACTGAGTATTCAGAAGTGTCCTGTCATTTGATACTGAATTTCAGTAACATGAGTGAGTCACATGTTTGGCTTTTATACATTTTAATTAATGATATCACAATAACACACAACATGTAGTAAGTAGGTTAAACTCAGTTATATTACATCATGGTAAGTAGGTTTCTATTTCTTATGAAACTGCTTTCTTTAAGTGTCTAAAAATATAGATGAGATGGAAAATAAAGGCAAATATTATTACTGTGGCGTGTTTTGTTAAAATGGAAAATTGGAATTACAAAAATGTTTTAATGAACTGATGTAGAAACAAGGTTCTCATGTAGATTTTTTTTCTTTACTATCCCCAGCCTTACTCACATTATACACACACACACACACACACACACACACACTTGTTCATCTATGTAATAAGACTCTTTCATATGTCTTGAAAACAGACTGGATGTGAATGACACATTTTATACGGATGCAGACTCCACTGCTGCAGCTGTTGATGCCGTTTCCATCTGCTTCCTTGTTGTAGTTGTGGAGCCGGAGTGTGAAAAGAGCTCAGCCACCACTTACTTCTGGTACAGACAGACTCTCAACATCACCAGCACCATCGATGACACCGGCGGTCTGAACTGGAAGATGACCCTGTCCCTGCTGGTGGCTTGGATCCTGGTCTGCATGGCCGTCATCAAGGGCATCCAGTCCTCTGGGAAGGTGAGGGGTCTCCGGTGCATCAGAGCAGGGGCTGCGTTGTTTTCCACAGCAGCGGTTCCTAATGTTAATGTGTGTGGTTTAATTGGCTAAGATAATGACCCTGTTATTGACCCACTGAACCCAGCTGATATAGACTGTTTTTATAATATCTGTCATCATTAGTAGAACAGCAGTAACTAGACAATTTCCACACATGGAAATGTTGAGAGGGGCTCGGGGCCGGGGGTGGGGGGTGTAGTCATGAAGAGTCCATGTCCAAGTCCAGGCTGCACAGCATGTAGCTGGACAATGACAGGGTGAAATGGTTGAGAAACACAGCAGACATGACAGGAGACTTCATTCATTTGTTTTAGTCACGTTTGGTCTGATTATCTGATGCCAATCACCTGCCACCTGAGCTTCTGCCGTCTTGTTGATTTGGCGACTGACGTCTTTATGGAGACCTGTATACAGATGAGAAGTCTATCACAGTCTCTGTCAGTCCTGTTAAAGCAGTGTTTAAACAGGCTCCTTTAACTGAACAGCTCCATATGTATGTGTATGTGGTCCGAGGTGAGGTCATTCATGTCATATGGAGGATTTTTTGTGAAGTTTTTGAGTTATTTATGTATATTTTTATTATTTTTTTATTATTATTGTTATTTTATTTATGTTTTATTTTAGTTTAGGTTGATTTTATGAGATGTATTTTTTTAGCAGTTTTGTTAATTAATAATATCATATTAATTGTAATTAATTAATTTATTACTAGTAGTAGTAGTGGTAGTAGTAGTTGTTGTAGTAGTAGTGGTAGTAATAGTAGTAGTATTAGTTGTAACAGTATGGCTGTGTCTCTGTGTGCTCTCACCAGCTGCACCTCACACACAGCAGAGGCGCTGTTACCATGGTGATGAACATTCCAACACAGACAGAGAGCAGAGACACGTTGATTTCTGCCTCTGAGAGGCTGTGGAACAGCTCCCGAAAAACTGCCAATTACGTGAAAACCGTAAATGCTAGGTGAAAACTAAAATGACCGTGAGCGACAGAAGGACCTATATTATAAAAGCCAAGTGGCCTTGGCTTTTATAATATAGGTAGCTGATTAATGTATATTTTTTATTATCATCAAGTATGTTTTGAGAATAGCCCATAAATGTACTTTTACATTCTCTTAGGTACACACATATAGACATTTACTGGTTCTAGTGAAGATCTGCACATTATAGAGCTTCGTGATGCGTTCAGGGGTTTCGTCTAAGGTAGGACTTTAAGGATTTCCCACACAGACAAAATCCAGTGCTCAATTTGAAGAATGGCAGGTGGCAGCCTTTCATAATATCAAACCACATCAGACCCAGAACATATCAGATAAAAGGCTGTGATTGGGTCAGGCCCATCTCATCTGAGTGGACATCAGTTTGAGTGGGAGCAGCGCCAGGCTGATCTGCCAGATCCCAGGAACATTTGCACTGGCAGATGCCTCTGTTTTCCAGGATACTTCCTGCCGTAGAGTTCGTGTTAAACCATGTGTCCACTCTGTCGTCCTCTCTGCAGTCAGATAAGTAGAGGTTTTGGACTGACTCCTCGTCATGAGTGTTGATGTTTAGTGATACTATAAAAAGTTCGTTAATCAGGCAGTCGCCATTAAACGTCTCTTTGTATGTGTAGACTTTTTTTGTGTTAGAATTTGAGTAACCTGGTTTAGAAAATTATGATAGCAGTGATACAAGTGTGGTTCATGTCATCTGACCAGTGATGAGAAATGTACAAAGGACAATCTAATTAACACATTATGATTACTATCATCCTCCCGCCGTCCAAAGACATGCACCATAATAGGTTCATCAGTCAGTCTAAACCACCCATAGGTGTGAATGTGACAGTGAACGGTCGTCTCTATATGTATT
Organism: Apogon talboti; assembly: GCA_037367365.1. Lineage (NCBI taxonomy): Eukaryota > Metazoa > Chordata > Actinopteri > Kurtiformes > Apogonidae > Apogon > Apogon talboti. The sequence goes on along the minus strand of JAPQRQ010000026.1, from coordinate 19,389,918 downwards.
TTTACACATTTCACTTTAAAAACGTCGGTAAATAAAGCATAAAGAAAAGCGAAGCTACATGAACAACATCTAAAGGTGTTCAAGTAGAAGCAAATGGCATTCCTGTTCCCTCTTGTAGAAGTGGGATAACTTTTCCAGTCAGTTTTATCTCTTAATCCAGACTTTCAGCTCATACAGCACATTTTGACTGGAGAATGTGGCTGCACATTTACACTGTCCCATGACTCGGGCCTCTTCAAAGATAGTCCAGATTCTTCATCACTGGGAGATAGGGCACATGAGTTGCATTTTTTCCATTTTCTCAGAAATTAATGCGTTCGGCTCCGGGAAAAAAAATAAATCCATGAATACTTCATGACATTATCTATTAGTCTGATCAGTTTCTTGCTGATACATACTTCCCTCCCTGAATCTGACAAACTGTAGTGAGCGTTCCTGATGTAAATATTTCTTTGAGTGTGTCAACACCGTAGTGTGATTGTTCAGTGTGGTCTGTTAAATGAACCCTTTTTACCATGTATCTGTTACTCTTAACTTTCAATACTTACATATTATATTAAGGTAAATTGTGTTTGTGTTGCGTGCTCTCAACGACAAAATGGGTTTGTAGAAGGTTTCAGAGTCGATGTGATGTTATTGGTTGTACATGGAATCACTTTGTAATCCTCTTTTTTTTTTGTTTTCTTTCCTAACAATTGCATGTTCTGTATATACATTTTTATGAAATCTATTTTACACATACCCCCTAGCTGCAGAACTCAACCCCTGTGAGGAAGTCATTATTGTACACTAACAAAAACATTTCATTAGTTCATATATTTTAGTCAGGGACTGCTTTATTCACTTTGCTGTTTGCTCAGAGGTAAGCTGCTAAAAGCTAAAGTTATCAGCCCTCGCCTATTTCTGTAGCTCATCTGTATTATGGAAGAGAGAGGCATGCAACATTAATAAGCTTAAACTGAACCAAGCAAAGACTGGTTCATGATGCAGATGGAAAATGCCCTGTTTGGCAACAACTGCAACAACATCCTGTAATCTTGATCCAGAGAGTGAGTCATATACCACATCACAACATCCAGCTCATATTTTCAATAGGAAAACACACAAGACAGAGAGGATCGCCAAGGTCTAACACTGTTTTAAAAACACTAACTTAGTAATCCAATTATCAGCGTCAATGCTGCAGTCATTCCCTGAAAGGAAGGATTTGGCCTCATATCTCCAAACCTCAGGGACTCTAGTCCTCACTGATTTCTCAGATTTTTTGTAACGAGCACGAACGAACACACAGCAGTTTTCAGATTGATTCATAATGTGTGTGTGCATAGCTCCAGACTCATCCTCCTCCATGTGCGAGGCCTCTGAAAAGCGTGTCCATGGCAACACCGTATAATGTAGTCTCCTTTCTCTCTCCCTTAGGTGATGTACTTCAGCTCTCTGTTCCCTTACGTGGTCCTCTTCTGCTTCCTGGTGAGAGGTTTGCTGTTGAAAGGAGCTGTGGATGGAATTGCTCACATGTTCACCCCAAAGGTGAGATAAAAATAATCTTGACACGAAAAAGAGCTTTTCTGATATATAGTTGTGTCACCTGTGAGGAATTTCCAGAGCAAAAATACGATATAGTAGCTCTGAATCCCTACAATATGTCAAAAATCATGGACCACAGGCGGGAAAATGCAGTCTTAAGCTCACTGCTGTCTGGTTATAATCCCTTATTCATTGTCTGTTAGTCCGACAGACGTGTAACATGAGTGACACTTTGTCTATGCAGAGTGTTCAGCCATGTGTGGTGATGGATTCAGCTGCTTGGCTTCCAAGGCCGCTGAGATCCACTCCAAAGAAAATATCATTAGTAACCCTACTGTTAGAACTGTCAGCCTACCGCCCTCTTGTGGCGAATCAGTGTAATTACAAAGGAAAGTTACAAGTACAACAGCAGTGCTCCTCTTTTTATGTACACCAGGGCTAATGTGGAGCAAAAACTAAAGCCAGCAGTGAAGAAAACAACAGAATTGAAAAACAAAACACACAACAGTTGAATAAAAACTGCAATGAACAATCCAACATGAGGTAAAGCCAAATAGAATTGCAGGTATACTCAGCTGCATTCTCCACTGAGTCGTGTTAATGTGGCAAAAAAAATTTCAAAACGTTTAAAGAAATGTTATAATTCTACGGAGGTTCATATCTGGTCCAATATGAACTACTGTTAACTGTCTGTAAATGTATCCAATATGGAACAGTTAATAATTCATGTTTTTTTAGTCATTATAATATTTTATTAATCATATACCAGGCATTCTTTCATTCTACCTTTTCCAGCTTGTGTGAATCATGAATCTCCTCAGGATACATGAAAAACTAAAATTGACAATAAAATCCTGCACTAAAAAACTAAAACTAACCCGAAATAAATAAAAAAACTAAGAAAACTAAAATACTAAATGAATAGTAAGTTGAATTGATATTAATATACAGTCATTGGTTGAAATAATTCAAGATTTGGTCATATTTAAATGAAGTAAAAAGGTATGTGAAGAATAATCACGTAGATTATATTCAGTAACAGTATATTATTCATGTCACAATGATAAATCATATGTTGAAACGTATCAATCACACTGATCATTGTGTTTCTTCTTCCTTTAGCTGGAAAAGATGTTGGAGCCACAGGTGTGGAGAGAAGCAGCCACTCAGGTGTTCTTTGCCCTCGGTTTGGGCTTCGGCGGGGTCATCGCTTTCTCCAGTTACAACAAGCGAGACAACAACTGCCACTTTGATGCGGCGTTGGTCTCCATCATCAACTTTGTGACCTCCATTCTGGCGACGCTGGTGGTGTTCGCAGTCCTGGGATTCAAAGCCAACGTCATGAACGAGAAGTGTGTCGTGGAGTAAGTTCACACTTCACACAGCGGTTGTGTCGTTTTATTAAGCCGCTGTAAACCGTATACTGCAGCTGCAGGAGCCAGTGTCAGGGGGAAACAATGCCAGCCTGTAATCTCAGCGCAAACTAAAAAACTAAATATAAATACAGATGAACCTAACGTGGTTTCTGTTAAGAGAAACAGAAACCACTTTTCAACAGAGCAGTAGAATCATGTCCAGGTCATGGCTGACTGAATCTGATCAGCTGCCAATCATGTAAAATGCAGTAGGTTTTAGTAGCTTTTTTTAGCCAAGCAGCAGGGGAGCCAAATCTGTCCTTATCCATCAAAACTTTACATACTTACTAAACCAGTTCAGGACCACACCGTCCAAACTGGATTTTATTCTCACTTTGAATCTAAACGTGCCCTGATACGGTGTTAGAATAGAAGGGGCACATGTCTGCCATCTATTGGTGGGAGGTGCTAACACGACTTGGCTCTGGATCTGGATCTGTGGTCTGTGTCATTCAGTGATGTTGCTTGTTGCTATATTGCAACCCTTGGCTCTTAAAGGGTTAATACATTCATTTCCTTGCGCAGTAATGCAGAGAAGATCCTCGGGTACCTGAACACCGGTGTGCTCAGCAGAGAGCTCATCCCTCCTCACATCAACTTCTCCCACCTGACGGCCCAGGACTACGCAGAGATGTACGGAGTCATTAAGACGGTGAAGGAGGACGGCTTCGGCCAGCTGGGTCTGGACGCCTGCGTTCTGGAGGACGAACTCAACAAGGTCAGCAGAAGAGCAGCAGAGGGCTCAAATGAGACCTCTAATCCATTTGCGTGCAGGATCGTTACCATCCGAGCGGCGCATTAGCTTTCCCGCTCCTCACCTCTTGCTTTCCTCCCTCCAGGCGGTTCAGGGCACTGGTCTGGCCTTCATTGCTTTCACTGAGGCCATGACCCACTTCCCCGCCAGCCCCTTCTGGTCTGTAATGTTCTTCTTTATGCTTATCAATTTGGGTCTGGGAAGCATGATTGGTACCATGACCGGCATCACCACACCCATTCTGGACGCCTTTAAAATACGCAAAGAGATCCTCTGCGGTGAGTATACTTTCAACTATATTTTCCCCATGGGCCAAATTGTGGGAATGTTATGGACTGTGGGCCGGACCCCTGTAGCATTACTCTAATACTGATGTACAATTGACACACATCAGTATCACATTGTCTACATTTTTATTTCACTGTTAACCCTTAATAGGGCACTCATTGAAATACTCTGAAATTCTACATTTCAACCTTGGAGTGTCATTGGACATCATCATCTACCTCCTCGTCGGTTGGCGTGACAACAGCCTCCCTCCTTTTGCCCTAAAATATCCGAGCAGCACTTGGTAAAAAGTAACCACATGCAATAGAACAACTGCTATAAGGTCATAAACCGACAAAAATCAATCAAATTCACTACATACAGCTTCAAAAGTCCTGTAAAATCTGAATTACTGTATAATGTTATATAAACCAACATGTTTCTTGACCTCACTGAGGCACGGGATTGGTCCCATGTTTAACGTTTGGGGAAATTACCAAAAATAGTCACTTGCCCAATAAAGTATTAACATGTTGTGTTTTTTTTTGTTTTTTTTTAAATTTTATTTAATTTAACCTTTATTTAACCAGGAAATATCCCATTGAGATTAAAAACCTCCTTTACAAAGGCGTCCTGGCCAAGATGGGCAGCAGCAACAACAACACACAGTTGCAGGATTACACAGTTAAAACACACACAATACACATTCGACAATAAACTGTTAGTAAAAATAATATTTACAAGCAGATTACAAAAAACAAGTACAAGTTATGGCATTGGCCTCAAAAGCTTTCAGTTTGGACTTAAAAGCCCTCAAAGAAGTTAACTCAGTTAGTTTCTGTGGTTGATTCCATGTATGAGGTGCAGAATAAACAAAAGCCCTTTGACCCATTTCTGTACGGGCAAATGGAACAGAAGGCAATATGTGAGCAGTTGTACGGAGACAGGAAGTAGTAGAATTTTTTGTTAAATTTAACATAACACATACCATCACAGTCACACTAAATGCTGGCTTTTGGAAACCTAACATTCAAAACAATTTATGACCATCAACATTGCTTCGTACTCTAAGACAAATCAAATTTTGTTAAATTTTCTACCATCTTTCTTTTCACCATCAACTTTGCGTCTCTTCTCCATTGAATGCACCATGTTTTCATATTCTCTGGCCTTCTGTTAACAGTGGCAGTGCTGCAAAATGGTGTAGTGTCGCAAATATGTACTGTTTAGTGGTGGTTAAACTATTTATTTCCTATCTGTTGGTAGAGGGGCCGCGGGCCGGTCCAGTTTGATTGATGGGCCGTTTCTGGGCCGCCGGCCACCTGTTGAATAGCCCTGGTTTGCTGTCTGATGCTCCAGGTCCAGATTTGTTCTTCTCAGTGCGTTTGTGGCTCTAACTGGACGTCCTTCTCCTCCTCCTCCTCAGTGGCGTGCTGTATCATCGCCTTCCTGTTAGGGCTGCTGTTTGTGCAACGCTCAGGAAACTACTTTGTCACGATGTTTGACGACTACTCGGCTGGTTTGCCTCTGACTGTGGTGGTTATCCTGGAAAACATCTCTGTGGCCTGGATTTACGGCACTAAGAGGTGAGCGGACGGCGCGTGGGCTGGGTTTTCTGACGAGTAGACTGATGCCATATTTGGAGACAGTGAGATTTCAGACATCTGCGTTCACAGTACATCCTCACATATGTTTATCGTTTTATCCTTGTATGGAAAATGCCCCGCTCATTTTACAGACCATAATACTGCCATTGTACTTTTCTGTGAACTACTGATAGAAGCATTCTCAGTGTTTCTAAATCAACAATACATTTTAGTGTTTTAACAGTAGTACGTAATATTTCTACAATAAAAAGTGTAAAAACAACTAGGCTTATATTATATATTTTGTTGTACTTATAGAAAATCTAAATTCTCAAATGTAGATAAATCCATAGTTCAATTCAATCTTCTTATTGTCAGTGGCATCACATCCGCTTTACATTAATGTTAATGTTTAATGATACAGTTGATACAGTTTTGTGAAACTAACAGGAGTAACATATTGTGTCATTGTTCTCACATTTCTACCATCATTTGACTGTTTGTGCTTTATTGGTATTATTTGCTTGCTCCTCATTCTTCCTCCGCTGTCAGTTCAATGGAGAAGGAGCTGCTATTAGTTTTGATTTTATTCCTTAATCTAATATGTCAGTAATAGGCTTTGTGTATCTAATATTTACTTTTAGTTATGACATTTTTTTATCCATAGTATGTGATTTATTTTGTTAAACAAATAAATTGCTATTGTTTTTTTAGTGTGTATGTGAATATATTATTATTATAAGACTTACACTGTAGTATAAAGCAGAGTGTTAACAGAACAGACAGTAATTGTTATTATAATCATTAACCACAGTTTGCGTGACAATTAATTGTCAACCCAAGTACAATATTGTGACAGCTCTAAGTATGTTTAACCACAAGCTTTCCCTAACCAGCACAAAAGTGCTTTTATTACTAAAATTAAAGAATATTAATTAAAGGAATTGTGGTCAATTTTTTTTGTTGGAAATTAGCTTTTTCAGAAATAAAAATGTGATAAACCTTATATATTTTGATTAAATTAACTGGAAAACAAAGGACAAAAGTGATAATATTTGCAAGATACATGATAAAGTGTTGCTGCATGTACTGTATACATAGGTTTAACTGCACTTTTATAATAGATTGAAATGTCTTACACTAAAATGAATCTAAAAAGTGAATGTAGTGTGATGTGCAAACAGCGTTTTGAACCCATTCTATCATTAAATCATATAAAATCACATTTTGACCCAGTACTGTGTCTTGGAAACAATAGCAGCGCTTTTGACTTAATCTCTATTAGAGACTCAAATTTCAGAAAGTGTTATGGCTTTTATTCTGAAGCAGAGTCATGATGAAACCTCCACTAGTCCTGGACTGTTGAGTCGTCTTCTGTCTGTTAAGGATACGTCTAAGTAGCAGATCCGTCAGTGACAAACTACACTGGGTATCCATGGTTTGCACAAATATACAACAACATTCTCTCCTGGCTGCTGCAATGGACCTGTTCTATAAATTGCAATTTTTTTTATTTATTTTTTTTCTCAGCCTGACTGTTTTCTTTTATGGAGTGCAAAGATCTGGAGATATTACTCATGCTCCATTTATTTGTTGTTTTCAAATTCTGCCAAAAGCTACATCTGAAAAGCTTGAGTGAAACCTCTGTTCACATCTACGATCTGATACAATGGTCCACATAATGAGAGCTGACTGTGTTTGATCTCCTCTCAGGTTCATGCAGGATCTGGAAGACATGCTTGGCTTCAGGCCGTACAGCTTCTATTTCTACATGTGGCGGTACGTGTCGCCGGCGGTCCTGGTGGTGCTCATCATTGCCACTGTCATCGAGATGGCCGTCAGTCCTGCAGGATACAACGCCTGGGTGGAGTCAGAGGTCAGGGCTGTTGTTTTTTTTTCTGGCCATAAATGCGTACGTTAAAAATAGAACAAAAGGAGAGAAAGAGCAGCTGAAGTACAAGACAGACGCTGCATTCCCTTTAGCTTCATATTAAAGGTACAATATGTAATATTACTGCATTGATACTGAATATATAAAATTGACTTGGAATCTGTTATATATTTTGTTAACTTGTGCACGTGTGTCATATCAGATTCTTCAACTAATGTTAAAATTCAGAGAAATGGACACCCACCTTCCAATGATGATGTGGTTAGGTGAAGTAAATAGTTGTGTGCCCCTGGAGAAAATAACCTACTGGATGCACAATAGAAGTGGGATGTTCTATAAGATATGGCAACCATTCATAACCTCCTAGGACCCACTGTCCAGGTATGATGACAAGAAATTCACAGCTTTATACAAAAAAAAAAAGAAACAACTGTCCACCGCAAATGACATTCCATAAAAATTTTAAGAATGCATCTGAAAAAACTGTTGCATCATGATGTTTCCAATATAAGCAATTATTGAATTAAAAAAAAGCCAAAACTCAAAAACCTGTGGGGCTCCTGGGTCTGAGGAGGTTAAACTATATGGAAAAACTACCAGCACACCAGATTGGTTAAGCTTGTAGTACTCGAGCAGGGCTTGTAGGACCTAGGAGGTGCGAGGTCACCATATGTCTCTCTCCTACTTTTTTTTTTCTTTTCTTTTTTCTCTTTTTTTTCCCTTGTGTGTGTCTGTGACCGGCTGTCTCTGACCCGGTTGTTGTGGGTCGGGGATGTTGTTTTGTCTTGCAAGTATGTAACTGTATTGTTGTCTTGTGAAAAATCAAAAATAAACTATTAAAAAAAAAAAATTCAGAGAAATGGGTAGTTTAGTTCAATGATCCGGCCACTATTGTCATACACTCAACAGGTAATGGTAACATTTAATGATGCTTTCAGCTATTTTATTCATTACAATGAACACATAACATAAATATATATCATTAATTATAATGTGAACAAAACTTTATGATATAGATTTCACTACTTCCAGATGCCATTCAAATACATCTCATTATTACTGACTTAACATTGCTAGTGTTGACCAAGCCACATGTAATATCTAGCTTCATTCACATTTTCCCCCTCTCATCTCTTCTTTTTCCTCTCTGTCCTCGTCCCAGGGCTCAGAGCGGTTCCACAGCTACCCTCCCTGGGCCTTGGCCATGGCCTACGCCCTCATCATTGTTGCGATGCTGCCGTTGCCACTCGTCTTCATCGCCCGCCACTTTAACCTGATTTCAGACGGCTCCAACAAGCTGTCGGTCTCCTACCGTAAAGGCATGATGAAGGACATTTCCAACCTCGAGGAGCAGGACGAGCAGCGCTTCATCCTCAGCAAGAACCCCAGCGAGGCCCCGTCCCCTATGCCCGCCCACCGCGCTTACCTGGGCCCCGGCGGCACCCAGGAGATGACCAACACCAACTACGGCACCAGCACCAAGACAGGCTATCAAAACATCGGCTCGCCTGAGTCCGAACTATGATCCGCTGAGCTCATAGATCCTCCTGTCCAATAAACCCCTGCCCTGCTTGGAGAGAGGGAGACCGAGGAAAAAAAGTGAGGAACAGGAGAAGAAATGGAGGTCAAGAGGAGGTCCGCAGCCGGTTGTTCATCACACCTTAACCCCCAGAGCTAAACCCCTCTATCCTGCTTCACTACTCCGTTACCGTCCATCTTCCTCTCCCTTATCATAGGATCATGTTGATGATTGCCTGTCAATCCCAGATACCATGGAGGATCATGGGACAGCGAGTCCCTGCTCATATGACGACCGTATTACAAGAGCAGAGAAAGAGGGTCACAGAAGGAAATGAAGCTCTGTCAGGTCCACGGAGGCGTTTTGTACGAAGCTCTGGCTGAGGTTAAGGTGTGGTCGACACTGACATGCTTTGTGTCATTCTGAACCAAAATTTTATGCGTTCACCAGTCTGAAGAAGGTCACTGTTGAGACAGGTTGATGGTCTGGGCATTAGGAGACCATCATGTGGTTTATTTGCTGAGGATTATTGTTTGTGGAGACAGGATGGAAGGAGAGATACTTGATACTATCATTATTTCAGAATAAAAAAACCGGATCTGTATCACCATAAGGGAACATTTTTCATCTGGAAAGCAAAATAATACAACTTGCATCCGTAACAGTATGTCTGAAGTGTTTCTGTTTCTACAAACAGTGTTACAAGCACATAATTTTGATAGTTTATTGTGCCTACCATACATCAGCAATAAGAACTAGTCCAAGTATGTGGCTCTCCTTCTATCCCTGTTCTCTCCACTGGTGTAGATTACTGTACATATGTGTTGTGCAATAGTCTGAGATGTCATGGTAAATTATGTATATATACACCCCAGTAGTGCAAAACAAGGGGAAAGTTTATCCTCATTTCTTCACGACACCGAAGCACAGACGCCCGCTATCGTTAGCATCTCTGAGCCTTAACACAGAGCAGCACTTTTCTTTGGAACCACGTCTGAAACGGTCATCTCTGTGCTATTCCAAGACAGAGCTTTTCCATTTTAATCAATCATTTTAATCAAGCGTTTCCATTTTAATCAATGCCTTAGAGGGCAGAGGTGGCGGCGTGCGAGCAGTGTTTGATCAGAGGCAGCTTGTCTGTCTGTCCGCCCGTCCGTCTGTTTCAGGGGAGTGTGTGTGTGTGTGTGTGTGTGTGTGTGGTGTTAGACAGGCAGGCAGAGCGGGTTTGTGCGCTTCGCCATTGTGTATGTGCAGATGAACATGCGTCAGTGCGCGCCCCGTTGTCTGCCGCTGAATGAGCGCTCCCTGTGACCCTGCCTGTGTAAAAATAGAGTCGCGTTACCCAGGGGAAGCCGTGGCAACGCACCATAGATACAGATCCTCTTCTGACAGAGGATGAGGAGCACAGACACCTTGCTTTTCTCTGCTTCACCTGCGCGGTCTGTTAATCAGCAATACAGAGATGAGACATTTTACTGTGGATGTCCTTCAACAATCTATATTTTAATGTCGTTACAGTGCATTGAGTAACAGGTTCACTGCCATGACGTGCTGTGGAATAATCATGTTTCATCCCACAGAGGATGACATGTAGGTTTAATTGTTTTCTCTAATTGTTGCCATGATGGACTTCATTTCATAAGCACTGCAGTCTACACTTTGATGTCTTTTTGTGAACTGACATGTGGAAACTAAAGCCTTTTTATTTTTTAATGTATAATCTCGTATGATGATGTATGTTTAGGGGTTTAACGTGTGTACTATAAACGTGCTATTAATGTTTTGAAGACGTTGTAATACATGGTTTTCACCACTGGGTGTCTCTGTTGGCCGGCAGAGGGGCCCATGCGCTCTGTCTGCCCCATGGCCCCTCCCTGAGAACGCACCACGACTGAACAGATATAGTGTGAAGCACAGTCAGTCACATTGTTTGGTGCCTGAAAATCATCACTGTTGTCTGTTCGCCTTATGCTTTGTCATTTTATTTAGTTGATGTTTATGTAGTGCAATTCGGTAGAATTTGGACCAATGTCTCACTCACTTGCGCACTTTAATTAAGTCAAGACCCTGGAGTTGTTTGTTAAGCACAAATTCATCAAACGCGTGATGAGTTTAAAGGTTAACGACATGATGGATTCATATAATGTGAATATACATGGTGTTATACTGTATATGTACAGAGCGCTGAATGTCTACGAAGGGCACAAGCACACACGTATCTGAAACCTTCCACCTGCTAACATCTGGTTTCTTGTGCTTTAGATCTACATCTGATTATGTTCAATTTTGGCATCTTCACAGGTTAGAATCTGATAGTTTTGTCTTCCCGTGTAACATTCATGTACATACTGACCAGCACACACATTACTCCAGGCTGTTGTCACTTCACTATTACCTGTGATTTGATGGAAGAAGTACCTCAAGCAAATATTACAACATTATCTATACTGTAAATCAAGGAAAAGGTGATTATTAGTGTTCTGATGTTCCAAAACTTGTAAACATATGTAAAATACACTGTTGACCATAAAGTTGGAATAATATATATATGTTTTTGTAAACACACGCCCAGATTCCCACAGTGGAATCCTCCATCCAAAGAAGTTCATTTTGTTACATCTATTTATATAATATTTCTATTTTTATATTTTACCCCAAATTCTATTTTAAAGCCGTCTTCACCCTCTCAGCAGTTACTTTATATGACAAGAATATTATCCTTTTTTTGCCTGAAAGGTCTGGCATTAAATATTTAGAACCATTTGTAGTCTTTAGAATGTATTATGTGGAACCGACACAAAACAGGACATGAGCATAGAGGGTAAAAACATACGGATGTGTCATGAGCACAAGAAACCACATGTGGACAGTCGATCGATGGCACATGACTTCAGGTGAACTCACCTGTATGAAAGCTGCAGCTGTGGTTTGAGTTAAAGCACATTTGTGGAAGCACAGGAAGGTGAGCACAAAGGAGCTGCATGTCTTACTGAGCAATGAATTTCACCAGTCAATAAGCGTAAAGTAGAGTGAGTCAGAGCGGGTTACCTAGGTGATGAAACTTGTAGCTCATGTTAGTCATGGTCTGATTCCTGCATCCTCCGAGGGGTCACTGGAGGATAAAGCTGCACAATGAAATTCACTGCCATCCTGGCATTAAGTTTAACTGCACCATTAGTCTGTAATGTACCTGTAAGATACAGACTGATCTGCACAATAAATGGAAGTTAAATGGCAGAGGTGAATGGCCCGAGCTAATTACCACTGGGAGGATTTGTCTGCAGAGAGCACAGTTATTCTTCTGAAAACAGCAGAGTCATGTGAAGTCACTTAAAGCATGATGCACTGTTTGTCACGCTTTGCCTCCTTTTTCCTACATCGGAGCCCAGCTGATCTTGTCTCTAACATTAAAAAATACAAGCACTGCTGAAAAAGTCTGCACAATGAAAAATCTCAGCTCCTATTGGTCCAAATTTGTCCACATAGGTCTTTGCGTTTGGTATCACCGCTAATATTAGACAACAGAGACTCAACTCCAGGGTCTGTCCGTCCTGTTCATGTATCAGCCACGTTGCATATGTAAGTCAAAGCAACATCTAGAGTTTAACTCAGTTATAGCACTGAGCTCAAATCGACAAAAGTAGAGTAATAGCGTATTTATTTATCTGTGCAAATAGTCTTTATGTGACCAAACTATAGTTATATTTATAGTATTTAAGATGATGTATTTAAGCTGTACATATCGATGTACATTCTGATAAATTCACAATGAGTATCTATAGTGAGAGTGACAGGGTGTATACTTGAGCTGTAAATAATAATTGTATATTTTGAGATATTTTTTGATTTTTTGTACTGTAGGTAATGTTATTTTGGTGTCTGTTGCTTTCTGGTGTTAGTGTGTGGTTGTTTCAATCAAAATAGCAGAGCGATTGTGACTGTGCGTGTGTGTGGGCGTGTAATCGGGTGTGTGAGTAAAGTAAATGTAGGTTTTGATGTTTAACTGTGTGTTTTTTCTCCTCTCTCAGTGTTGTGTGCTGCTGATTTAATCCAGTAGATAAAATCCTGTTGTTACAGTGAACTGGGACCACTAATGTAAGCAATCTCCTCTCTGTATTTCACACTGGGACTGTGGTGGTTTCCAGCACAGAACTGCAACACAATCAACAACTAATGTTTGACAATAACAAGCAGAAACTTTAGGGGTGGGAGGTTGTTTTTTTTTTGTTTTGGTTTTTTTTTTGGTTGAAGAGAATGGTATTCTGTACAAACACAATGGAGCAAACAGGAAAATTAAAATAACCACTTTTATTAAACAGAAAAGTGTTGTGTGTTATTTATTGTGACTGAAAAGTCTAGCTTAATGATGTTTTATATTGAAATGGCTTCATTTTTACATTAACTTTGTAATTTAGCAGTTTATACAACCAATTAAAGTCTGCAGCAACACATTCAGTACACATTTCTTCTGCTCAGTAGAAGGAATAGATAAAATCACAAACATAATTGTTTATAAGGAGTGTTTATCTGTGCTAGTGATGAATATAAGTGTCTTCGTGTTTCTTTTCTGCTAAAGTCTGTGTGGATCATTATCTGTTAAATGGTTCACTTTGTTTTAATAAGCTGGTCAGTCACTCCATCTGTCTGCCTTTTTGTGCTAGACAGTAGTGTTGAGGGGAAAATGTCAAAAAAAACACCTGACTACAACTAAAAACACCACCGCTAATAAGAAGAAGGTGTGAGATTTTCATGAGGTTTAAAAGGAAAATCTGACTTCACTGTAAAACTATATTTGGTGACTAGAGTTAACATGAATCTTAGTCATACTTTTTAATTTTCTTTAAGCGCTGACTCAAGTTTACAAACTGATCAGTGTAGAAAGTCATTTGAAGATCAGTTTTACAGGCTGTTTTTGTGCAAAATTAACATCATGTTAAAACAAGCTGACAATTAAAACATTCTAATTCAAGAAAATAATGAGCATTAACTTCACTATAGTTTTCAAATTGGTGACCAATTTCACAGCCGATGGAGACCTTGAATGTGAAGATGATGATGATGATGATGATGATGATTATTATTATTATCATTATTATTATTGTCATTAAATCATTCATTCATTTTCTATGTCTGTTTGATTGTGTTACATTTGTCATAGATGAAATGCACCAAGGGTTTGTCTGTTTTCTGTTATTGTCTCTTTAGGTTGAACTAAAGGTCCATGATGATGCAAAATAACAATAAGCAATGATTCCCCACAGATGCATTAAAAATGAACACATTCTAAAGAGCCTGTTTCTGCCACTAATGCAAGGAGTAAAAATAGATCATTTGTTTATATTTTTACTCATTTCTGTAGCAAAATCACACTGGCTCATTTTTAACTCTAATAATGTCAATTAATGAGTCAATATGAAGTTTTTGGAAAGCATTTGTATGATTTTCTACAAACTTTAAAGCTACACTGAACTTTCTATGAACTTTTGACCCTGTGAGAACGTGAAGAAATAAATGCAAGACCAAACTAAAATGTATGTCTTCTATATTCTGAAAACACAGAGGCTCAGGTGAGTAGAAGCCTCACACCTCAGCGTCCACACATTCTCTGTTGTATTTTACTCATGGGGCTCCTTTTTTAACTTCTTCCCACCACTGCATTGACTACATTGGCTCAGATAATGTCTCTCTATGCTCACCTAACCAGAGGTGCCCTCTGGTACCCCACAGAGGTCTGCACCATGTGCACATTATCCCACCAACGCCGCTGCAGAACACAGGACCAGGAGCGGACAGATGTCACATCTCCAGACGGACAGAAGTCGGGCGTGTTTCCATAGGAAAGGCTGCACACGCTCACATCTATCGCAACGCAGACTCATTATGGACTGTTGATGGGGACACATCATCTGCCTTTGGAGCTGCAGCGTCCGTCACCTGCTGCCTCTTTACAGCTGCTCATAGTTAATGTAAGTGCAGTCGGTGGGTACAGATTTACATCAGGGTCGTGGAGAAGACACATTTACAGAGCGTGAGCAGTCGCAGTGGTGTGAAAACAGCTTTATTCCTGTCTCTTGGCTTCTGGTGCGCTCATTGAGCTTAAAATATTACAGAGATAAGTCTAATTGTAGCCCCTGTTTGGTTGAGTTGTGGATTTAATAAAATGCTGCTTCCCTCCCAGAGGTATTCTGGGAGTCTGTAGAGGGATGGTACTTTAAGTGATGTTGGATGCGTTCACTTAGATTTTCAATAAAGCAGAACCTGAAGCTCCTGCTGCTCTGGGGTTGGTGTTGGCCTCAGAGTGTGTGTGTGTGTGTGTGTGTGTGTGTGTGTGTGTGTGTGTGTGTGTGTGTGTGTGTAAATGTCAAGCTATTTGTTTCCCAGGCTGCGTCACACTTCCTTTGTTAACTTGGCTGTCCGGTGCACTTTGAAGAACATCTCACTATTCTGTATCCTGTAAACAAATCATTTTCCCAGCACAGAGTAAAACACAGACTTGAACTGTCCGCGCACATGCACGTCCTGCACGTGCACACGTATTAATGGAAATCCCACCTGCACATCTGCAGGTTCGCTTACAGATGTTTATCTAAAAACAGCAGGAGTCCACTTCCCATTTTCCCACTACTCCACCACCTGATCCAGGAAAAGACAGTTCTGTGGATATTTTTTTCACACTTTGAGCGGCATTTTCCTGGCAGCGGCGTATGCGTGGGTGGAGAGCCATCAGTCATATTTTCACATGGCTCTTTCAGCAGAGGCCAGATGGTCCCTTTGCAAAGTCTGACCCGACAGCCACGACAGCTCATTACTGTTTGACCAGCTACTCAGGCTGCAAACAATGCTGCGCTTTAACAGGAGCCTCAGTGGCGGAGGCCACATGTTGCTCAGTTGTGGAGCCACCCCTTGATTTAATGCTTGAGGGACTGATGGATCTGTTTCACGTGTGTTCTTATATATTTCACAGCAGCAGTTCTCAGCAGGTCGGACAAAGAAACCTGCTCAAACGATCCCTTAACTGTCTGCAAATAATGTCCAACAGAAGGCTGCATTAAAACTGCACCTAAGACTGCATCTGATTTAAAGCATTCAACCTTTCCTCTGTTTCACAGACTCGAAAATAGTATCTGTCTGCTGCTGGTGGTGGAGGTGGAAGCTCCTTCTTGGCCTGAGTCCTGCTGTACCTGTCAGTAAATGTGACGCAACTGCATTCACAAGTTTAACCCATAAAGACCCACACATCCACCACCATCCACTGAGCTAAACTGTTTAATACCTGTTGATCCACTAATCCTGTCAATACATGTCAATAATTGGTGTAAATACAGTTATTCGTCTTTTCATGGTCATCAGATATGACCCATTTGGACGTTCAGAGACTCCGTAGTTACCATGGAAACACTGTCATCTTCTACACCAGGTTTGTCAAACTCATTTTCTTCCAGGGGCCACATTCAGCCCAATTTGATGTCAAGCGGGCCGGACCGGTAAAATAATGACATTAGTAACCTATAAATGATGACAACATTTTCTCTTTGTTTTAGTGAAATAAAAAAAACAACAACGTTAAATTATGAAAATATTTACAAACTATCCTTTCACAAAAAAACATGTGAACAACTTGAAAAAACTGAAATTTTGTAAGAATAAA
>JAPQRQ010000026.1:19341115-19357810 GCA_037367365.1 Apogon talboti | reverse complement strand
GCCCTGCGATGAACTGGCAACTCGTCCAAGGTGTACCCCCCCTTTCACCCATACGTAGCTGGGATCGGCTTCAGCAATCCCCACGACCCTTGTGAGGATAAAGCAGGTTCAGAAGATGAATGAATGAATGAATGAATGATAATATATTCTATAAACACATTAAAATTAGCATTAGCAGACCTACTTAGCAGGCTAGCTGACAGACCATGCTAGCTAGTGTTGCCAAGTTCAATAAACAGGCCAGGCCAATTTAATAAATGTAAATCCTATGACAATTTTCTTAGTGAAACTCCTGAATGACAACTACAACACAGGTTTCTGGTGAGAGAACAACAAAGAGAAAAGCTGAAATAGCTCAGTTGGGAGAGCGTTAGACTGAAGATCTAAAGGTCCCTGGTTCAATCCCGGGTTTCGGCAGATATACAGTATGTCGGGTTTTTGGTTATATACTCCTGACTCTGGGTACACACAATTACAATTAAAACATGATCAATAAAACATAAATAATGATCAATTAAAAGAGAAGAGTGCAGATAGAACACTCTCAGTTGTTCTATGCACAGCTGAACAGAGCCGTTTTCAGCCTGGACTTAAACACTGTCAGAGTACTATAATCAATTTCTAAATATGTGTGCAAAAAAGTCAATGTAATACAAGTGTAACTACTGCACACTCGCTCAGACAGTTTTCCCATGGAACTACAGCTCTATTTGTACCAGACTAGTCAAAGGTTTCCTCCAGTGATTTGGAAGTGAATCCCCCAGTCTGTATTTCCTGTGGTGCATTTGTACAGAGTACGCAGTCTGTATTTTACTGAATTTGCTGACATTATTCCCTGGTTCTGATATGAAGGTTCACCACTGGAAAAGATAGAAGATACAGACAGAAAAATGTCCCTTACTCTGGGTGTCAGAGATGTCATCCATCTCATCATCTTTTGATAAGTCACTTTTCTTACAGATTTAAGTTTGGAATATCTATGATATACTGTGAAGCCCCTGAATTTCCATCCAAAACACTTCTAAAACTTTCATTTATCACTGCCAGCACAGCCTCCATAGTCCTCAAGTAGTAAATAAGCAGAATAAAAGCAAATGACTCCAGATGAAGCAGATGTCAGTTTGCATGGGACTAATGTTATCACAGGACGCCTGTGTCTGCTGAAACAGGCCATTTATGTTGGAATCTTTATTTCACAAATTACAAACATGGTAATTATCCCAAGATTACAGACAACCTCCACAATTATTACAAAATACTGAAAGTCAAAGTAATGCAAGGTCTGTGCAACAGAGGTTTAAGATGGAAGAATCCAATCTTCACTAATTCCATCATTCTTACTCTTTTCTGCTGTTTCATTATCATATCCCTGTCACTCAGTGAACTACAGTGGTGGTAAAAAGTTTTTGGACATCCCATACATTTGTGATATATTGCATTAAGAATTGTTCCATTCTCCAAACCTACATGCTCCCTTCTGCACATGCTCAGTTACATCCAGGTCAGAACAGGATGTTTCAGCAGATAGTGGATTACAGCCAAAGCATTACATGTTGAAACTGTCCAGAATTTAAACATTTTAAAAATCCTTTGTATTGGTGTCTGTCTGATGCAGCCACACCTTTTGAAACACAAAACACATTTTTTTTGCAAATATTTGTAATTATATTTGAGATTGTGTAACATTTTAAGGGTGTCTAAGAGGGTATTTCCCAGTAGTTCCAGTACTTCATTGTAACTTTCAAAACAAGTGGGTATTTGTTTCATCAGAGCAGATGAGATGAGACATGCTGCCAGACGTACAAGCAGACTGGCATAATGTCATGAAACAAAGATCTACTTGTTTGGAGCCGACAGAGTACAGTATGTTTGGCAGTGTGTTGTGCCTGGAGCCAAACACGGTGGTTAATGGTGTAAAATCCACTGTGTGTCTCTTCTTGCGGGCTGTGCTAATGAGGATGATTTCATGAAGTACATGTGTATATGCTAACATGTTATCAACTGAATACAATTGACCATTTAAGTTGAGTTCTTCATGTCATTGATTCATCCCTGACTCCAGTTTGACCCGGGTCAGTCCGAGGGCAACTGGGGCCCCACAGGACTGAGATTCTACAGACGGACATAAACATCAAAGCACTGTCACTCAAACACATGTCCATTCTTTCTGTTATAATAGCCTCTTTTGGACTGATGTATGGGAGAACTGGTTGATTCTGAATATAGGGACAGGAGTGGAACAGGGGAATGGTTTTAAGCATATGTGAGATCATTACTTGATATTTATCTGCTTCCTTAATTCTCAGAATATTAAAGAATCCAGAGACACTGGAGGCTCAATCCAAGTCTTGAGTTCATGTTCTTTTTTCTTTCTTTTCTTTCAAAGTAGCTTGTGGCTGCATTCGTGCTGCTGAGACCGGACAGCCCAGTATCACAGATGTTACTGTGGATTCCATGTAGAGTTCTGAGTGTTGAATCAACGTTGGATTTTCAACGATATTGACGTTGAATCAATGTTGATTCAACCATCATCATACATTTAAATTTCAGTTGATTTTAAATTGAAATAATGTTACTGAATCAATGTTGGTTCAACCATTATCTAAAAGGTATACTAGGTAAAAAAAAATCAAAGTTATGAATTACTGAACAAAATAAAACAGGGTTTATTTTTTTACATTCATGTTTATTTTATTTTGTTCAAAAATACAGTTTAATTTGGTTTAACAATCATTGGCCAAAGTATCCTGTAAACAAACAATCATTTTTCTAAAAGGACTGCTACAATCTCTAGCTTTGGCTTAGCCAAAGTAATTTATTTTTCCTAAAACAACAAGTGGCTCCTGGCATAACAAACCCCGCGAAGAAAGAAAGAAACAAACCGACCCAGGGTAACACGAACAAAAGGCTGCAACCAGGGCTCCACTGTTGTACCCACAGCTCATGTGAAGAGGACACTGCGAGAGAGAGGCAGAGACAAATTCATGTCAGCACACATGATGGAACTTTTTGCAGAGCAGACAGTAATTACTACAAAGCAACTACTTATGCAAACAGCAAATTAGGAATGTCAAATGCACCTACATCTAAATCTTTCTGCCTCCTGCACACCAAGGGGCGGAACGTAGCCAGTTCTTGACTATGTCGCTGAAGGCCTACTGTGTAAGTTTTCTGTCACACTGTCGAGCAGCAACTGAAAGACATGAATAATTCAAAAGTTGTATGAGATATCTTCAATCTAATTTCATTAATAGGAACTGCATTTCATCACCAGGTTCTACGCACATCCGAAGTGCGCTTCATCACTGCGCATCTCTCCTCTACAACCGCTCCTCACCCCGAGCTAACTCGCTAACCGCGCTCTCTCTCGCCCCATCGCCTTCCTACACCTCAGACAAACACTGTAAAACTTAATTATAATTCCCCCTCTCTCTCCTACCTCTGAACAAAACCAACAAATCGCTTAACAGTCACTAAAACATCCGTAATTCGCTAAAACCTGTAGCCTGCTAATCTCTGGTCTCAGTCTCCCAGTTTCCGCATCCGGTTCAGGTGGGGGTCAACCCCGCCCTTACCTGCAAATGTAGATTAGAATTCGCAGATTCTGCCAGTTTTTTCCGTTTTGAAAAATGACGGAGATATAAAATGAAATATAACGCCCGCCCTACCTCATTTTTAATACTTATATTCACGTTTGTTTGCTCCGTTTCAAAACGTCATATCTCCGCTTGTATTTGCTCTATCAACATAAACTAAAAAGTGGGAGAGTGTTTCAAGTCCGCACTTTCAAATGCAATTGTCATACTTCCGACGCTACGGTTGAAAATGTCATGTGACGTATTAACGCGTCGCATCCATGAGGTTTAGAGTCGGATATTTGTCAAATTAGCAGTGTAGTGTTTCACCAAAGGAGCTAGTTAGCCGCTAACGCTAGGTACAATTTTAGTGGTTCTGGTTCTACTTTATTGCTGTCTGTGTATGTCTCACTTATATGAACACATTTGATTGGCTGCATGTCATACGACTTCAGTTATATTGCCTGTAATTGGTCCATTTGCTGAGTGGCGTGAGTGACAACCTGCGCGTGCTAGCTTCCTACACCGATGGTTAAAATAAAACTTGAATAAAATCCATTCCAGTAGTCTTTGGTCTTGGTCAACAGCCGCACACTTGTACACTCTCAAAGTTAAATTAATAGACGGTCAGGAAATACTTAAGAACCTTTCTAAATATTTTTCTATCTTAAGGTTAGAACTGCTAAAATTGTAGATGGTGTTAGCTGCTAACTAGCTCTATTGACTTTAACCACATAAAATACTTATAGCCATCTTTTCTGATTGAGTGGTGTTTAATTCCACACACACACAAAAAAAAACTTTGAAGAAGTTTGGGGGAATCGGTTTGAAATTAAATATTAGTTCTAGTAGACCCCCTCGCCTAATGGAAAGCAATCATAATTAAGTTAACACTTACCACAAACAAGGGGGAAAGCCGAGCCGCCAGGTGAAGAGAAGTGACGTTCAAAATGGAGCTGGCTGACTGTCTGCTATTTGGACCGTTCCAAATAAGTCCATAGGTGACTTGTGTTTGCTAGTTGTGTGTTGATATTTGTTTTTTATCTTACTTAGATGTTTATTTTTTTTCTTACAGGTTACACACATAACATAAGATTTACACATGATAAAAATAAGCACATGGTGTTTAATTTAAAATATATGAAACCCCTCCCATCAAATGGTCTCACCCAGAGCGGTGCCTCCCCCCATGCATTCCACTGAAACTGTATGACAGCATTGATTCAACATTGATCTAATATTTGCCATTCAACCATTAAATCCAACCATAATTCAATGTTGATTCAATTATATTTTTTCAGTTTAAAATTTTTTCGGTGGTTGATCCACCATCACTTTTCAACCATAACCATAAATCAACCATTTTGACCAAAACTCAACGTTGAAATAACATCATTTGGTATGTGAAGGCTTGGTCAAGGAGGTGTTTGACCAAACACAACAATGAGCCACAGCGTCGCTCCAAACACACCCCTGTCTCTGTAGGAGTGGTCGAACGTGTTGTTGGTCTGTTGTTGGAGCCTCAAACACCTCAGGGGACATCAATACAGAAGAATGAAGAACATCACGGCAAGGCCTATGGAACCCCTGTGAATTCATAGGATCAAAGTTTACTGACAAATACAAATATGGACATTAGTGCAGAGTCTAATGCTATCAGTGTGAACTCACTTTTGCTACTGCTGTTTTCTGAAAACTCAACTGTATCTTTGTATTGTCCAGTGGAATAGTAGTTTAGTCTGTGAAAACAAATCAGATAATGTCCACTTTAGAATACACTTCAGACCAGTGATTGGAAAGTGAAAGTGAATTAACTCCAGAAGTGCAAAAAGTTGAGATAAAACTTCCACACTGCGATGGATTAGACCTGGTTGTAATTCAAGGTCATGGCTGTGTCACATTTTCGATCATGCAGTCATCTGTATCAGCAGTTTTATCTAACAGTAAATTAATCAACATCCTCAAATGGACTTTCTCACTTCTCCTTTGGCTCTCCATCTGTGTCTCTCACAGTCTTTCACAAAGGCTCAGTTCCCCTTCTCCAACAGAAAAAAACGATCCAGTCATGCTTTATGCTTTATAATATGCTGTTTAGTGTCATGTAGTAGTTGTCATGGAGAACTCGCATGGAGTGTTAGATACAACATGTTCAAATCAAGGGTCATAAGCGTATTAAAAGGCACACAGGAGGTAGTGTCCAAGGTAGGGTCAAAGACCTGAACGGACATAAGGACAGATGGACCGAAGACCAGGGTCCGGTGGGATATTTGTGATCCTTCCTCCCAGGTCATTCACTGACTTGTGCACCTATATGACCTGTACTTGATGTGTCAGGTACATGTTCATTACACAAAGCAACAACATGGACACAGGGTCTGATGCCATCATTTTCTAATCTTTTTGTTTTTTTCCTGATTACACAGATACAGAGCAATAGGTTTAGTTACCAATGTGGGATATTGAGATCATACATATCCACTACTGAAATGTACAAATCCAGTCAAATTCAAGACTAAACAAGTAATGTACAGGGCAAGAAATAATTCCAGACAATTTACAAAAAATATGTAGAGAAAGACAGGGGTGGTAGAAGTTAATTTAAGAAAAACTGAAGGTACAAACTACAATGAAAAGAATAATCACATAACAATAAGTGGGGTGAATTTGTGGAATGATTTGGAAGAGTTGAAATAAACATTAATCACTTTTTTTAAAAATGTACAATGATCTTTTGCTGTCGAGCTTTAGGGAAGAGAGTGGATGTTAACTCACTGGTAAATATTGAAACAACAGGAGTGTAGTTTAGGTGACTTGGCTGATATGTAGAGGAGTACATGTGTATATTATGTATTTTAAATATTGTATGTATATAAACTAATATGGTTTATATGTTGAATCCATCTTCTGAACCTGCCTTATCCTAGACAGGGTCATGGGGGTGCTGGAGCCTGTCCCAGATACCTGTGGGCGAAGGCGCGGTACACCCTGGACAAGTCACAGCTTGACCAATTAACCAATTAGTGCATGTATTTGGACTGTGGGAGGGAGTGGGAGTACCCGGAGAGAACCCACGCAGACATGAATAGAACATGCAAACTGCGCACAGAAAGGTCCCCCCCATAATTGAACTAGTCATATATGGTGTAAGTTACAAAGATGGTTGAATATATTATGAATTATAGCAGATTGTACATTGCATTTATATGGGTTTTCATTTAAGACATCTATAATGGATTATGATGTTGAATTATATATATGATAATCATTATATTGATTGATACAACATACATACACGTTGTATTAATATAGATTGATATAGTTTGTGTGTTGTATTGGGGTAGGAATGAATATGCTTTTGGTTGAGCCTACTCCATATGGAACACATTATGGAATTTCTATCAATTTATGTATATTTGCATTCGGAATAAAGATTTCATTCATTCATTCATTTCGTTCATTCATTCATTCATTAATCTATCTATCCATCCATTCATTCATTCATTCATTCATTCATCTACAAACTGCAGTCTTTAAAAGTCTTCACATCAGAAAGCTTTTTAAGGCATTGGAGTCTCTGCTTCAGTGATCTAAAACACTGTATTCATATGGATGAGACGCCCAAACAGAGAAAAATCTTCATTTTGCAAAATGTCTGCATTAATGTGAATGTAGCATAAATTACATCTTCTTTTAGCCATAAAGAGATTGAAGTTTTTTATTCCATCAGGCAACAGAGGAAGTCTGGATAGCCCCTTTTTTCCACAGCAAAACATCACTAAATGAAATGGTTGGGGCTGAGCCTTTCTCCATGGAAACTGCGTTCAGTATTGTCATGACAACCTTCAACAGAGGGAATAAAATGAAACGAGGAATGAGGGGAAACAATGAGGGAGTAATAAAGGATGACGGGACAAGCCCTGACAGATTCCCGCTCTGACTCTTTCTCCTCTGCCCAACACCATCTTATTTCATGAATCACAGCTCTGCAATCTGTCAATCATCTTCCCTCCAGGTCCACTAATGGAGTTATTCAGGCGTGGAAAACTATCAGCTACTACAAGGATGATTTCTTTGTGCTGATAGAATCATCAAAATATGGCATTAAACCAAATGAAAGGATCCAGGTGGGCAATTATCACCGATGAGCACTGAGACATACACAGGATTAAAGAGGACTGGTGTTTCCTCTGGAGCGGTGTGATAACATGATGGACACTGAGAACAAATTATTCATTTAATGTATGTGAATAATCTTACTCATGTACACGTATACTTGATTTTAGAATCCACATGTTTTGTAAATTTACACAACTCCATTACATTTCAGATGCTAATGCTGTATTATTTACTCCATTATAGCCCTCTGGCAACTTTAATGACTTTTCAGATTACATTTTTTGTGATAAACTGAAATAATTATCCCATGTTCACAATAATGTTTTCTAATCTGTAAAAAAATGTACTTCATTTAACAAAATATCTCTGTCCATGTTACAACAACACAAAAAACTACAACCAGCTACAAACTCTCAGAAGAAAAGATTTCTGTTGGACTCTAAATTGCAGACCTTATAATAATAGACTATATAATAATAAATAATGCTGAATGCAACAGATGCAAATTTAAGTTACCTCAAGTGTTGTTTTGGTGTTTTGAAGTGTATTCTGTATATTATATAGATGTGACCACAGCACAAGTACATATCATCTAATATATTGTCATGACACTTCCATAGATTGAATTACCCAACATAGTAGACAAATCGAGCTCAACCTTAAACATCTGCAGCTGTAAAATGGAACATAAACATTACTGCAACTGTAAAATGAACCACAAATGTAATATAAAAAACCAAAACACTGAATACTGTACTGCACAATAACTACTTTGACATCATTGCATTTTACTGATAATACTTACACAAATAAAACGGCTGAATACTTCTTCTCCACCGGTGATTATGAAAATATCGGTGATGCATTACTGTGACATTTCAAAATGGAGTGACATTAAGTGACACCTTGTCTGCATACAGAGGAGCTGCAAATTCATGTTATTCATTCATCAGTCATCACACAGCCTACCTCTTCAGTGGGTTTGATTAAATATTGAGCTGTTTCTTACTGATGTGTCCAAAGTTGGCATTGTATTTAAAATATACGTGACAACCTCAATAAAAACCTACCAAAAGTTTGTGACTAAATCAAATTGAATGTAAAGTGGCTGCAGAGTGTATAATCATTCTATCTATAGCTTTTAACACAACACCCTGGAATTCAGTTCATCTAATGACCAAAAAAGCAAATGTTAAAGATATATTTTAGGTAGACCTCATTTAAAGTGTTTTGAGTTGATGTTGATAAATACTTTGGAAGAAATATGCATTTACAGAAACAGTATTTCCTAACGTTACTTTGAAAAACCACCTCAGAAAAAAGAAATTCCCTTTAAGCACATTGTTCATGTTGGTTTTCTGAAAAGGGCTGGACAAGCTGTGAGATTAATCTGAATATCATGTTTCATTTGTCACAATAGATGGAGAATTTTAAGAAATACATATCTTTTTTAAAATGTATTTTATTTTTGATTTTTATAGAACAAAAATACAGTTACATACTTACAAAACAAGAGAATATCATCAACTCACAGTGACAGGACCAAAGACAACAGACATACACACGGACAGAAAAAGAAAAGAAAAAAACACAAACAAAACAAAAAAAAATGCATATTGTTCAGAATCAGACAAATGAAGCTAGAACTCAGCGTTTCAAACTACATTCCTGTCCATAAAGTTAGAATGTTTTATTTTCCAGACACATTCCTCTTTTTATTCTTATTAAATCACCTTTGACGTTGTGTAATGATTACATACTGAGTCCCAGTTACACTTTATCAAGAATAAATCACATTTGTCACCATCATTTCACAAGACGGCGTAAACAACATTTTAGTCCAACTTTATGGGCAACAGTGTACTTTATTTTTTCTCATCCTTACAGACAAAATATGAATACCAGTGTTGCCGTATATTGTGAGACAGAGGAAGAGAGTCTTTTGTCATGTCTTCAGCCCAAATCCATTTATCTTTGATAGGAATCTGTCTCTGTGTGAATGCACGGCTCCTGCTTTCATATTCATACATACTCGATGGTTGAGACCCACCAGTGACATCTTGTGTACTCCCCACCCCTCCCCCACATGCTCTCCATCGCCACAGTGCACTTCACAAAACCTCCCTGAACCTCAAGATGTTCCTCATGGGTAACATCGGTAATGACGATCACATCGGGCCGAGGTGATGCTGTGTGGATTAATGTGTTTCTATGTGCGTTTTTGCATGTGAGTGACACAGGGAGGGGGGAACACAGGCAGGCGAGCAGTAATTAGTGTTGCCTGTCATCTCAAATCTCCATGGAGATGTGTTCGTATGCCATCTACACCTTCAGTACATAATCATGGAGGCACCGAGGAGCACAAGGCATGGCTGTGACTGTACAAGATCAAGCAGACTCCACTTGTGTCTGCGCTATAAATAGAGGAGCAGATTAAAGAGCAGTGCTTTACCAACCATGCTGCTCCACTGAAAAATAAACCAAATAGAAAGAAGCACAACATTCATTATTATGCAACCAAATTAAACCAATGGTGACAAGGAGTGCAAGTGGTCTCGCTCGTAAAATAAGGAAAAAAATAAGGAAAATCAATCAATAAATTAAATTTTATTTATATAGCACCAAATCATAACAAAAGTTATCTCATGACACTTTATATAGAGCTGGTCAAAACCAGACTCTCCATCCAATTTACAGAAGCCAACAGAATCCTCCAGGAGCAAACACGTGGTGACACTTGGTGACAGTGGCGAGGAAAAATGTCCTTTTAACAGGCAGAAACCAGGAGCAGACCCCGACTCCTGGAGGATGGTAGTCTGCCTCGACCAGCTGGGGTTAAAGAGAGAGGGTAAAGGAAGGGAAAGAGAGAGAGAGAGAGAGAGAGAGACAGACAGAATGGGGGAGACACATGGATGCACAGCAAACTGAACTAGAACTGTTAAGTAGAACAGCTGGTGTTAGTAGAATTACCAATAACTACAACAAATGTACATAAGTGTTAATACTACTACTACAAATACAAGTATTAACAGTGGATGTACTACTACTGCAACTGTTAGTACAAATAATAGAAACCTCTACAATCCGTGCAACTATATAATAAACACTATTATTACTATATGAATAAATGAATGATGACGATGACAGCAGAAATAAATAATATATAATAAACAATATTATTACTATATGAATAAATGAATGATGACGATGACGGCAGAAATAAATAATATATAATAAACACTATTATTACTATATGAATAAATGAATGATGACGATGACGGCAGAAATAAAATAACCTTGTTCCTCTGCTGGGATGTTGAGCAAATCAGGTAAATGTGGCTCAATGCCACCTGGGATATTTTAAGACCAAATTAAATATATTTTCTTCATATTAGATTGTCTTTCTAAAGAAAAGCACACTTTTCAGGATTATTCTTCTATTTGGAAAAAATGACTTACTTCCCAAAAATAAGGCTTTTTTTATTATTATTATTATTATTATTATTATCCTGTACATTTAGCTTTGGATAGGTGTCTTAAAACCAGAATTAAGGTGTATCCATTGAAAACATAAACTGATTTCCCAAAAACAAGGCTTTTTAAAATGTTATACACTGAAAAAATAACACTAATATAAAGAAGATAAATAAAAATGTTCTATAACATTGTTATGTATTATTCTGAGTAAGTACATTCAGCTTTGGTGGTGTGTCTTAAAACTAGACTAACTGTATCCATCGAAAGTATAAACTAAAAAAATAGGGAAAAATGTAGATAATTTGTGTTCATTAGTAAGCAACAAGAGCCAGTTATTTGAGATCATAAAAGGGGTCGATGAAATAATCTAACTCTGATGTGGGGATATTTATTTTTGCTTTAGCTGGAATGTCTTATTAAGACAAAGATACATCTTCTTATGACGAGATTCTTTTTATGATGGAAAAATATTTTTTACAAGGAAGGAGACTCATTTTCCACAAAAAAAGCCTTTTAATTTCTCAAAATTGCTTTCGTCTTGCAGGGCACTGTAAACATGTAGGAGCTTTGAGTGAAATAAAACACAAAAGATGTTATATTCAACATTGGGAGGAAATGGATTTTAATTGTATTTCTGCATAAGAAACACATGCCGAATGATACAACATCACACTCACACACACACACACTCACACACACACACACACACACAATATCTGACAGTTTGTGTTTCAGTCCATCACAGTCACCTACACAATCCATGATGCAGAAATATGATGTGCTTCTCCAAATCATCTGAGTGTATACACAAGAGGGAAAACAGGAAATGAGGCAAAAATTGTGATTTATCAAAATAATAATCTGTCGTTATTGGTTAACAGTGATTATATGGTGCATAAGCATACCTCTATGTATATACATGGGACAAAAGAGTCAAAGGAAAGGAATGAAACAGAATATTTGACGGTGCTACATACGTAAAACTGTGCTTATAAAGAATTACAGACCTCTGGGTCCGCATAGAAACACGACTGGAGTCGAACTACGATGAAATGAACCCTTTCCTTTGTTTATTAAACATAAGGCCACTATGGTAGACCATGAGGATATATATTCATATATATATATATTATAAGTCAAGAGTGAAAGAACCACAGCTCTTCTTTTATTCCCCCTGGAAATATGTAACAGGTTTGGAGAGAGCCACTCAGAAGTACAAATCTAAGGACATTACTGCACACATTTAAGCTCCATTACTCAACATGAGGCACAAGTGGAACCGATGACATTGGACTGCATGTATGTTTACTAATGATGGTGATGAAACTCTACCATATCATCTATTAGAGTCTACATTTGGTCCTGACTCAACCAGTCAACAGTTAGTAGTAAACAGCTAACGTAACAGACGGACAATACTGCTCCGTTATTATTTGGAATTTTTTTCTCAAGTTAACTTCTCTATTTGTACAAGGATTTACAAACTATTTCTGGCCTGAGCAGTATTTATACCAGTGTGTCTGCTGTGTCTTGGCAAGTATGTGCATGTTGTGTCTGTGGTCAGTGTTAAAAAGCAGTGGCACAACAGAAGGCAGAGACCGGATCAACAACAAAGAGCCGTGGGTCAAACAATGAGCTCATGTGTTCGGCTAACTCTAGTTCACAGTAACAGTTTTTCTGTACAAACCCATATTCACAAGGTTTTGGGTGTTCTTATTGGACGTTTATGAAAATAAGACAGTGATGATGCTTTGAGTTGAAAAAAACTCTTAACTAATTGCATGTGTACAGGCTTCGCTGATTGGAAAAGCAAAGACAAGCATACTAAATGATAAACATAATAATGATATTCACTTTTATGGTATGTCATACTACATTTTATCATGCAACCATGCAAAATGCTTTATAACATATAAATGAGGGTAAATATATCAGGTAAGTCTGCTATGCAACTGATTTTCTACCATTGGGTGTATTATAAGACAAAAGCAAATCACGGTACTGAATAATGAATAATGGAAAATGAAAAATAATCCGGTCTGCAGTTCATTCAGGAAAAGACAAAGCAAAGATGTGAGCAGCATGGACTCCACTGTGAGTTCATGCTTTTTTTTTCTCGCTTCTCAAAGCCAATCAGCATCAGGTCAGAGTGGTGACCTCCGGCTGAGCGTAGTTTCCAGTGGCGGCGAGGATGTCTTTACAGCTCTCTGTTAGGAAACACAGAGGAAAGAAATACAATAGAACACAGTCAGTGTATGATACCAGCATAAAGGAGATGAATTAAACATTTCCAGGCATTACGGGATCAGGGAGGTGATACAGTCTATTGTTATTGCAAATAAATCCCATGAAAAGTCAACAATCTTTAGGTGCATTTCTACACAGCTGATATTATTTGCATTTTCACAGAATGCAGACGAAAAAAAAAAAAAAAAACCCTCAACATATCAGTTTTTCTGCATGAGAGGAGAAGAAGTAATTGCATCAAAGAAGAATAAATGTAAATAAGCGCAACTGAAACAAATTTAATGAATAATTATATGCTTCTGCATGTGTGGAAGAGACTGCAACGTTTACTAATTTAATATAAGAAACAAACAGAAATGACACTCAGGATAGAAAAAAACTCAGAGTTTATTCAAAGGTTATCATATCAGAACAGAGAAAACTGAAGAAAAGGTGACTTTTTCAGTCAAATATATCATTAACTGAACACAAACCCAGTGTGTCCGTCCACTGTCATTGATCCAACTCCATGGGTTTTACTGGTGAATCAATGTTGTAGAAGATGATGGTGTTTCCACGGTAACTACGGAGCCTCTGAACGTCCAAATGACGATGATGACCATGAAAAGATGATGAACTGTATTTAACACCAATTATTGACATGTATTGATAGGATTAGTTTATTAAACAGTTTAGATCAATAGTCGCCAGTGGAGGTTTGGGTCTTTATGGGTTAATAAGAGGGTATTTTGTTGGTTTTCTATAAATTGAATACAAATTTTCTAAACATTTGCATGGAAACCCTTCTTACATGTCAACACCTTCCTTGTGTCATCTACAACATTAAACTGAATAACCAAGTGATTGATTTAAAGGTTCATTGTGTGATATTTACATCTAGTAGTGAACTAGTAACCAGCCGAACCTCCTCACTTCATCATGTCCTACGGTGGCAATAAAAGAAAACGTACAAAAGAAAATAAAAAATGCTGTGGCTACAAACATAGTTCACACCAGCAGAGTGAGAATGTGAGAGTGAATGAATAATGGATCCATAATGTAAAGCACTTTGGGTGCCTTGAAAAGCGCTATAGAAATCTAATCCATTTTTATTATTATTATTAATATTAAAGTTGTGAAATGTTAAACACAAAAATAAAGATAATTAGCAGGCTAGCTGAGACACCATACAGTTCAATATAAATCAATGCTAACATCAGCTAATGCACTGTTTATTATAATTCGGTGATAGCAAACTTAATGACAGAATCCTCAGATGGCATTGTTAATTTAACTCCTTAAACACAGCTACAGCAGAGTTGAATACTTTTGAAAATAGGTTTTAATATATAATCAAGAGCTCCAAATGTGTGATACTGCAGCTGAGCTAACGCTAGCTGTCAATCAAATCCTACATACACATAGACAGACTGACCTGTCAATCACATCAGCCACACCATTAATGATACAAAACGTTTTGGCTTTGGATGATGGAAACTTGTGACGTACTGTATATCTAATATGACCCCTTATGTGGTGGTAGCGGAGGCAGAAGTGAACTATAATATTTTTGTGCAGGCTGTTAACATGTCGTTTCCAGCTGAAATGTTGTTGAATTTAACATGGAGGTCTGGAAGGATGGCCTTTTTGCAGCTTGGTTGGACATTCATCTTACGGCAGATTGTGACACTTGCATATTGGCGGAGGTCGCCGCTTGGCCTTAACCCAAACTAGTAGGTGACGGTTAATACACCTTAACCTTGGGTGACACTAACCATAACAGAAAAACCCAGTAGACAGTCTGCTCTGACCTACACTGTAACACATGGAGGTCTATGTGAGGGCGACCCGCTCCGTCTGGGATATACTGGACGTTCTTCATTCTGAGGTACTGAAAACTTATATTACTTTTGTTGATTTTTAAAATTGCTATTTTCAGCTGATTATATACTAATGAAAACATAATTATCTCACTGAGCCTTTACAAAAATCTACAACTATTTGGACGATTGATAAAATTTTCATTAGACACGCCAGCGCTTCCTGTACATCTGTTACTGAAATATGAGGACCATTCTTTTCATATCAATACACTTTTATTTTTGATTAAGTTAAAAAAAACCCAACAACTTTACAATAGGTTGCTTTTTTAACATTGTAAAAGTAAAGAACTCGCACCCTAAGGATGTTTTGGTTGACATTACCCACTGTTTCTCACCAAAGCTGGGAACCCTACAATAAAACGACACTGGCTGGTTATTTTACTTTCATTTCCAACTCTAAAAAGTCACAAATTCAGCAGATCCAAACTTCAGACGACAGGGGGAGGCTTCCGTCTTGACCACCCATGCTGTTAATGGAAACCTATTAGTGGCAATCATCCAGACGACTCACTGGGGAATGTGGAAGCTCGTCTGAGCCGCAAAGCCTTTTCTGTGTTTGTCTGTATATCCGCCTGCTGCTTCCTCTTAGCAGCACTTGAACGCTTCATCACACCATTATGCACTCATCGTAAGGACAGAAGCGGGCGGCTGTCACATCGCTGACACGAGGCATTTACTAACAGGACACCACTGGTTTTTGTATGTTTTTATATCTGTGCAACAGTTCAGTGTGTGGGATTTAGTGACATCTAGCAGTGAAGATGCACATTACAACAAACCAAACTTAAAGTGGCTGCAGAAGATGTAGGAGAGGATTGTAATTCTGGTCCACGCTCAAACATAACAGATGGCAATAATTTAAAACAGAAAAAAGAAGAATCATGGGCCCAAAGAAATAAACAGCCATCACAACAACACACATCTTATTCTTATGTGATTATACTCAAATAAAACTTAGGAATAATCATTTTCTGTGACTACTGTTACTAACCCTGGTCCTCACAGATTTTACACACCTGTCTGTTAAATGACAGCTGTTACCGACACTGTCAAAGGCTCATGTGATGCCCTTAACCATCCAGTGTTTTGCCTCCACCACAGGCCAGGACTCCATTTCCTGCCAATGATAACCATCTGAGCGTCTTCAGATCTGCATCTCTTTCCGACCACACTGTCCTGTTGAAATATTATCCATACCTTACATCCTGTAACCCCGAAATTGCCTTCACACCATTCCCTATGGGCAGAGCTCTGAAGTGCAGACACAACAGCTTCAGTCTATTTCAATCACAACTCAAAAACGTGGATTATTAATTTTGTACCGGTGCAGTTGTTTTTTTGTTTTATTTAAACATTGTTAGAAAACAGTGTGAGTCCACATGAACCCTATTCTGCAGATAATGTGCATTAAAATGTGT
>JAPQRQ010000026.1:19315835-19328148 GCA_037367365.1 Apogon talboti | reverse complement strand
ATCAGTGACAGTGGATGGACACACTGGGTTTATGTTCAGTTAATGACAGATTTTGCTGAAAAAGTCACTTTTTCTTCTGTTTTCTGTGTTTCTAATATAATAACCCCCGACTTAAATCTGAGCTTTTATGAACATCTACATGATCAGTGACTTAAATATGGGAAGATACCTGATTCTTACTGAAAGAAATGCAAAAAACAGAGGATAATAGTGTAATAAATGGTGATAAATCACTTAAGTAAGGTTAAGAGAGAGATAAATTCATTTGGGAACTGCCACAAAAACAGCAAAGGATCTCTATGGGTTAAGAGTCTGAAATGGTCATAATAGTATTCAGATTGTGTGTATAATATATATACACACACACACATATACAGTATGCAAATATATGTACACATATATGCACATACACATATTTTGTCAAAAACTCAAGCCTCAGCTGTAGCTTCCACCTGAACTGCTGCTCCAGATCATAGAATGTTCATACAATAGAAAATAATTTCTTCCATTTTTTAATTAATATGGCCTTTAATGAATGAATTAATGTTTGCTCCTTGTACAAATTCAATGAGTGCAGTCTGTTTCATGGTTAACACATGCAGACACACTAAATCTGTTTCCAACTCTTCCAGCTTCTTTCTTTTTTTTTTTTTTCAGGTTTACTTTGTTTCCACTCTGGTTTCACACCTGGTGTTTCTTCTGACCGTCAGTCACATCTCTGTATTGGTGTCATACACAGATCTGTGATGTTTTGAGCCCAACGCTGAACACATTATCACACTCTTATGACGCTGAACGACAACAGAGCACAACGAAGTCCCATCATGACCGTGGACGCTCGGTACAAGCCGTCAACCTGCTGCTGTTCAGATGCCCGTGATCAGCCTGCAGACCCTGACAGTGTTTCCGTTTACTCAAATGCCAAATGGTTTATCCCTGACCTAAACAGAGCCGGGTATCTGCGGGCTCTGCAGGGAGGCACACACGAAGGCACTGGACTCTGCTCATAAAAGGCTCCCCATGAATGTCTAACAATAACAGGCCTGGGTCTGACCTCACACCTGTGTGTACGCAGCGAAAGGTCTGTCACTTCTCTTCTAAAGGCCTGTCCACCACTTCCAACCATATCTGTATTCCTATTATTTGTCTGAGAATATTTACTGGGTCTTTTGCTCAGTACGTCTTATAAGTATTTAAATGTGTCTCTGTAGTTTACTTAAAGCAGGACACAAACGGACGCCACAACATCATGTTTACAGCTCGGTGTTGGAGACTTTAAACAGCCGTGGTGCTGGAGTGACGGCTAGAATGACTTTTTCACCGCAGAGTGTTTCCATGCCGGTCTGCCGAGCCCGATGGTGTTAAATAAGCACCAGTGGATTGTGCAACAACTGCGTGAACACTTTTTCTTTTCATGTTCGGCTGATGTGAACACTGCTTCTAAAATCCTCATAAAGTTTAATGTAGAGCTGAGTGTTGGACATTATTTAAGCTGAATTTAAACAATCGGATCAAGAGACAATACATTTTTATATCATATTTTATATCACAAATGGTTCCACATAAACCACTGCAGGTAACAATGCAGACACTGTGTTAAATATCCAACACGTCCTCATGCCTAAGTATAAGTCTATTACTCCTGAAATGACATATGCACAAGGTTCACAAACTCAAAACATCATACATAACTTGCCTTTTCATGATTTTTCAGTTAGTTAGGGAAACACCTATCTGACCAACATTACCAGAGTAAACACAGTATTTACCTTTGTGTTGAGGGTAAAGCATGTGTTTCTTCACACAGCACCAAAAGCTCATTAAAAAGCCTCAACACGTACATGAACACCAGTATTAACACCGCATTATCTGGGGTGGTTGGGCTGAAAATACTACAGGTGTAAGGAAACACATGGTACACACAACTACTGTAATATGATGTTTTGTGAATCTCTTATCCTAACATTTTTTAATTAATAGTTTATGTTTACGTCCAAAGACTGACAGAATTCTAATCCAGACCAAACACTAAGTCAAACAGTGTATTAACAACATAAAATGTTCCTGTCACTGTTTGTCAATATCATGATAAATGTCAAATCATCATTTCTTTTAATGTTAAAGGCTGATTTTTCATTATTTTCTTGCCTTTGTAGATCCACTGTGATCTGTATGTTGTAACACACATGTGTAAATGATAAACTGAGGCAGAATACCGTTAAAATCGCACTTATTTTTCTTAAGAAGTGAAGGACGCAAATTAATGTCAACTTGTATGTTGCCAGTCCACTGTTCTTCTCAGTAAATGTATCCATTAGTTATCACAACATTCCACTAAAGCTCCTTGTTTTTCTGATGATACAGATTATGATCCGAATGCTGAGTTCTGGCCACGTCACTGGAGCAGGGTATGATTAAGTATTTTGGGAAACGAATGCTCAATACTGGTGCCAAAAAGGCACCGATCCAAGGTCATGAGGTGTCAGACGGAGCTGAGGGTCCTCGAGGGGACGTCTGCGAGTCCCAGCTGTGAGGTTCAGAGTGGGAGGGGGTGAGGGAGGACGGTGGGAGTCGAGCAGGTTGAGCATCCGTGTGCAGCAGCTGGGCCGTCCCATCGCAGCCGTCACCTCCAGCTGTTCGGCAGTGCACTTTGTCAGTAACACAAACATGTGACGCTCAGAAACAGCGAGACTTCTGGGAACTCGGCAGCTTTGACCACCAGACAAACTGCCACCGCCGCTTCTGTCGTGACCATAGTGGTAAGACTACAAACCAGGACAGGAGGTTGTAGTCCAGTAGTCAGTCCGTTTGTGACCACACATATGCGTTTCTCAGTCTGTGTGTTTAGATCCAGTCTGATATATGTGACGCATGTATGTACAGCAGGAAAAACTAAAAAACCAGCTTCTATAACCTCCTGGGGCTTTCTGTCCACGTATGAGGACAAGAAATTCACAGCCTTATACAAAAAAAAAACACAACTGTCCACTGCAAATGACATTCCATAAAAAATTTTAAGAATGCATCTGAAAAAACTGTTGCATCACGATGTTTCCAATATAAGCAATTATTGAATTAAAAAAAGCCAAAACTCAAAAACCTGTGGGGCTCCTGAGTCTGAGGAGGTTATATAAACCAAACCTGGTCATATTTAATGTGAGCTCTCTGTGCACTTAACATGTCTTTAACCCTTTTGTTCAGACAATATGACATTTATTGCATTCATTTTCTGATGTTTTCTGCCAGGTTTCATTCAACACATGTCAAATGTTTCTAATAGTTTGTGCTGCTTCTTGTCGTGGGGTCAGGGGTCACACTAAATAGTAACTTTAACCTTTAAAACCCAATTACTGTTTTTGTGTGTCTTTTAAGGCTGCATTTTCTTCTATCTGAAGAAAAGAGAATGAGACATGAGGCTTACACTGTCAGGGACTGACAGCAAGGGTATGTCCCCAAAATCCCCCCAATCCTCTGCTATATAATAAATGACACAATGCACAAAAGATACCAGCTTAATTTTGGATGATCGATATGGACCAAATTTGAGCTTGAATGGCCCACTATATCTATTAATAATGTCCAAAAAAACAGATTTTCCAACAGAAGCGCCCCCAATTGGACAAATGATAATACTCATGGAACACCCAAAATCAACAGGGTTCTTCCCCTTGGGGTCACCTATGATGGTGCTAAAGGGGTATAGTTATCACATACGTTTACATCCAGCCTGAATAATGTCAGAAAATTATTTGTTTAGATTTAGATATTTGTTAGACGATCAATATGAGCCAAGTTTGAGTTTGATTGGCCGACCATGTCCTTAATAATGCCCAGAAAAACTGATTTTTCAACAGAAGCTCCACTAACCATTTGGAAAAAACACACACATATGACATCATGCAAACTCAAGGTAGTGGCATGAAGAAAGATAATTGTTAGACAATCGATATGAACTCAGTTTGAGCTACATGGACCTGACAGTGGCACAGTAATGGTCACAGAACCACTTTTTCCCCACAAAACTCCACCTAGTGAATGAGAACGGCCCCATATGAACCCTGGATGGTTCCAGAACATGGGCATTTGTAAGACCATCAATATGAACCAAATTTGATCTCAATCGGCCTATTATTGCTTGATTTATGTCCGAAAAACTGATTTTCAACTGAAGCGCCTCCATTTGGTTGACTTCTAATACTACAGCAGCTGAACTCCATAGGTTCTTTTTTTGTTTATATATTTATTTTCCCTGTTGCTCTACTGTGCTGCTCTTCACCCTTCTTAATTGCCCCTTGGGGATAAATAAAGTTTTTTCTGATTCTGATTCTTCCTCTAGGGGTCCCCTATGTTGGTTATCAAGGGAGAAGAAGTCCAACCACATCTGTCCTAGTTATCGCCTTCACACCGTAGATGTACAACGGAGGCGTTCAGGGTCAAACCGTTATAGCCCCAAAACTCAACTTTGGGGATATGATAAATGTGCACGCTCATTTCAACCCTGCAAAAACAACAAAGCTAGAATCGGCCTGTAACTTTAGCCCAGTGCTGTATGTACAGTATGTTTAGTTGTTACCCTGTCTGGAATTTGGTCAACTGTCTGTTCCAGGATACTCTAACTGAAGACATTTTTAACTTTGATGAGTCTTTCCTGATTAAATAAAGGTTTAATACAATAAAAGAAAAAAGCACCAACTTTCATTTTGGATGTTTTGCACAGTACATCTCTCCGCTCAGTGTCACTGAATCCAATCTATAAATAAACATAAAGCAAGAACAAATAACAACTATAACAAATTAAACAACACAACAAAAGAAGAAGATAGGAGTATGGCTGCCAATTAAACAACAGATTGCCATTTTTTCTATGACAAGGGTCACTGATCACTTCCAATGTAAAAATCAAATTATTTATATGTATATACACAAAATTACATATACGTTTGTTTGTGAATGGTAAATCCTTTTCTAAAAGAAAAATAATAAATAAATAATGATAATAAGTAATAAAAGCAGAAAAGTGGAACCACCTCCATGTTCCTTCACACAGGCATCCAGTCGTACCATTTTTTCCACTTTTTCTGCAACCGTTCTTTTTCTAGTCTTCATAAAGAAGTCAGTCTTTCCATTTCTTGAATTTCTCTCATAATTTCCAACCAATCTCCAATTATTGGGGGGTCAGTCTGTAGCCATTTCAGACAGAGACGTTTTTGCGATAAATTAACTGCACAGGCTGACACTCAACGATTCGATTAATTGCGCGGCTCTAGTTGCAGCCCAGTCGAGACTGTCTGTTTCTTTTCTTTTTTATATTATTTTCTTTTTGATTTTTCACAAAACAACAGTACAATTACATACATACAAGATAAAGCGACCTCACCGGCCCACCGCAAGCGAGCCAGAGACAGTCGATCACAGACATAAGGAAGAGAGAAGGAAAGAAACAAAAAAGAAGAAGAAACAAGGGAACAGAGACATATGTTGACCTCACACCTCCTCGGTCCTACAGTCCTGCTCCACTACTTCAAGCTTGATCGATCTGATGTGCTGGTAGATTTTCCATATAGTTTAAAAATGGTTGCCATATCGTCTGTTTCTTTTCTAGAGTAAAGGGAAAAGCCAGTTGACCTGCAAAACCAGAACTTTGCATTGTTGATATTACCGTTTCTGTGGAAGCAGGATGATATATTAAGAGTATTTACTGATTCCCTTATTTAAGTCTGCAAAGAGTGCGTTGCAGACTTTATGATGCATCTCGCAGCAAGACCCCCGATCTATTTTCAGCAAACAGCTTAGAAGCCAGCAGAATAAACAACCGGCATAATCACACAGGATTACATGCCGGTTTCGCAGAGAATTCAGTGTTATAAGTCTCCCTAACGAGGCTCTGCTGCTTTGATGATGTGTGAAAAATCAAACCCTGCGTTTCATTCACAGAGCGAGCGGCGAGAGGTGTCAGCCCTGCGGAAGCCGAGCTGGGAGGAAGAAGGGGATCTGCTCCAAAAACTCCTTCATTATTTATCACCCAGGTGCCACATTCAGGCAAACTGGAAGGTGTCTGAATAACTTTTATGATCAGCCATGAGAAAAGCCAGAGATAGTAACAGATATTCACTGATGTTTTCTACGAAAGACAACGCTGCTTCAATGACACTGATTTTAAGAAGAAAAACTGATGAAGTGACATTATATCCGCAATATTTTTCAAGAGGTGACGAGTCAGTTTAGTGTTTATAAGACAGAACTTTCTACCGATGTTGTATTTTGCCAAATCATTTCCAGGAATAATATTTATTAGAAGTAAACAGTATCAGATAAACCTAGACTGATTCGGAACAGCTGTATGTGTCAAATAACAGAATATTTAACAGAAAACAGTCTGGAAACATTTAGAATGGGATAATAAAAGTATGCCACATATAAAGCAGTTCATTCATTTGATTATAAATCAATAAAATTTGCAATCAGCCATCAATATTTTTATCCCAAATAAAAGCTACCAGACCTGGAATATCCCACACCTCCTTACTCCTTGATCTCATAACAAAGCTGAATTGATTTCTCAATGTGGGAGAAAATACGCTGCTCTTTTCTGTGGGAAAGGCGCTTTTAATCGCTCACCGCTGATAACAGTTTTCAGCCATTTACCACAGCAGTGATTAATTACAGCACAGCTACAGCATTAATGAAAGACTGCATTACAAGACAATTAAAGAAGTTATCTGACTGGAGCTTAGTGTCTTTAAGTTTCTTCTTTCTGTGTCTGTAACATGTAACCAAACTAATTTCACTGGTGTCAGTGCTATGACGCTCATCTGAGACAGAGAACAGAAGAACACATCCGTCTAATACCTTCCGAATCTATGTTGAGGCTGTTATAATTATTCTAATGTACACAGAGTGCAT
Organism: Apogon talboti; assembly: GCA_037367365.1. Classification (NCBI taxonomy): domain Eukaryota; kingdom Metazoa; phylum Chordata; class Actinopteri; order Kurtiformes; family Apogonidae; genus Apogon; species Apogon talboti. The sequence goes on along the minus strand of JAPQRQ010000026.1, from coordinate 19,321,245 downwards.
CCCACCATTATTCCCATTGATAGGTACTGTAATTATTTCTGTTATGTTTAGTGACAACTGGTTTATTGAGGTTGTTCTGAAAAACGGTTCTGTTTTATCAGTGGACGCTTTATGGCTTATAAAGAAGTATTTGAACAACCCAAATTTGTGTATGTTCTCATGAGGAAACACACACCTGCACCAGTGACACTTACATTTACATGAACTGCAGCAGCTGGTTATGGCTAATGAGAAAAAAATACATATGTGATTTAAATACAGTTTTTGTATCCTTCATTTAACAAGATGATATCCGCACTGAGATTAATGTTTTCCTAGATTAACCTGGTCAAGAGAGTCGAATAGAAGTGGTTACAACAACAAAAATAGACTTTGAGTTAAATACTTTCATGCACAAATGGATAAATGCAATAGCTGGTGCCATACAACCCCATACAGCTGTTGGTGTTAGTCTAGTTTTAATGCAGTGGTGCCTTCTGATTATATTATGGACAGTAGATGGTGAAATATTCAAAGTATTCACAATTCTACATTGAAGAACAGTAATCTGAAGTCATTATAGAATACGTAGTAGTTTGTGGCAGGTTGGTGAACCTTTCAATGTCCTTCTGACAAGGAAAGACACACCTGTCTAAGATGACCTTTTATTTCAGGGTGTCAAATATAAGGCCCATGGGCCAAAACCAGTCCATCAAAGGTTCCGAGCTGACCCGCAGGATACATTTGCAAAGTTTAAAAAAATTACACTGACAATATTAACAGTCAAGGGTGTCGAATTAAATTTATTTCCAAATTCTAAACTCCAGAATTTGAACAATGTTCTGCCTGTTACTAAATGTTTTGTGCCTTTGTAGATCCACTGTCATCTGTTAGTTGTAACGCACGTGTAAATGATAAGTTGAAGCATAATGTTGTTACTATTGTGCTTATTTTTTCTTAAGAATTTTATTTATTTTTTTTGTGAAAGGATAGTTTGTAAATGTTAACATTTTTAATTATTTAAACAAAGAGGAAAACTTGGGAGTTGTCACTATTTATAATTCTAATTCTTATTATTATTATGCCACTGTTTTACTGGTCTGACCCATTTGAGCTCAAATGGAGCTGTATGTGGCTCCTGACCTAAAATCAGTTTAATGCCCCTGTTCTCTTTTATTGCATCACTGGCCTGTTACCAATTCACCCATTAACTTTCAGTGTTCCTCCAGCTCTTTCTTTTCTAACTTTTCTTTCTTTTTGGACATCTGTTGCTGCCATAAAATTCAAAAATTACTGGACTTTTTTTTTTTTTTAAATCACACATTTTCTCAGTTTAAAACACAAAAACAACTACAGTTCAGTCACTCGAACCAACCTCCTTTAAAATGGAGTTCGGTAAATTTGCCCAAAGTAATGAGCTCTGACAGTTTCAGGTCCCTCTGTAAATGATTACTGTCAGAGGTGGCAGCATATTGGAAAGCTTTTCCTCTGATCTGAGTCTTGGGATGAAAATTCCTATAAAGCTTTGAGAACACAGACCCTATCGATTTTGGTTTTATGTACGTATGTATGTTAAAAAATAATAAATAAATAAATAAACAAGCAGCCTAACATGAGCTCTATAAATATAAACGATGCTAACCATAATATTGCTGATTACAGTGCTCTTTTACATCCAGATGTGTAAATACACTCATGTACATTAATCTCCTACATGTTCATTTAAGGGATCATTTATTTCCTTTTGTATGTTTGTCATGTACAGATAAGTGATGATGATGGTGTTGATGTTTTCCAATATCAAGTCTCATCATGATAGGTTAGAGTAGCTGGTTTAGGTTCACTAGAGCTCATCATACCCTTACACCACTGGGCACACTGGGTAAAAAGCCTGTTCGTTCTGTCGCTGTGTGCCTTTTCGTTGTGTAAGGATGTCTCCTTTTGGCAGATTTACTGACACTGCAAAGTGTAACACCTACACCATGAAGGGTTGGAGCTGTCTCTGTGTCTAGACAGGCACTATTCATTTGGCTGCATGCATGCACTCAAGCGTTTGTTTGTGATTGGTTGTCTGGGTACTTGAATTGAATTGGCTCCACCTCTTGTCTGTCAAGCATGTCAACTGTCAAGTAATCAATTAAAAGAGTTTCATTATTCATTATTATTGTATGTGTGCATGTATATATGTATTTTTTTTCTCTTTTTTTGTTTTCTTTTCCTTCTTATAATGTTAATTGCCTGTTATAGAAAAAGGAAGGCAATAAAGTAAATAAAGTTTAAAAAAAAAAAAAAGAGTTTCATTAGTACATGTGTAACAGGGTAATGTTCATTAAACATGTGCAACCCGTTATATTTCAGTGGTAACCTTTCTATCACTGACGACTGGGTGTCGAGTCCTGACTTTTTCCTCAGATGTGAAGAGGATGTGGCTCAGATTAACTTCCCTCCAGCTTTCAAGAATCACATTACCTGGCTGAACGCAGAGGCTCTTTGAAACAGAAAGGCCATAAAGGTAACATGAGTCCCTTAAAATGCACTCTGCATGCTTTCAGAACCACACAGAGCAAACATATGAACATGAATGAGCCGGACAGGAAATGGACAAAGAACATTATGACCGGGTCAATGTGCATCCGCTCTCACTCCCACAAAAATTCACTTGACTGGTTTACAAATATGCGGCGGTGAGAGACAGACGTGATTTTAACCGGCAGGCACAGGTCATCTTCACATGGCAGCTGTGACTCAGTGATGTCGGCGGCTCGGCAGTGACAGCCTGCAAATGCCACCTGGACGACGAGCTAAAATAAACACTCTTTGTGAAGCGGCTGGCGTGCAATAAGAAGCTTTACACTTTCGACAACACTGTGAGTCTCTGAATAGACGGTTCATCTCCATTTGCACGCAAACACAAACTAGAGTGACCACTACCGTCGTCTCTTTCTGAACTAAATGTATTTTTCTTTTCAGCTAATGAAAGCTGCTGGCCATTTGCCTGAATCACCTGCTACAGTGACACTCGATACTTTCACATCTGCTTCACTGTGCACTCTGCCGCTTTTGTTTCTAAGCCATTAGACGTACTTCCTAATGCTGAGAGGCAGCTGATATCCCCAGTGAAAGTAATGAGAGCAAATTGATTTTAATTTGCAACACAGCAACATTTATTTTATCTATAACTCCAACACCAGTGTATCATTTTCATTACAATCAAATTAAAAACCGAGATAAATACTGCACCAACATTTGAGATCGTTTCAAACACTGTGGGTTAAGAGTAATTTTGCAAAGAGTTGATAATTTTGTATTTAGTTGTCCATATGTTACACTGTATACTGTGGTTAAATGTTCATGGATGGACAACCCCGCAGCTTTTCAACACTCATGTTTTAAGCACCTTCAAGTACAGTCCTTGTGTGACAACACTTCAGCGCTGTATTTCTGTCATAAAACAGCATTTCCTCCATTTTCAGCCTCCTGGTACAATTTCATAACTTGTATTTGACTGAGGATTGAAAAATGCATTCACTTACTTGAAAGAAACAGTCTGGAAAAGGAGGAGAGCTTTAAACAGCCGGTCTGAGATGACAGCAGGCGCTTTCCATTGACCCTCAAACTGCACAAATATAACTTGCGCATAAAAATTAGCCAAATGGAAAAACGACAATTTTGCCAAAACTTCCGTTTTTCGATGAAAAGTTTTTGCGCTGGCTAGAGGTGGTTTTTCGGGGGTAGCAAATTTGGTAGATAGTTCAAAACTGCAATGGAAAGACCTTTTTCTGCAAGTAGAGTCATGTGAACAAAAAAAAAAAAAGGATGTTGGCGGATGTTACAACAAGTGAAGAAGAAGAGTTTTACAACAAACATGGTGCAGTATGTGTGGACACGCCAGGAAACCCAATCATTTTTGAATTTAGTACGGGATAGAGGGTCATATATAATAATAATAATAATAATGAATATATCTGTAAATGATATTTATGTTGGTCGCCATGGTTATGGAATGACTTCTCACACTAATAAATTAACAAATCATTTGTGATTCAATGGAAAAACTGACATTACTTCTATTTTTTCAACATTTAGTAAATATCAGTAAAGTTTTGTGCATATGTGCAATGGAAAAGCCACTTGTATTTGTAAAGGTTTCTTTTTCCTTCCTCTCTGATCACACAGAAACACACAAACCTCATAGTCAGGGTGACAAAAGCATCCCAGACTCACTTAATCTTCAAGAAATCTGGTGTTAACTTCGCAACATGCACTGATTATGGACATTAATGCGATGCTGTACAGGGTAAGTGACGTTGTATTACTCAACTCAACAAAATAAAACTAACTTAGAGATACTTTTTGGTTCACAGCAACACAAATAACTAAATTGTGGGAAATTAAGCAATTACTCAGATCATAGAGGAGTTACTCAGTCTTCAGCAGAGGTGAAATATATTCAGTTGTAAGTTTATCATATTTTACTCAAATGTGGCTTATTTGTCTTCTACTGGAATATTTCCATTTTATTTGTTATAAGTTACAATTTGGTAGACCTCAGAGGCAAACATTGTACTTTTTACTACAGAACTGTTGTCTGACAGCTTTGGGTACTTTTCAGATTAGTTTTTCATCCAAATCTTGTCCAGTGAAAACTACACATACGCAAAAGTGTTGATATTGAGAGTTTGTGATGATTTTTATGATTAATTTAATACACTGTTTAAAACTATACTCTTGAGGCGTTGCATTAACATAAAGGACAACAATAACTGAGCTAAAGAAAAACTGATCAGTTCCTCTCACATCCTTCTCTGATCTTGTAAAATATAATGCACTGGTGTAGATTAAACACTAACAGTATGGAAAGTAGGTAAACATACATTAATGCAGTAGTAATATGAATCCAAAAACATGTGTAATAATAAAACACAGATGGGCCCATTTTACTGCACAGTGACTCCTTTTAACTTTCACTTTAATCACTTAAGTATATTTTATTTGCAGTGAAATCTTTGTAAAGCTCTGAATACTTCTTCCACTGTTGTTCTGGAAACACTCACCAAACAGCACCTAAAGCGCTCTGTACTCACCTTAGATCCTCCTGTGAATGTGGCTTTTCATTCACTGAAGAACATTTGCTTACATGCTTTTACTGAAAGTTTTGCTTGTAGATCTTTAACTTCTGACAGAGTAGATGTAAACAGAGATCAATACTTTTACTTTGGTAAAGGATCTGAGTACTTCCATTAGTTGTGCTTTAATTGGATTTTTTCTGTTTTGCATTTAGACCTGTTGTATATAATGTAGACTACTTATCTGTTAACTGTAACTGCTAACATAGACTTTAAAAGTTATCCAACAGCATTTACAATTAACTACAGACAATAATGTTTTCATCCATAACAATAAATAAAAACATACACAAAGCCTAAATATA
>JAPQRQ010000026.1:19294486-19312348 GCA_037367365.1 Apogon talboti | reverse complement strand
AGTGACTGAACTACCATTCTAAGAGTGGTTTCCTTTTAATTGCCTTTTTTTTTTTCATCATTTCAATATAGAACAGCTGCCTCTTATATAGGTTGGGGTACCTACAAACATTACTGAGGTGTTTATATTTACCCTTTAAGACCTAAAAATATTTTTGTAATGATTACCAATTGAATTTTCCTCTAGATTTAACCCTTTCAGTTCCCTCTAATTTACTACCCACTGGGGACCATTAGGACAAATAAGAGCAAGTTAAAACTGCTATAAAATCAACAAATATCAATATTTTTTATGCTTTTTTCTTTACATCTCTTACACCACTTCAGCTCTGCTCAAAACTACCAAAAGTTCACTCATTTTCAGGATTTTAACCCTTTTGAATACATGTCTGAATACATAATACCATTAATTTGACTTAAAAACACATGGTGGATGGATGTGGTGTTGTTTTACATTAACGTCTTAGACCACAGGTGTCTAACTCCAGTCCTCGAGGGCCGGTGTCCTGCACGTTTTAGATATTTCCCTCTTCCAGCACACCTGGACATCATTACGTCGTTATCAGGCTTCTGCAGAGCTTGGTGATGAGCTGATCATTAATTGAACCAGGTGTGATGGAAGAGGGAACTATCTAAAACATGCAGGACACTGGCCCTCGAGGACTGGAGTTTGACACCCCTGTCTTAGACCTTTCAAAGATTAGCAGTAACACAGATTTCATTGCATTAGCAGTTTTTGTGCGGTGCAGGAGCCTCAAGGCAAAAAAATGCCTCATTGACTTACACTAAAACCACATTTTTTATCTCAAATGAAAGTACTAGTGCAAATCAGTGTTGTGAAATCAAGTGTCAGTGTCTAATAGGAAGAGTAAACGCAACTGATAATAGATTCAATAAAAATGTCTAACAGGAAACATTCTTGCTGATATTCATGCCATAAGCTGTAACCAAGCCATCACTAAATCAAAAAATACAAAATTCCAAACAGTGTATAAATATAGCCTTGGTGATTCATCACCATTTACTAGAATATTATCCTCTGTACTTTGGTTTTTTCAGTGAAAATCTGGTAGTTTACTGTATTTTATTTACTGATCATGTAGATGTTCATAAAAGCTCAGCGTCAATTCAAAGGTTATTATATAAAAACAGAGAAAACTGTAGAAAGAGCTAAATATAACATTAACTGAACATAAAAACAAGTGTCTACAGCTACTGTCAATTATCAAACTCTGTGGGTTTTACTGGTGAATCAATGTTGCAGAAGATGATGGTGTTTCCATGTTCACTACGGAGCCTCTAGTATGAACCAAATGGGTCATATCTGCCGATGATGAAACTCTGAGAAACTGCATTTTACCTGAATTATTTAAATGCACCAATAAGATCATGGTTCAACAGTTACTCATCACTGTAAATCAGTGGAGCCTGTTTAGGTCTTTGAGGGTTAAGGTATTTAGGCTATTTGATAACACTGGTCTACAATTTTGAGACAGGATCGGCCTCAAAGATTAAATGTGTAAAATCTTACATAGTTTAATAACATGGGTTGGAAAACATATTACAGAGGTGTTGGTTAGCTGATGTTTTCAATGTATATGATAAAGTATTATTACACATGTACACTGTTGCCCATAAAGTTGAAGTATAATATTTTTACTACTTTGAATGAAATGATTATGACAATGCGATTTATTCTTGATAGATAAAGTGTAACTGGGACTCATGTAATCATTGAACCTGGTCAAAAGTGACTATTGATGTGTATAAATAGGAATAAAAAGAGGAATGTGTCTGAAAACAAAATGATTTCTACTTTACAAGCAACAGTTCAATATTGGTTTAGGTCCATTTATACAATTGATTTGTAAATTGAATGTAAATGTGAATGTATTGTAAAGCAGAGACAGTGTTTTGAAGTAGATCTGATCGATCTGAAACAGTACCACGCATGCGCTCCTTAATTCTCAGAATTCCACATTTTGACCCAAGGCTGAATCCTGGAAACTCCAGCCAACCAAAATTTTGGCTTAATTTTTCTTTAAAGTTTGTCTACTTTTATTCTGGAGGGGGGTTTTTTTGTTTGTTTTTTTTTTTACTTGTAAACCAGTGTCATTTATTTGTATCTGTGCAGGTGGTCCAGGTAACAGCGCGCGCTCACCTGCCACAGCCTGATTAGCTGAAGGTCTCGCGAGGACACCTGTTGATTAGAGCCGCACGAGCATCTTTTCTCTCCTAAATGTCAAATCCAGGTGTTTACACAATTACAGACCTACAGTAGAGGGACAGGTGGACTCACCCGGGCCGCCCTGGAGGAGTACGGGTCGTCGAACAGGGCCCAGATCTTCGGCTGCCAAACTTCGCAGCAGCCTCTGGACCTGTCGGGACAGTCCTCGATGCCGAACCGCCTCGGCATCTCGTCGTCGGCGTCCTCCGGGTCCGGCGGCTCGAATATCTCCAGGGCCTCCTCCGCGTCTCGGTGCTGCCGGTAGGTCATCCAGCAACACGGCTCCACGTCCGTCTCGTCTATCCCCCAGAACGCCAGCTCCTCCTCAAACAGCGGCCCGCACACGTCGGCGGGGCAGTGCAGCTTCCCGGTCCGGTAGTAGTTGAGCACGTAGGCGAAGATGCCCGGGTGTCTGTCGAAGAAGAACTCGGTCGTACTCGGGGGCGCCGAGTCCGAGTTGACGCTGACCTGCGCGTCGGGGTCGGCCAGCCACGCCAGGCGGGTCCCCGGCAGAGTCCGCAGGGTGCTTTTGTAGGTCTCGTGCCGTGTGCCACCCACGTTGATGACAATTTTGTCCGAGTCTTCCCCTCTGTTCATCTCCTCCTTCAGACATGACTTGGACGGGGGTTTGTTCCCTGACTTGCGCCCTCGGTAAGACGAAACACACACCGAGCTGATCATTGAGACGCGGATGCAGCCCCTCGTTACGCACTGTGGTCCACTTAAAAAACAAGCAAAACTCAAGAAAATCAAAACGCACACAGCAGGTGCGTCCTCATTTCAGAGGCCAGTCCTTCTGGTAGTGGCCTTGGTGGTTCATTTTAGCCAAAACCGGCGCAGACGTTCGCCAAAGTGAGACTCTCCAAAACCACCTGTTACAAAACTCAGCCTGATGCTTCGGTGCCGTGCAGAAAAACCCGTTCGGACTGACTCGTGGAGGTGTTGAGGATGTTTTCAGCGATTCATCGCACTTGCATCCAGGTGTTTGCGCTTACATTAATGCAATAATGAGTCAAACTAAGAAAACCCGGGCTAATTCTGCGCAGTAGGATCAACTCACTGAGCCGTGGAGTAAAGCCACTCCAGTCTTTCTCCTTAAGTGTCATCCGTTAAAATCTACAACTAATGCAACAACTTTTCTTTTCTCAAAGCAACACTAAAGATGGACGAGAATAAATCCGGGTCTTGTATTAAATTACGCACAAATACATGCCATCAGCCCCCTCCTGTAGAAGAAGAAGAAGAAAAAAACCCATCAGCGACAGTAGAATAGGCTGGTCGGGCTGTGCGCCAGATGTGAGCTTGTTTTCCAGCTGGGATCTGTTGCTTCTCCACAAGTATCCAGTCTTCCCTTAGCGACACAGCCCGGTTGGATGGTGCGCTCAACAACAGGCTCGGCGGTTTTAACCCTTCGGCTGCCGGCGGGGCTTGGCGCATTATTGAACCACTCCCTCTAATTAGAGCGAGCGGAAGCGCAGACAAGATGTGCGTATTTATGTGCATGTGTGTAATGTGAGCGATAACTCTGCTCCCTCATTAATCCACGGTTTATTCCGTGAAGCCTGTAACCCATCCTGCTGTACACACACATCCTGTTATATTCACCAGTGATTGATTTGTACATCCCAGTATGTCATAGATTGCTCAGCTCGGTGTTGATATTCTATTTCCCTTTTTTGCGCAAATGCCTGTCAGATCCAATTTGATTCTTAAGCATTATATAGTATATAAATATAATTTTGAGTCTTTTAGGTGGGTGTGAGACATTCAGTAGTGGTCAACTCAGAGAGGCTGCAGGTGGATTTGTATTTTTTATTATTATTTTGAGAATTATTAGGAAACTGAAGTCGAATCCAACAGGTTGCTGTGAGACTCCAGTTTATTTACAACATGCATTATGAAGCTGAACAGCCCAAGAGTGCCATCTAGTGGACCCTCTAGTAAATGACACTCAAACATGTTGAATAAATCCTGCAGGAATTATTTTTGTCAAGGTTTAATATGTTGTAGTGTAAAGTAACAATGTCGACAAAACTCCAAGGCAGAAATCTAGACTAATTATCATTTAAGATCATCCAGATTCACCAAGAATATCTGCTAATTCTGTATTTCCAGATCTATTTGTTTGTTGGTAGAGGTTTAAGCACTGTAGGTGTAGTATGCCATGATTCAGTTACTACACTTTAAGTTTTTCTTAACTTTTCTTCAGTTTTTCTTTTTTTTTCATTGTTTATTAAAGTTCCATGTTGTGCAAAGACATTTTATTCTCATGTCACCACCCATTTGTGTTATTGGAAAGTGAAAACTAAAGTACTGTTTAGCTTGTGTTGTGGAGGTCATTGTATGTTGTTTTGTTTAGGTTAACAATGCAGTGTTTTCATTTATAGGTTCCGTTTTTGTCAAACGTGCTGATGGCTGCTCTTGAAGTGTTCCCCAAAATGTATCTACAGTAAGTGATCTCTCCAACTTAAATGGAAAAACAGTGGCAGAGGTAACTTGGCTTAACCTCCTAAGACCCAGATGGGTTTTCTGTCCATGTTTGTGGACAAGAGTTTCACAGCTTTATACAAAAAAACTGTCTACTGCAAAGGACATTCAATAACATTTTATAAAAATGCATCAGAAAAAACTGTTGCATGATGATGTTTCCAATATAGGCAATTATTTAATTTAAAAAAACCAAAACTTGTACTTTCCTGGGTCTCAGGAGGTTAAATAACCTGCGTTAACTGGTGATTTTCAGAATGCTATAAACATAAGGGATGCTGAGTATTGTGCGTTCTTGAAAGTTTGTGTTGAAATGCCTCGATGTTCATGTCATGCATCATAAAATATCTGTATTACCAGAAACAAAGTCAAAGAGAGTTTGTATACAGAACTTTTATTTTAAGAAGTCAGAAAAAAAACAGTGAACATATGACTTTGTTGTACCAAACCACAGTGATATAGTAGATGTGTAAACGTAGCCTCGGTTGAAGTCATGACCTTTAGTCGACTTCCTCAATGGTGGGGCCCTTGGAGCTGCCTCCGGTCTGCCCGCTGCAGCCTCCAGCCGGACCTGCTCCCTGGTACAGCTTGGTCACAATGGGCTTGCACACCTTCTCCAGTTCGCTCTGCTGGTGCTCGTACTCCTCTTTCTCAGCCAGCTGGTTGTTCTCCAGCCAGGAGATCGTCTGGTTGCACTTGTCGATGACCATCTTTTTATCGTCTTCACTTATCTTTCCTTTCATGTTCTCGTCCTCCACGCTGCTCTTCATATGGTAGGCGTATGACTCCAGGGAGTTCTTGGCTGCGACCTTCTCCCTCTGTACATCATCTTCAGCTTTATACTTCTCGGCGTCCTGCACCATCTTCTCGATCTCCTCTTTGCTCAGGCGGCCCTTGTCATTAGTGATGGTGATCTTGTTCTCTTTGCCGGTGCTTTTGTCCACAGCGGACACATTCAGAATGCCGTTAGCGTCAATGTCAAAGGTCACCTCCACTTGTGGTACACCTCTGGGAGCTGGGGGGATACCGGTGAGCTCAAACTTGCCCAGCAGGTTGTTGTCCTTGGTCATGGCCCTCTCGCCCTCATACACCTGAATCAGTACACCAGGCTGGTTATCGGAGTATGTGGAGAAGATCTGGGTTTGCTTGGTGGGGATGGTGGTGTTTCGTTTGATGAGAGGCGTCATTACTCCACCTGCAGTCTCGATGCCCAGAGACAGAGGAGCCACATCCAGCAGCAGCAAGTCCTGAACGTTTTCTGAGGTGTCACCCATAAGAATAGCAGCCTGGACCGCCGCACCATACGCCACTGCTTCGTCTGGGTTGATGCTTTTGTTCAGTTCTCTTCCATTGAAGAAATCCTGCAAGAGCTTCTGGATTTTGGGGATTCTGGTGGAGCCACCAACCAAGACAATGTCATTGATCTTGGATTTATCCAGTTTAGCATCTTGCAGCGCCTTCTCCACAGGCTCCAGCGTTCCCCTGAAGAGCTCCGAGTTGAGCTCCTCAAACCGAGCCCTTGTGATCGAGGTGTAGAAGTCAATTCCCTCAAACAGAGAGTCGATCTCGATGCTGGCCTGTGTGCTGGAGGACAGGGTCCTCTTTGCTCTTTCACAAGCTGTACGAAGCCTCCTGACTGCTCTCTTATTTTGGCTGATGTCCTTCTTGTATTTCCTCTTGAATTCCTCTACAAAGTGGTTGACCATCCGGTTATCAAAGTCCTCCCCGCCGAGGTGTGTATCTCCTGCGGTGGCTTTGACCTCAAAGATGCCGTCCTCGATTGTTAGGATGGACACGTCAAAGGTGCCTCCGCCTAGATCAAAGATGAGAACATTTCGCTCTCCTCTTTTGCTTTTGTCCAGACCATAGGCGATGGCTGCCGCTGTGGGTTCGTTGATGATCCTGAGGACGTTCAGGCCCGATATCACCCCGGCGTCCTTGGTGGCTTGCCTCTGAGAGTCATTGAAATAAGCCGGGACTGTAATGACTGCATTTGACACCTTCTGTCCCAGGTAGGCCTCAGCGATCTCCTTCATCTTAACCAGGACCATGGACGAGATCTCCTCTGGAAAAAAGGCCTTGGTCTCGCCTTTATACTCCACCTGCACTTTGGGTTTTCCATTATCACTGATCACCTTAAAGGGCCAGAGTTTCATATCAGACTGCACCACTGGCTCGTTGACTTTTCTGCCGATGAGCCTTTTGGCGTCAAAGATTGTATTAGAGGGGTTCATGGCGACCTGGTTCTTAGCAGCGTCTCCAATGAGCCTCTCGGTGTCGGTGAAGGCCACATAGCTGGGGGTGGTCCTGTTGCCCTGGTCATTGGCAATGATTTCCACTTTGCCGTGTTGGAAAACTCCCACACAAGAATAGGTGGTGCCCAGATCGATGCCAATGGAGATTCCCTTAGCTGAAGACATGTTTAATCTTCAAGAACCTGGAAGGATGCAACAAAGGTTCATTACATTTTATTTTTAGTTGGAGGAACAACAATTGTAGCTTTTAGCTTTAGTTCTAGCTTTTTTCCACAAACTTTATGAGAAAAACTGTAAATGCAGGAACCACAGTGTGTAAAGTCATTACTGTATTTTCTTGTAGACTGGGGGCAATTACCACTGGGTAGAAAACAAAGTAGGCTTTTTAGTTGTTTTTTTTATTTTCAGTTAGTGTTGCATTGTTCCTGCAGATATTTTTTTAGTTTTCCATTAAATTCATGTTGTTTAAATGATTTCTTCCCTGAGGGTTTCAGTTTTAGTCTGTTGTCATTAACTGTAAAACCCCTGAGACAAATATAGAAAAAGTACTGGCACTCAAATACATCAAGTTTAACTGATGACTTTAGAACTAAATTAGATAAAATATTTCCAGTGCTTACATTTCAATCGAGGGTTTAGAAAAATGCAAATATTTTGATGGAAAAAAATGAGCATGACATATTTTATATTTATGTATTCATTTTATAACTGTCAAAAGAGTCTAGTCCTCTTATCAGGTCAAGTGTATTAGGCTGCAGTTGAAAAGCTACGATAAAGAGGTTTAGCAAAGGTTCAACATAATCTGTCAAACTCACTATTTAATTGAATGCAGTAAACTTCATTTAAACATCTGTGGTTTCTTTCAATGGTCAGATCTGTTTAGTACTAAAAATGACTCATTATCCCGAAACACAAAACTAATCACAACTTTTAAACCTTTTGTTCCATGTGAGATTTTTTTAACTAACCATGTATTCTTTCTTAATCATTTTAAGTATGCAGGTAGTGAGTGTATTCAACTAATCCCAAAGCGTCCATCCTAAATCCTCCTGTAGTTTCAGTTTCTACTTACTTCTTTCAGCTCTGTGTAGCTCAGATGTTGCAGACCTCCTCTGCGTCTCCTGTGTCTGTGCTGCTGTTTCTTCTTCTGATGCCTGCACAGACTCAGGCCCTGTGCTTATATAGTTACAACCAGGTTTCCAGAAGGCTCTGACCCACCCCTCCTCCCCCCCCTCCCTCCGAGCTCAGTGACTCAACTGTTAATATTAGCAGCTAGTGTAGCCGGTCTGCTCGAGAGCCCCTGAATATTCCAGAGCAGGACAGCAGTTTGAGGCCGGGCCAGCGAGGCTGACGGTGACGGAACACAATGTAGAGAATGTAGCACTAAGGCTCATTCAGGGAGGTATGTCCAAGTGTTGGCGCCCACGATTGTCCGCTTTATCCCCAAAATAATGGAAACTATGCCCCCACTCACCAAGGCCTCACGCTTTGATTGGTTTTTTTTCACAGTATGAACATAATTTATCTTTCTCATTTGTTTTCTCTGGTAAAAGAGCTTGCTTTATTGCTGATTTAATGCATTAATTTTACATACATAGTACACACTTTTGCATTTTGATCACATGGAATATCTTTAGGTGACCCTGTTGGATCAAAATTAAGACAGTGACAATCATATGGCAAACACAAAACCTATTTTTCCTCAAATATATAGCTCATACATTAGAGTTGCTATTACTACGGGAAAACAGAGGGAAGACATAGAAATGTGACCACTGACAGATGTGGTTTTACAAAAGGAATGTTCATGTAATTAAGGTCAGTGCTGATTTTTTTTTTTTCTCCAGGTAAATGATTAAAAAGGCACATTCATACCACGGCCTTAAAGGTAAAATCCAGTCAAAACACTGTGAAAACGTTTATTCAAACACAAACCAGCCGCTGTTTGAGAAGTTAAATGGAGATGTGGTGTTAAATAACAACTCCTCAGTCTCTTACCTTTAACATGAGCCAACACATACTGCATGATAATCTGTTGTAAGCACGTTAAACATCCATTCGGGGTCATCTCTTGCAGTTTTTAACTAAATTGAAGGTCACACACACTCTGCGATTCCTCTTAAGCCTCTGTCTTATGAGTCAAACATTTAAATGTGGACTGAGACATTCACAGGGTATTAGAATTTCTTAAAATAAAAACACTGACTCATAATGTTTATATAATAGTTTGAAGTAATAACGCTGTACTCTGAGCTGAGAGGATGACTGGATGTTACTTTTTAAGGCATGTATGCAGATACCATTCAAAGAAATTACTGCATGTAAAACAAACCGTCTCAAAGATAATACAAGAGCTGTTTATGGCTCAGTGCAAACACTGGCTCATGGAATGTACTAATAAAACCTCAGTGTCATGACAGACGTAACATGTACGGCATCTTCTGTTTCATTCTTTTGGCCAACATTTGGCACTGTGCGTAAATAGGGTAAACAAACAAATGAACAACTAAGTGATCTACTAACATAATCAGAAGCAAATAAGTAAGTACGTACACATGAAAGCATGCAAGCAGGCTTTTAAACACACAACAAGACATGTGAAATATAGTTGGTTACATCATATAATATGTCTCCTTAATTGTTATATTTATTCATTTATTTATAACACCATGTCTGGACTGCTATTAATAAGTTACATTCAGCATAAGTAAAATAATTCCTCCATTTTGTAGCAGTTTAGAAAATAAAATAGATATCTCTGTTTATCCCAGGGCAACTACGTGTTGAGGGTCACGTCAGCAGATACTGTCATTAATACCTGGAATCAAAGACAAGGCGATTATTTAGATGTTAATTCCGACTGTAGAGCCGACGACGTGGGCGGAATAGTGGTGTTGTACCTGTAGTAGTTGGGTTTAAAGGGTCCGTTCTTGTTGAGGCCCATGTACTTGGCCTGTTCGTCGGACAGCTCCGTCAGGTGGGCGTCAAAGTTCGGTAAATGCAAACTGGCCACATACTCATCTGGAAGAAAGACACCCATAGACACGACGACTGTGTGAGGAGCCGTTCGCTGTGGTGTTTACGAAATGTTGGAGATTTGAGGTCAAGTTACAAGATGACAACAGTGGGTTTCACATCAGCAGTACAACACGTCCACAACCTAATGAAACATCAGTTGGATATTTTTGGAACCTATTTTAATATTATACTCCAGATATACATTTGCAGTAAAAATGTAAAGCATGTAACTCCAACGTACGACTTGGTTGTACTATTTGGTACTATTTGTTGGTCTTTCATTACTATTTAATGTTACTTTTAACATTAACTGAGTACTTGTGGAAAAAAAAGTTCATATTTGTGAGTAGGGTTGTCTCAGCATTGGAATGTGAGTTGACATTTACTTGATAATTATTTTTCTGTGACCTTTGTCAGAATTAGTTTAATTATGCATAAACACCTTAACAATAAGTGTGATGTAGTGATTATATAATAGTTTTGACAGCTTTATGCCAGACGGGCAGCTGTTTCAGAGCCGTAGTAGCACATTCTTAAACACATTTATTTGACTTAATATCCAATGTAAAAACACACAGGAATCTTAAGTTAGTTCAGAATTTTAACACAAGCAGTATTCATTGTCTGTTCTTACCCATCTTCTTGGGCAGGAGGTACACATCCTGTTTATAACGTCCCTCTGGAGCGTTAAACAGTTCAATCAGGGCCAGGGCCTAAACACAACACAAACCAAACAGTAGCTGTGAGACCGCCACCGCTGCACTGGGACACGACGCAGCGCAGCACATTATCAGGGCGGTGCACGGTTGTCCAGCTGACTTCAGACGTCAGTCATCTGTGCTGCCGGTGCAGAGACATCACATTCCAACACCCAACCCCCCCCCTTTGTGTAGGTCAGAGACCACATCACTAACCTGAGTGGTAGCCGTGATGGACAACACAAACGTAGGCACTGTGGAGCAGCTCAGATTTAGGAGGCGACCCTGTCAGAGGAGTACAGGTGAAAACAGAACTGGAACAGAGCTACCACACTGTGAAAACAGCATAATAAAGTCTACGGTCTGTGCCTGTTTTCATGACCTGTTTTCAGCTATGCCACAATGTTGTTTATTTTCTATTTCGAATATCAACATTTAAAACCCAAACAACAAGGAACAAAAAAGAAAAAAAAAACATTTGAAAAGGAGCAGTATGTAGTTCACCTTATGTCCTCCTGCCCCCTTACCCCATCGCTTTTAACTGACCATAAAGTCCCATGTCATCTCCCCAAAGTAAGTGAACAAATCATACACATATCAAAATAAACTCTATTTCATAACAGTATTACAAACCAAAAATAAAACTGTCCATTTCATAGCATTGTTTGTTTACCAATGTTAGCATGGCAATGTTTTCAGATATGGTAAAAGCTTTTAATTAGGTTAAAAACAATCCTTCATTTTACAAACTTTGGACACACTTGGAGACGTGTGGACAATAATGAAAAACTACAGTCTGAGAAGGAGCTAAAGCTTTTCAGACAATGTAGTGGAGTAAAAAGTACAGTCATTTCTACTGACTTGGAGTGGAGTAGGAGTATAAAGTTGCAGAAAATTGAAATACTCCAGGAAAGTACAATTAAATGTTGCATAAAGGTATATAACACTGTAATATTAGGTCTTTACACTGATTAGAGGACTGTGTTGGTGGCTTATATGTAGTAGAGCTTCTGTTGGTTCTATTAAAGGTGCATTATTATGACCTCAGTAGTGAAGGTAGATGATTTTGTGGTTATGGTTTCGTGTGAATGTTTTGGGGGTTTTTTGTCTTTTTGTTTTTGCCGCTAGTATACAGAAACTTAGAGGGGACAGGAGAAGCAGAAATAAGCCTCTGGCTTCAGCTTCCTCCTTTTTTGGTTAAAACAGAATAAACTGAATGTTTTTTTTGGTTTTGTTTTTCTTTAAGTGTGTGTGTTTTGTTTAATGTAACCAAAATAAAATATTCATTCATTCATTCATTCATTATTTGACGATACACGGTCAGGCTGCGGAGGAACATTACCTCTGCCAGCAGAACGACTCTCTTCCCATCAGGCCAGATGATGTGGTCAACCTGAGAGCGAACCCTCTCCCAGGTGAGCTCAGGGCTGCGCAGACTGGCCTGAGGGCACAGACTGAGTGAAAAACACACATTCCCAGACGGCCGTAGTACAAAGTGTAGAAACGCATTACTTACCACATCAATCTCAGTGTTGGAATGTCCCATGTTGCAGACGATGCAGCCGTTCTTCATTCTGTCCAGCTGTTCTCTAGTGACAACGTTCTTGTTACCTTTTATTTATATATATATAAAAAAAAGAAAGCATTTGTGATACAGAGTGGTTATACTCAAACTTCTATTTCTGCTTCTGCGTTCCTGACTGCAGTTGGACCAGCATACAAATCTAAGGAATATGTGATCATTTCCATGAAAAGTGTGGTTCTGACAGTGAAATCTCAACTGGGTTATTTCAGTCAGGCATGGGTTGTGTGCTGTAAACACTGTGCTTATCTAAGCAGAAGTAAAGGGAGTCGCTGCGTGGAGCACAGTACCAGTGCACGTTATCACCACGTCCATCTGCCGGATGACCTCGCTCAGCTTGACCACTCGGAAACCGTCCATGCTGTTTGGACACAGACACTTACATTTCATAACAGTTGAAGCGGCGCAGACTGAACTAGTGAGAAAAGATCACTGTGGTGGGAATGCTAATCCATGGAACAGTAACAGAGACATGAAGACGGGGGTCGTGGACAGGTGCTCACCACGCCTGCAGGGCACAGATAGGGTCGATCTCTGTGATGCACACGATGGCTCCCAGGGCCTTCAGAGCAGTGCAGCAGCCTTTTCCAACCTACAGACCACAGGACAGCAGCACAGTTACCGAAATACTTCTAGAAATGTGCTGTAGAGCAGGGGGGTCAAAGTCATTTTAGTTCAGAGGACCACATTCAGCCCAATTTGATCAAAAGTGGGCCGGACCAGTAAAATAATAGCACAATAAAATAGAAATAATAATCCAAAGTTTTGTCTTTTAGTGTGAAAAAAGTCAAATTACATTATGAAAATGTGAATAACCTGAACAACCATATACAACCTGAAATTTCTTAAGAAAAATAAGTGCAATTTACTAAAAAGAAATATAACTCCACATTTTTTTTCTTTGTTTTCATGCAAAAAAATGACATTTCAACAATATTATGCAGCAGAACAGTATTAAAATTTCCCTTATTTTTCTTAACAAATTTCAGGTTGTTCATGGTCTTAGATTATTCAGGTTTTTTAAAGGATAGTTTGTAAATGTAAACAATTTCATCATGTAATTTGCCTTTTTTGTCATCATTTATAGGTTGTTGTGTTATTATTTTACCGGTCCCATCCACTTTTCCAGCTGTAGGTGACCTCTTGATTGTTAATATCTTCAGTGTCATTTTTTAATCTCTCCAATTCATCCCGTGGGCCGGACTGGACCCTCTGACGGGCCGGCTTTGGCCCACGGGCCGTATGTTTGACACCCCTGCTGTAGAAGGTAAACTGTTCAGAGTGTACTTATTTGTGTTATTAGTTTGCACGTCTACTCACTAAGTCTTCTGTTTTGGTGTAACAGTTAAGGCTTGTACATAGTATTTAAGGAAGCGGAGGTAAGTGTTGTTAATTAGTAAGCCAAAATTGGATCACTGAATCTGCAGCGTTTCTTTTTTTCTTTTTTTTTTAAATTTATCAGCATTTGGGGAAAAAACTGTGGGATTCATTGAAGCGTTTTTTTCTCATTATGTGTTAAGCAATATCCATTTAAAGCTGCAACAAGGTGGAAATCAGGAGGGAAAACTAATCAAAATGTGAAACTGAACACTTTCCTCCTGCAGCTCTCTCCTCTCTGTCCAAGTCAAACGACTAAACATGGAGACTGATGCCACTATGGAAAAATGAAGCCGAAATCTCACCGGTATGGGAGCTGCTGTGGAGTAGAACAGTAGAGGTGCAGCAAATGGAAATGAAGCTCGTCACTTACATATTCAACCTCCCTACCGCTCTAAGGACACCTGTGATTAGTCAAGACTTCCTTAAAACCTTCCATCACATGCGAGAGTGACTACAACGTGGACACAGAGCCAAGAGGACGTGCACAACTGTCATTTCCTGCTGAATGTCGAGAGGTCACACCAAAGCTTTACCGTAATGGCTCTTTTTAGAATATGTGGAAAACATGAGTCTATTAGAGCCTTTGAATCACTGAAGAGCACTGAATGTGTTGGTGCTTAATTCATTTTTAACCTCCTAAGACCCTCTGTCCACATATGAGGACAAGAAATTCACTGCTTTATACAAAAAAAAAACAAAACTGTCCACCACAAATGATATTCCATAAAAAATTTAAGAATGCATCTGAAAAAACTGTTGCATCATGATGTTTCCAATTTAAGCAATTATTGAATTACAAAAAGCCAAAACCCAAAAACCTGTGGCCTTCCTGGGTCTGAGGAGGTTAAAGTTAAGAGCTCAGAACAACATACAATCATCAGATGAATGCTACAGGGGTGGACAACTGCTTTAAGCCTCGAAAATCTGCAGGTATGGAGTCCATGCAGACCTGCTTATTAATGAGGAGGCCTAGAGTTTGGTGACCATATAAGTGTGTCTCCGTGCAGTGTTTTATTTGTGCCTTTTTGGAATTTTCTGAGGATCAGCGAGTGAAGAGCTGAGCTGGGGTTGAATAAAGCTGAACTTTTACACGTCATTCCAGCAGTAGCTCTTCAGTGGTTTTGAAGTATGGTAAATAGGCACTACACTGTTTATCATCCAAACATGATTCACCTCTCCATAACCACACACAACCACTTGTTTGCCTCCAAACATTATATCCGTGGTCCTCTTCAAGCTGTCGAAAAAAAAGAACAATGACATTCTCTTACTCCTCTTTTACTTTTAACACAGCGAAAAGTGCAGACTTATTAGTTGTCTCATATTTTAAGTATGTGAAACTGGATGATTCTCACCCATCTAGAATGGATTCACGGCAGCAGTACAGGTTGTCAAATTTCTGCTTGGTGACCGAGTCATTGACGTTCATCGCAGGGACACAGAGTTTTCCAGCCTTAGACAACTGGTACAATCTGAGAGGACACATGGGGAAACATGTTTAGACAAGGCGCGCATGTGCACTGGGTGTCAGGATGTGTGAGTTCTAACTTTCCAAAGCTAATTGATTCCACTGAGAGGAGCACATGCACAGCTGCTGTGACCTCTGGTCAGACGCTGTCATGCATCCCAAATAGAATCCAGTCAAACCAGAGCAGAGACCTTATCAATTTTCAGTGTCAGTGTATATTAAGACTAAATATGACTTTTGATACAGGTTATTTTAGAAGCTGGAGCTGCTTTTGTTGGAGGCTTGGTTTGCCTCCAGCTCTGCTCCACCTACAGGGCAAAAACATGCACACACACTTCAAAAAGTGTGTGTTGTGTTAAATGACTTTAAGTAGTCTGGTATTCAGCCCTCATTTTGGAGAGCATCAGTCAGAAAATCATGTATGTAAAGTCTTTTAAATGGATGCAAACATTGCTTTCGCTTCCTTTAAAAACCCCAAACCTACGCCTGCTCTCACCTGTGTACTCCGGTCACACTCTCCTCCACGATGCCCCGGACCTTCTTGAAGACACTGGGATACTTTTTATAGACCCAGTGAGTTAAGTCTCCGCCATCATCCAAGATCTAAGAGGGACACATCAGAGCTCACATGAGCCTCAGTAAAGCAGTGCACGGAGTAGCTGTAGTAGTAGTAGTAGTAGTAATAGTACAAAATCAGTCTGGTATGAGGTTTATTGTAGGATTGTTGGGTTGATACCATATTGGCCTGCCAGCCCTCCGTGTTGACACAGCGATCAATGCACCACCAGAAGTCGTCCTCTGACTCACCTTTCCATGCAAACACAGGCACCCCTGCAGGAAACGACACACACATCTAATGGAAACGACAGACTGATAGCAGGGGAGGACGGAACGCTGCTCCATTAGGCAGCAATGTACTGTCCATACGCAGTCAGGTGTAACACATCAGGGAGATTTACTATTAAGCAAGATATTTTCAACCATACAAAGCACTGGGACATTTCACATTAAAAAGAAACAGCAGTTAGCTATCGTTTTTTTTGCAGCGATGTCCTGTTAAGAGGAAAAACGCAATATATATGTGGATGATGTAGCTTTACTTGCTGAACATGAAAAAAAACCTGCAAGTCAGTTCAAGAAATGGAGACTAGTGGTAAATCAAGACACAAATAGTACACTTTAAAAGAAAATCCTGAATAATGATGAATGTGTAGTGTTCTAGTCCAGTCAGCAGGTAGGTCTACAGCAGGACTACAAAGTTAACTATAATTCATGAATACACACTGACCACACAACACTGTGCATCACAGAGGTTAAATGTACACGCTTCAGCTTTGGAACAGACTCGTGAAGATGTCAGATCAGAGACTCACTAAAAAGATATTTAACTGTGCTACAATGAGTTGAAATCTTCATTTTATTAAAAGGATTTTTTTGTCTTCAATGTTACTTCAATGTTCAACAGATTGGAGGTAAAATGTTCATCATGTAGAGAGAACAAAGGTCTGTTGGTAGGTGCTCTAAATGAATAAAGAACAACTACAGGGTGGACCTCCATGTGAAGCATCATTTCACAGAGAAGACGCAGATCCCTATGTGCACAGTTGTGTACAGGAACATTACCATTAGTCACAGACTGGCAGGTTTAATGCCATCTAGAGGAGGACAAACTCTGCTGTGTGATTTAGGTGAACATCAAAGTGAGGTTCATTTTTGTTTCATTGTTCTGGACAAAAACGATTTAGGACATGTAGGTACAATTTTTTCCGGCTGGATGGTCAGGTAGCGTTTTGAGACCCCCATGACAGGTGGATGTTTGAGGCTGACAGAAAAATAAATGAATCACTCGTGGACTGGGAAGCACAGAGGTAATAAAACCTACGGCTGACTTGCTTACCTGTCTCAGCGAGAGCAGCTGCCACCTCATTCTGAGTGGAGTAAATATTACAGGCAGTCCAGCGACATTGGGCCCCAAGGGCGACCAGAGTCTCAATCAGGACCTAAAAGGTAATTATGGGATAGACGTATGACACATGAGCAGCCGGCAGAGGTGCAGATGAGAAGGGCAGTGACGTGTTGCGTGGACGTACTGCAGTCTGGGCAGTGATGTGGGTACATCCCACTATCTTAGCCCCAGCCAGGGGCTTCTCTCCCTGGGCCCGCTTCCTCAAGGAGATCAGGGCGGACATGTCTGTGGAAGGAGAAAAACGAAGCAGGAGTTAGCACACTGGTGTAAAGGTGAGGCTTTTTCTGGAGACAATCTGAAAAGGGCCTCGCTTTTCATGGTGACTACGCAGTTAACAGCTGTAAAACTAGCACCGATTGAAAAACAATGTCAGTGACAGCTGTTGCCTCCCAGGCCCCGGGTTTGAAGAACACTTGTCATACACTCACGCCCACTTCCCACTCATATGAGCAATGTAAACAGGCAGAAAAACAGAAAAGAGGGGAGGTGCTTTGCAAAATAAAATACTTGAGATGATAAAGAGGGCATCAAAGTGAGAAAATGAGTAACTATTGATGAATAGAAATCGGAGAAAGAAAGCAGATCATGTTTGTAGAATAACACTGACACAGTCTAAACCTCAGGTCACAAACTGTCACAAGGACCTTTATCAATTGCTGACTCGAATAGTACCTAAGCAGCAGATTGCCTGATCCAATTCAACTCCCTCCATCAGCTGTATATCACCCCGTATAAATTACATAAATATAATTCTAATGTGTCATCTTTGTGCTTTAGATGTG
>JAPQRQ010000026.1:19263611-19278925 GCA_037367365.1 Apogon talboti | reverse complement strand
AGATTTAGCTCAGTGGATATCGCTTCAGACTGCAACATGGAAGACTGGGGTGGCAGGGTGGGGTGGGGTGGGGTGGTAAGCCTGCCATGGATATAAATCAGCCACCAGGACACGTGCAGAGTGCAGAATTCAGAGCACAGCACTCAATATACACTGAACTGACACAGAACTAAGTAGTACCACGGCACACTGCCGCATCTAACATGTAGCTCCGCCCACCTTCTCCATCCTCAATCTCACTGACTGCACAGAGCAAAGAACACCATAAAACAACAACATATAGAACATTTAGAACAATACTTCCTATTCTATACTATATACTATCACTAATTTGTTGTTTCTTCCATAAATTGCCACATTGTACAACAGTGTCCATGATTGGCTCTAGTGCAAATGCTAACATTTGATTGGCCCTGTGGCAATAGACAAACTGATTTCCATGCCACAGTACTGTAGCAGTAGTCATTTCCAAATCATAATTAAAACATGGGAATGCTTTACAAGTGCTGTGACCTCCAAAACATCACCCACCAGCATGTGAAAGTTTCTAAAAAGGTAAAAAAAAAAAAGATGCTGGGTACCTCTGCACAGGGTCTTACCATGACCATTCCACCTGCATTGACCATGTTGCCGGAGACGGGCAGGGTGACGGTCACAGTGCCTTGGCCGCTGTTAGTAGTGTTGGTGTTGGCACCCCCTGCTTGTACAATCTGGGCGCCTGCCAAGCTGGCGGCTGGAATGGTGATCATTCCTACAAGCACAGATCATCTTCATCATTCTTATTCACAAGGACAAACGGGTACAGAGCAGAGGAGACACACAACAGGTGAAGGCAGAGCTGACTTTACCCTGCTGTAGTACGGTGCCGTCTGCATTCACAGGCTGGTAGACGATGGTCTGTCCGTCAGCCGTCTGGGCTACCTGCTGGCCCTGCACGCTGATCTGCTGCCCCTGTGGGAAAACATGTGAGGGTACTCAGGAATAATGCCTTAATTAAACAGATTTCCACATCAAAGCAGGAGGAAACTTGACAGGATTCGGCACCTGGTTCTGTCCAGCAGTGATGGCTGTCTGAGGCTGCTGGATGATGATCTGCTGGGGCTGACCCTGCTGGCCCTGGAGCTGGAGGGTCTGACCGCCCTGCAACTGGATCTGTCCCGGCTGCACCAGCTGGATCTGAACACAAACACAGAACCACCCACAGGTTGGAATGCATTCAAGTTTCAGCAGAAACTTCTAAACCTTTATGTACTTTTTCTTTCTTTTGTTTTTTTTTTTCCAAAAACATACCTTGACATTTTTTGGGAAAAAAACCTCTGTCTTAAACCAGGGGTGTCGAACTCAGGTCCTCAAGGGCCGGTGTCCTGCATGTTTGAGATATGTCCCTCTTCCAGCACACCAGGTTGAATTAATGATCAGCTCATCACCAAGCTCTGCAGAACCCTGATAACGATGTAATGACGTCCAGGTGTGCTGGAAGAGGGACCTATCTAAAATGTGCAGGACACCGGCCGTCGAGGACCGGAGTTAGACACCTGTGTCTTAAACAAAAGAAAGAAAACGTACACATAGAAGACATAATGAACACCATTGAACTATTCTAAACCTTTGTTGAAATCCATTCATTTATTTTATGCAGTGAGGAAAACAAACTTTATTGTTTATCATCTGGTCAGTTCGCAATAGATAATGACACAGACTATGTATGCACCCACCAGTTTATTTATCAACAAATTATATAATAAAGCTGCGTATTGCAACGGTCTGACTTGAGGGCCACAACGGTGAGAAGCAGTACCAGTTTTTAGAATCCAATATTAGGAACACTGTCATAGAATCAAACACACACCACTATATGAGTAAAATATGAGAAATAACTGGGGGATTTGCAATTCCATTCATCACAGTCTCACCTCTACTTTTGGTGCAGTCTGTTCATTTTAAATGAGTTCATTTACTTCTCAATACAAATGACTGCCATGATTTTGTGTGCATAAAAAAATTACTTTAACTTATAATTTTAATCAATACAGTATCAAAAAACATTCCATAAATGTAAAAGCGAGAGGCCTTTGTGAGACACAGTGCAGTTCCAAACATATCACACCAGCTGTTACTTCTACTCACTAAGAATACGATCTGATCTGGTAACTGCGCTTCACTCCTTACCTGCTGCAGTCCCTGGGCTCCAGATACCGGAACCTGCATTATGGTTTGACCCTGACCCCCTGACATGGCCTGAACCATGATGGGCTGCCCTGATGATGTGATGAGCTGCCCACCGCTCACCTGGACCATCAGAGGCTGTCCCTGGACCTACAGACAGAAGCAGGAGGCCGTTATACTTGCACTTCCAGAGGTTTTGTTTTTTTCCTCTTATATATAGATCTTCAATTTGCACCTGACTTGTACAGTTTCAGCAGAATTAGGAATATCCAATCAATGACTGTATTTCTTAACATTTATTTCATGGTATACCGTACATTAGGCCTGCACAATATGGGGAAACCTACAGCGTGCAACAACTTTATTCACTATTGCAAAAGATTTGGGATAAATAACCAAACTAACCTTGAAGTTGTGTGACCTACATACTGAGGGCTCCATCAGATAGATAAATGTTCTCAAGCATGAGTGTCATGGGCATTACGGAATGGTATGCATAAAATAAAAATGTTTCTCATTCACCAAGCTTCAGTCTTGTACAACACGTTTATCGTACATACTCACAATGACAGTGAAAATACAATTTCTCAGTAAAAACATGCACCAATACTTCTATCTCACAAATTTTTTAAAATGATCCAGTTCCAGTGTCAATATGCTACAAACTACAGTATATTCTAAAGCTTTATTCATTAAGTTTGACTCTGGGTGCATGTACATATCCTTCTTGCATCCATGGTTGTGTTGTAGTTGAACTAAGGCCAGTTTACACAACAACACTCTCGGGTGAAAACAACTAAATATTTTGAGAGATGTGCCTTTCGTTTAGACGGCAACAGCGTTTTTGGGGGTTGAAAATGCATGAAAGTGAAACCACCTTCCAAAGTGGAAATGTTAAAAACACTCCACTCTTGTGGAGGATTGAAAACGCAAAACTGCATTTTCATCCTCTCCTTTTTCCTACTTTATTTCTTTCTGTCATTGTACAAATAATGTATACTCTATATATTATTTATACTATATAGTATTGTAAAGTCATGTACATCCCTGGCACGCACCAGTACAGGAAAACAACATGTCAGATTATTTCCCTGTGACGGACCTTCAAGTTGACCTAGCCGCTCTAATTTACATCCAAGAGTCATTTCAGCAAGTGTCACAAATCTTTATAGAGACTAGTAGAGAGCAGAGAAGGCAGAGAACAGGAAGAGAAGTAGAAAGGTTCTACGCAGGCACTTGGTCTTGGCGGTGGTGATTCCACCTAGTCACCTGGCATGCATACTACATCCATAAATAGGAAAATTCACACACTTTTGCATGTCCATCTGCATGCAGATTTTCCCCCCAAAACGCATGTCTAAAAGCAGAATTAAAAGTGAGAACTCAATGCCACTTTTGCGTTTTTGGTTCAGATCGTTACCGTCTAAACGTAGCCTAAGACATCTACTTAGGTAAGTCTGAAACTGAACATGGCTGGTGTGACACCTTGATAAGTGAGAGCCAGTGGCTGCAAACATGTCTGCCTGAGTGAAGGAACTCTGTATTTAGGATGGGGACCCTGGAACTAAAAAAGGCCAAAATGATTATTACCAAGTGTAAAACTGTAATGATTACAGTTCCAAGTCTTTCAACCTTAGAGGGTATTTTTTTTTTTTGCAAGATTCACCAAAACACATTGATGTGACTCATGCTTTAAATGGCTTTCATCAACAACACAATGAATAATGTCTGGTTTATGTAACTTGCTTATAAAAGCAAGAGACAAAAACAAGTATTTCGACAGCCATGAGAGCACAAGCAGAAACTTGGGGCTGCCACACAACACACTGTGCTGAGGAACATGCAGTTCAAGCAGCTGCAAAGCATGCTGGGAGGGATGAACCACTGAGATGGGTTGGGAAAAAAAAAAAAAAAGAGTCCGGGGTGAAGCATGCAAACTCGTGAATTGCAACACTGTCATGACACTGACACAGGGCGGCGGTGACACCACTACCTGGAGTGTCTGCACCTGCTGACCTGAGGCCGTCACTACTGGAGCCTCTGTTTGCAGCTGCACAGCCGTCACTGTGCCCTGTGTCTGCAGACAAGGCAGGACAATTCATTACTTGGAAAAGTTTGCCTTTGTACTGATAGGGTCGTCTTTATTCTGGGTACCTCTTCCCTGTGAGATTAAATTAGATTAAGTCAATATATTAGACAGAGCAAAATACATGGGTCTCAACTCACCTGCTGCTGGATTTGTCCATTGGCAGTCTGCACTACTATCTGCTCCCCAGTAGTAGTGGTGGCAGTGGTGTACTGCTCCATAGCTTGTTATTGTCCCAAGCCTCTCTTGAGGAAAAAAAGACAAAGGAGATACCGTAAAATGTATTATTTTCATCCATTAAAAATTGGTTATTTTAGCAATAAAACGTAATCATCTTCATCACCCAGGGAAGACAAGGCTGTTTATTTTATTCGGGCTAACAGTTAGCTAGGTCTTGCGTCATTCTAACATTAAATGTCTCAAATATTTTGCATAATCTCGGGTTTAAAGACTCATTGGGTTAATTCAACATATGAGCTTAAGATACAGAATATAATCGTCTGATATTTACAGTAGTTATATACATATGAAGCCTCCAGATACACTGGCTGCTTAATTGCTTTGACTGAGTGGTGGGATGTTTTTGTGAGGAAGCTAACAATGCTAGCTCGGTTGGCCGGTGAATATTTAGTGCATGGTAAATACCAGAAACCGACCAGAAGATGCTAGTAAACACGTTAAAAGCAGTCAAAGCCAGCCCTCAGACGGCTTATTCTCATTTATACACAGGGATGTTGTCCTTGACAGCCTTTATTGATGACTGGATGTCGGCATTACCAACCATTCCTTTGTTTGAGAAACGATTTTGTAGCTTACTAAGCTAACGTTAGCTAAGGCTTGTCGACCAACAGAGATCATATTTCCCAACAAGAGCCGACATTGGAAACAACAAGTTATTTCCACTCTGGGACGAAGCGGTCGAAATCAAACTGCCATTCGATTTTTTTTGCATTTAGCAGGGTTAGTAATTTGGTTGGTCCCTGACAAACCAATCCGTGCTGACAACTACCAATGCCTTCAATCGGGTCTCCCTTACCGTGTCTTCGCTGTCCGGTTTCCCTCTGATTGGCTCTAGTACAGCTCGCTAAAGCCCAATCAACAAAGTGAGCGGACAAAATGGCGCAAATGAAACAACGGCGCCTGGGAGGAGGTGCGCAGCGTGGTGCGCAGCTGCGTGACACATGAAGGCACGATGAGAACAGGGCCACGGCACGGCAAAGGTCTCGAAAAGGCCGGCAGGGGTCGCTAGTGAGTCATGTTTCCCTTTGCCTATGTGGTACTGGAACTAAACGTATACACCGTTCCCTATGAAGTTGGTATAATTTTGTTTTCAGACACATTCAGATCAGTAATAACCTTTGACCAGGTGCAAAGATTACATACTTAGTCCCAGTTACACTGTATCTATCAAAAATAAATCACATACAATAAAATAAATCACAACAAAATAACAATAAAACAAATAACAATAAAATAAATCACAATACATAGCCATTTTAAATAAAATAATTCTTTATTAGTATCACGACAGGGAAATTCACAGTGTTACAGCAGCATAGGAATAGTAATATTAAAAGTGAAGATTAAAGTAAGAAATATAAAGTATAAGCATATATACAAAGGGTTAAAAATATATAAGAAGAAATAAGAAGAAAAAAATTAAAAGTTCAGAAAAATACATATGCATGGTATAATAGTATTTACATTCAATCTTACACCTCACTGAGGCCCATTTACTGTATAATAATTGAACATACTATTGGCTGCAGGTACAAAAATCTTATTGTACAGTGTAAAAAAAGATTGCGCAGACAAAGAAAAAGAAAAAGTATTTCTGTGTGTATGGGTGTGTGAGTCATGATACCACATTGCCTATATATTTGTTTAAAATATGGTTGTTTATAATCTGCTCTTAATGTGATGTTAGAAAGTCCCAAATTGACTGTTCTCAGAACCATACATTAAGAATGTTCTATATAACATACACACCACAAAACAATAGTAGTCCATTAAAAAGACTCTGAATAAATATGAATCCACCCAGTTATCTGCCAGTGTTGACATTTAGTACTGATCATATTAAGTGCGTGGTTTTGGGCAAACTGAAATTAAAACCACGGATCATCTGTTTCTCTGTTTTTCCACTGTTTGCGGCTGCTCTCTGACATCTTGGGAGGATTTGCAGGACTGGCTGTCAACCAACATCCTACTACAGAGCATGATCCTCTCACAAAGAAGGTATTGTGTTTGGTATTAACATGAAGGACATGAAGACTGACTTGATTTTGAAGAACCTAATGGTCCTGGCAACATTTGGCAACCCTACATCTAAATACAGAAAAACTGAATCATTTTTCTTTGTTTCTGGAATGAAACATGGAAAGTCTTTTCTTGGAGATTACAATGAAGTGAAAATATCTGATGACCACTTAAGCAACTGCAGAAGAATACAGATAATGTTATTATTATGTTTTATCTTCCTTTTTAATGTGTATTTATTAAAAATGATTCCCTTTTTTGTATGATAAAGTCATTGTCTTATACACTATTCTTAATGAAAGTGTCTTGCATGTTTACATTTATTTATTGGTGATAATTGTACTATTAGATCCAAGGACAGCACAATCTACTTAGAAACAAGTCGGGGACTGGCCACACCTGACTGGGTCACCTGAGTGAGGGTGTATGATGGTGAAAGACCACAAACACCCTATGACCCCAGGTCATCAATGATGACATGTCTTGGTTGCATAAAGTGTGTGTTAAAACAGTAATTAATATGTAGAATTTCTATTAACACATAAAGACTCACTGCTTCTTTTCTTGCAGTTCCCAAATTAATTTTCCTCTCTATTTAGCCTTTCTTGAAGGATTTATCACCATTTATTCTAATATTATCCTCTGTATTTTGTGTTTTTTTTTGTGAAAATCAGGTTTTCGTATTTTTAATTTACTGATCATGTACATGTTCATAAAAACTCAGATTAAAGTTGAGGGAAAACTGAAGAAAAAGTGACTTTTTCAGCAAATATATCAATAACTGAACATAAAAACAAGTGTCGCCATCCTTTGTCCATGGGTTTTACTGGTGAATCTATGTTGCCAAAGATGACGGTGTTTCCACATTCACTACAGAGCCGCTGAACATCCAAATGGGTCATATCTGATGACCATGAAAAGACGACAAACAGTATTTTACACCAATTATTTACATGTATTGATAGGATTAGTGGATTGGACGTTATTGAACATTTTAGATCAGTAGATGATTGTGGCTGACAGTGGTGTTTGGGCATGATGAAATTGCTTCGTTTTTATTCACTTTTACTTAAAAAAATACACGTGATAGAAACAGAAACATTAAGTTACATGTACAGAAACAACCTTATAGTTAAAACATGCCAGCAGTGAATACTTCTCTGTATATAATTTTTGTCTTTCTCTATGCCGTGTAAATAATAAAGGTACTTCACCTCCAGGCCACTAGGTGGCAGCACTGCGTCGGAAAACCCATGTTTGCGGAAGTAGTTGACGGCATACGTAAGTTTGCGCCGTCACGTGGTCTTTGGCATGTTTCTAGTTTGGCGAGAGGTGGTCTGTCCTTTTAAACAGTGTAAGGGAACTTGATAGTAATAAATGAGCACAGCAGTGACAATCTATAATTAATTCGATCGAGGTTTGATAGTCGTGTCTTGGGTTATTACACAGATGTTATTTAGCTAGGCTACGTCCGTCTGGCGAACACTCTTTTGGGGATATTATTGGATCCAAAGGAGCCAAAACAAACATGGCCAGACCTCTCCAGCTCCTGTCCTTGCTCTCCAGGGTTGGAGCTCTGTCACAGATGCCCTCGGCTACTTTTACCGGCCGTCGGTTTGCAAGTAAAGGCGTCAACAGGACATGGAGCGGACCGACCCAAAGAGACAGAGGTTCAACATACAGCGATGAGGTGTATGAAGGGGAGGATGAACTGGAGGATGTAGAGGACAAGCTCCAGGCCCTGGTCAAGTAAGAATCAGCAGAGCCATCACGCATTTTCCCCAGCACTAAAAGTAATAAACCGGTCTGTGGTGTTATAATGTGTGTCATGTTTTCCAGTGAGGGGCGGAAGAGGCAGAAGACTGTGAAGTATCAGATACTGAGGAGGAAGATGACTCCTCCAGGAGCACCAGAGAGGAGCCTAACCTGGGATGCTATTGAGCAAATCAGGTGATAATTCTTAGAAAATGTTGTAAAATTTAAAAAAAAAAAGTAAATTAACAAACATTAGTTGATGAATTGATGGTTCAGTTTATTGCCAGTAATTGTAGAAATAAGTATTCATGTGAAATCAGGGAGCAAAACATTGGTGGGCCTAGTTTATGTACTAGAGATCTGGTTTAAATCATTAAAAATCTTTTTTTTAAATCATATCTTCACTTAAATGCAACAGATCTTCATACTTTGTGTAAATGTAATGTTATCAAATGGTCCAGCATAAAAAATTATTAACAGTACAGTGTGCAAGACCAATAATGCATTAGTCCTTTTCTCTCTGTATTTTGTATTTATTCCCTCATTTCTTTCACTCAACCCAAACTGAACTGTGTCACACTCACAGGAATAAGTTCTACTTCCAGGTTTTAGCTTCATAGTCAATATTTTTTTAGCGGAATAAATGTCTTCTTTGGATATTTAACGTGATCTGACCAAATGTGTTTAATGTTCTGATCAAAGTGTGTCATACGTGTCACTAAAGTAAAACGTTGTATTCTTATAGGTATCTAAAGGCGGAGCAGCCAGAGGAGTGGACAGTAAAGCGCCTCGCAGAAGGCTTCTCCGTCAGCCCTGATGTCATCCTTCGAGTTCTCAGGACCAAGTTCATCCCCAGTCCTGACAGAAAAGCCAAACAGGACACTAAAGTGATGGTGGGACTCGATCAGCAGACTTTGCCGTCAGGTGTTGTCAAAGTACAGGAAAGACAGAGACTGGCCGGTAACAGCACAGCAGCCATACTCCTGCCTGGAAACACAGGAAGCAGCGTGGTCGCCGTGGGAAACCAGACTGTGATGCTCCGAGGTGAAGGTTCAGGATCCCTGACCACGAGTCCTGGTCCAGAGGCTGCTCTGGGTAGAGGGTCAGCAGCAGATACGAGTAAACACACTTTAGTGACGTCTACAAAGGATGAAAACACATCCAGCAGAGTAACAGAAGAAGAGGAGGAGGAAGAGGAGAGCTGGGATGGACAGGTTCTGACAGAAGAACAACTTGAAGAGTGTATGGAGACTGTGAAGGCTTCTCCTGTGGTGCAAGTTGGAAATGATTTCTTTGACGTAGAAGGAACATTTTTGTACAGAATCTGAGTTGCTCTGCTTTGTATTTGCCTTGAGTTATGTTAATATATGAACAGTATTTTCTATTAAGTGCCCAGCAGATTAAATGGATTATTACCAGGACATTGGTCTTGTCTTGGAATGGTTTTCTTTCTCTGGGTGTCATTGAACAGCCTCACTCACCAGTTCACCAGGAAAATTCAACGAGTTCATCTCATGATGGTTGTATGAATGTCATAACATGGAAGTAGAAGGAGTTCAAATGAGCTTTACCTTCAATTCTGCTACTTGACCACTTCATGTCTCTAGACCCACCGTCCATACAAAAGACCTTTAATTACTGTATGGAAATTAAACTGATGACATTTCCATTTGTTTCATCCCTTTCAGGGTTTTATCACTGTAGTAACGACAACTGTAAGGAACCAGGACGATCATGGGTCAACAGACACCATGTCAAGTGAAGTTGGAGTTAAAAGGTATCTATGAAAAAAATGTTGGAGTTGAATGAGTTTCTACAATGAGGCAAAAAACCAGGGAATTGGCAGTTTATGATGCTCAGCAAGTTTTTTTATTATCATTTCCAGTGAACCCATCAGAATGATAAATTAACCACCTAAGAAACCACCCACAGGAAGTAATCCAAGTTCACAAACAACAAAAAAAAAAACGCCCACCGTGTGGACACAAAATTGTCAAAGAAAAGCCCAGAGTCAACTTTGGAGCATCTCCACATTTATTAATAGAAAAGTTGTGGTTTAGTAGAGGCGCTGTGGTTTGCCCATGGTGCTCTTCACGTACAGGGCTCGCACGTTCTGCCAGTTCTTCTTCAGCAGAGACACGAGGAAGTTGACAGCCAGGTGGATGTTGTACACCAGCTCGTCCTCACTCATCTTCACGTGTCCTACAGCCACAGCCAGACAGAGCACCTACAGGAGGACACAAAGGTCAGTGCACGGACCAGACACTGGACCACTCAGACTGCTCTGGAATGTGACTCCTGTGCAAAGGCGTGTTTTGTTCTGTTAAATGTACCTTCTTCATCTGGAATTTGATGGTGGATTTGACCTCGT
Source organism: Apogon talboti (assembly GCA_037367365.1). Taxonomy (NCBI): domain Eukaryota; kingdom Metazoa; phylum Chordata; class Actinopteri; order Kurtiformes; family Apogonidae; genus Apogon; species Apogon talboti. Next base: position 19,268,288 of record JAPQRQ010000026.1, on the reverse strand, counting down.
CCACCTTGGTATTCAGGTTCTCATTGTGGGTGAGCAGGGAGGGGAACTTGCCGGCCTTGTTCAGGCCAGGGCCCAGGATACGAGGGATCTGCTTGATCAGAGACTCAGAGGCCAGGAAGGCGTCATACTTCTTGGCTAAAGGGAGGGGGAGACGAGGAAAAATGTTAGACTTACACTCACTCACTCTTTCTTATTCATAAATACAAAAATATTCAAACACACACCGAGCTTCTTGACCAGCTTTTTGTTCTTGTTGAGCTTCTTGAGGGCCTCGATGTCCATGTGTGGCATGTCGGCAGCTTTGGCCTCATCACAGTGCTGCTGGTCTCCCAGGACGCACACTGAGAACTTTGGCCTGGGCAGAGTCTTCAGCCTGCAGAACAAGGACATTAACAGAGGTGTGAATGCTGCTTCAAACCCACAGGAGTCAGCTGGCAGTGAGGCAGAGTATGGACAGATTTCACACCATCAGTCATTTACAATATGATGGTGACAGACATCACATCCAAACATTCACTCACAAATATGCATTTGGAATTTCAGTTGCTCACGACTGTCTACCAGGCAGTAGGGGTGTAGGAGAGTATAAATATGTTTTTGTTTCATTATACTATATCAATTCTCAAAAGAAAATAAAACACATTAAATCACAAACCCAGAATTGTCACAGATGGATTCATTTTGTAAAAGAATACTGAGCTATGCTGCATGGTAGTTCGGGAAAATGCTCTGTCCTCTATATGATGACTAAAATTTCCAATATCACAAGGCCTAACCTTGGAAAATGAATGAAGTGGGTTCTAACTGCAGTATCTCAATGAATTGTGCCACATATACATGTACTGCATTGTCAATATACAACCCCACTGTGCAGTGCTTCTCTACAGATGGTTTGACCAGGGTTTCTTATTTAGTAATCTTAAACAAGTCAAAGATTAAAACACATGAGGTTTGCTCATTAAAGACAATTTGGTTTATCATAAGATTCACATGCTCTGACATCTCCAAATGACACCCATGCGCTTCTCCCTGATTGTACTGGGAAGTAGAAAATTTCTTACCCATACCGCAACCATGGCCGGTGTCTTCAGTAGTTACAATATAAATTGGTCGGCTTGATGACATGAGCTGAGCTCAGCCACCAAAAGCCTCCCCTCATGTTTTAAGACCCAGGGTAGGGGTCCGCCTGCTTCGCCTCCACCAGCCGAGGCTGGGTCAGCTCAGTCAGACTACCCAGAGTACTTCTCCATGTCTGCCCCTGGCCTGTCAAGACTATCTTTGTAATGGTCAACACCACTCTTAAGTCATATGAAAGACTGCATAACGTTCAGACAGGGCTGGAAGCACACAGGGAGAAGGTTGGGTGAGACATTAAAAGGTCGAACCTGACTGTGCCGGAGAAACGCTTGTCCTTCTGGGGATCATAGTTTTTCAGGCTGATCTGCAGCTCCACCGTCTCAACAAACCTAAAGAACACAGTGCGTTAGCCATCACATCCACTTTGGCACTTAATGTAAGAACTAAACTTGAGCACTTACTTTCTTGGCTTGGTCACGGAGCCCTGCAGGACCTCCTTCACGGCTTCATACAACGTATCTCTGGAGACCTTACTGCAACACAAATGTACACATTTTATAGACACCTATTAACCAAACATTTTGGTCTGGTTGGTAAATTAGAAGAGCTAGCACAGGCCTGTTTGGGATTACAGAAATGACCAAATTGGGATTACAGAAACAACCAAAATGCAGAATAAATCATAAACCATCCATTGTATGAATTTAGTCAAAAATTAATACATTTCCATTGTCCAATTTTAAAGCTGCATAGTTTTGCAACATCAGTAAGTATTTTATCTTCTAACACTTGCTACTTTAACAAAAACCAAATGTTTCTTTTAATCTTTCTCTGAAGTTTGATAAGTTATGCGTTCACATAATTATCTGTAAAAACGTCACTTAATGACTAGTAAACTGTGCAGTTAAAATTCCAAATCCTATAATTTTCAAAATCTTTTTGAAAATGGGCATTTGTGTTATTCAGTAATTTCCAGACTCCTCAATTACATCGGTTTAGCTCTAGTTGGCATTAGCTCTCCAATTACGAAACAATTTACAAACAAATGTCAAATCAAGTCATCCGAAACAAATAATATACACATCTAACAGAGAATTAGTAACTTTGGCGCTTTCAAATCGGTGGATGACAGTGGATTACGTTTCGGAAATTTAACGTGGGATTCTTCACCCGCCATGAACCGGCTCCATACCTAACATTTACAGCGGAACCTTCTCTAAAATACACTCAAACAACACAACAAACGATAGAAATGGTAACGGTATGAACATTTTTAATCAAAACGCGTCATCAAATGTCAAGCACAGTTCGTTTTATTCTTTTTTTCTGTCAAATCGGCTCTAACCTCATCTTTGTAGCTTGTCCCTCTCGTCTTGCTACGGTGAAAAGGAAGTTCTGCAGGAAGTTACGCAAGTTAAAGGGGACCGTGTGTGACGTCACCGAAATGCGCCGCTGGATTCAATAAAAATATAACTTAACGTCTAGTGTGTGTACAATTTAGGTGTGTTTCATTTTAGTTGAATGCTGAATATATATTTCTGCATTTCTTTCTAAGAAACTTAATATTTTACCACGTCAAACTTACTATACAAACCGCAGTTAAAATTCATACATCAAAAATGACTGAAAAAGGCAACGTTAAAATCCTCAGATCAGTATTAACCGTTAAATATGAGTGGACTTCTTTTTTCACTTTTATATGGTAGATGATTTAATCCTTACACATTTATTACTTTACAAAACAAACTGTAAAATTAGTAGAAATCCATCCTGCAGAACAAATCAGACTTTAATAGACACTACCAAAAAGTCATCAAAACAATAAATATAGAAAATAGTTTAGCATCATCAACAAAACATAGGATTTAGAGTATAACATTATATTGGCAGGAAAAACACATTTGCAAAGGAGTGTAAATGATATAATCCCACTGATGCGTAACATTTCAGTTATTCTACATACATTCTGAAACAGATAATAGAATAAGTATCATGTACACAGTCCTCACAGTGTAGATGCCTTAAATGAGTAGTTTTACATGTCATACAATACGTCATGTAAAACCTAAGGTGGGATTTGTATGGTGGCAGTGGTCAGTAAGAAAAAATGATCAGATAAGAACAGTTTATGCATGTGTTTTGAATTCAAGCCAAGGAAGTGTTGAGAGGGAAAACAGATATACAGGTTTATTTACATGCCTTTACATGGAATATGTTTTATGCGTGTGTGATTCTTTTCAAAGCAGCTTGCAGAGGCTTTTTGAGGAAGGTCTCATTCAGCGTCAGGCAACCGGACAGGGTGTTTCTATGTGCTGTAGTTACCTGGGAAACAAAAGATAAATTACATATACACAATGATTAAAATGACTTCTCTCACGTTTTACTCATATATTGTTTGATTCTCTGAGGAAACTCACGTGACTGCTGTATTTGGTGAGGACAGTTAGCATCATTTTGGCAAACTTCACAGATTTTGTAAATTGAGGAGCCTGGCTGACCAGCTGTTTGGTGAATTGTGCAAATAGTTCTTCATGAAGGTCAGGCTGAAAGAAAAGAAGCAACTCAATGGTACTGAATACAGTATTGTGACTGTGTTTTCAAAGAACTTTTCTCCACATAAACATCTGATTTACCTTAGAATCTAGTAAGCTGTGGATAATGGAGAGCAGTGCCTCACTCCACTGTGTTTCAAATGTCATTCTTAAAGAGGAATAGATACAAGTTTGGATTTATAATTCACAAATAAACAAAAGACTCCATTCTGATCTTAATTTAACATGTTATAGCATTCCTGAGGAGATAATTTATCTGAACAAATAATCTTACTGAAGCATCACAAGTCTGTAGTGGGGATCCAAGCAGGTCTCTATCAATCTGTTCAGCAGCTCAGCTTGTGGATTTCCTGAAAAACAAAATACATTTACAAACCCAAGAAAGAAGAAGTGTTTTTTCCTCCTTATTCCAACACACAGAATGCCTGCCATTTCCAGGGTGGCTGTTAAGAAAGGAACTTAGGTACCTACCAAGCTGACAGATTGTGCCACATATACAACATCTTTTCTTAATGTAATAAACAGTAATTAGGAGGGTTTTTTATGGAAAATATTTAATGATCTTGCAGCTAGAGAGCATGGTCATGCAAACACATGCATTAAAAAGTGCTTCATAATGACCAATAAAGTGCAAAAGTGCAAATAAACAACTAGATAATGGTGAATATGTGTAAATTAACAGCATTATATCACATTAGATAATAGTGAATGCAAGGTTATAAAGCTCTCACTTAAAGGTCCAGTGTGGAAGATTTAGGAGGATTTTCTAAATGGATAATAGTTGCTATTATATTTCCATTATTAATCATTCAAATAATCCATTTTTTGTTAGCATAGAATTTATTTTGCCACCTCCTCTTCTTCTTTCTGTTTTACAGCAGGCAGTATCCAGCGTTAAGGCGCATCTCTATCTGTAAGTTTGGACCAGTGTTAACTAAATTAAAAAGCCCATAACAGACAAAACACACACTCTGGTTGTAACAGTGGGCTTTCTTAGGAGCCACAGAAGGGAGAGGGACAGCAATAGCATTCTGCACCCTCACAGATA
>JAPQRQ010000026.1:19248100-19263329 GCA_037367365.1 Apogon talboti | reverse complement strand
GTGTGGAAGATTTAGGAGGATTTTCTAAATGGATAATAGTTGCTATTATATTTCCATTATTAATCATTCAAATAATCAATTTTTTTGTTAGCATAGAATTTATTTTGCCACCTCCTCTTCTTCTTTCTGTTTCACAGCAGGCAGTATCCAGCGTTAAGGCGCATCTCTATCTGTAAGTTTAGACCAGTGTTAACTAAATTAAAAAGCCCATAACAGACAAAACACACACACACTGGTTGTAACAGTGGGCTTTCTTAGGAGCCACAGAAGGGAGAGGGACAGCAATAGCATTCTGCACCCTCACAGATAAATGTCACTCAATGTCCACACACAGCATCTGTCAAAAAGCCTTAAATGTGCAGATTTGTTTCCTCACCTATGTTTTTGTCTTCTAGCACTGGACCAATGACAGCATGACACATTGGTCTGGGATAGGAGCTACATAATGATGTGACTGCACTGAGCAGACATCTGGAGGCTGGTTCTGACAGGGACAGGACCTGCATGTTGACCAGCAGAGCATTCCATTAGTACTTAACAAATTCACTGATTTGACATCATTTATACATGTGTTGAGATACCTTTTCTAGCAGGAGGCTTTTCAGTAATGCTGCTGCTGTGCTGTAGCTGAGGTCAGGAGAGAGAGCCAAAACACTGCTGCACAGTTTAGGTAGAGTCTGCTCCGGTAGGTCGGGTAAACTCAGCATCCGACATAAAACCTCCACCTAAATTAATAAGAAATAAAGGAAGGGAGTGCTTTGCATAAGTGATAACTCAGGTTAACAATGTAAAAACTATGAACCAAATAGTTTAAGAAAATACCTGAGGTGGGTGGCAGTCATTCAGCACTTTGAACACATCTGTGGAGCTCGGGTCCCACTGCAAACAAACAACAGGCAACATATGACGACACTGGTGTCCCTTCAAATCTGTTCTGTTTTTCCTCTTGAGAAGTAAACATTTCTTCTTACCTCTGCCTCATTTTCCAACAGTTCTTTTATTTGAACAACAGAAACCTGAATAAACAAGGATACATACATTATGTTACTTACAACATTTTTTCCTGTTTTTCTTTGTTGTTTTTGGTTTTAAATGTTGATATTCAAAATAAAAAATAAACTAACTAGAACATGTGTGAAGAAAAGTGGTTTGACAGCTGAAAAATATCATTAAAAGCTATCCAATAAAAAAATCTAAAATTTCTTTAATGATAAAATGTAATGTTTTGTCCACTTAACATAGAATCATTAAATAGCTGTTAGCAGTATCTCCTTGTTTCTGACAGGGAATGTCAAACAAATAATCTTCATTCAGTCTGCATTTAAAGTAAAAAGATGAAATAATTATTGGTCAATGCCTGTCAATAATAAGCAGCCGGTGCCAATCATCTCAGAATGTGATTTCACCTGCTTGTGTTTCTTACTTTTATGTGCTCAGGCAGTGAGTCACATGGTGTATCTGGAGATGGCTGCAACGCTTCAGCTGATACTCCAGTGGAAGCATCCCCTAATATTCCTGATGTGTCCTCAGTCTGGCCCCGATCTCCTGCATCTAGACCCTCGTTCCCACACAGATCCATTTTCATCCGTTTACTCTGCTGTCCAGCCTCCTCACTGTCTGATTCCAGAGAAATAACACTGCTCTTTCTTTTCCTTTGTGTCCCCAACTCTGATAAACCCAATGCACTTTGGGAAGCAGACGATGACACCATTTGACCTTTGAGGCAGCTGGCCCACCCTACGACCTCTCCAGAGCCACCTAGACGCTGTGACAGGTCCACGAGTCTCTGGCTGCACAGTGGACTGTAAAGAGGGTCCCCACTGTGGGAGCACAGGGTTCTTCCCAGCTGTCTAACCAGAGCTGTGACCCAGGGGTTTGGAGGGGAGTCGTGACTGAGACAGTCAAGCAGACGAAAGACTGTGGCCCGAGGAAGAACAGAGTGGACCAGATGAAGGAAGGACAGCAGGTTTTGTTTGAATAATGCCGGGAACAGGCAGACCAAGGGTTTACTGGAGAAATCAGGAAAAAATGTAAGGCGTAGGTACACACACATATATATCATACACACACAAAGTAAAAATTAAACCAACACCAAGAGTCTTAGATTAGTTCATAGGTTTTACTAGTACATAGCTGATGTTTTTTTTTATGACATCTCATAAGTTTAAACCACAAGACAGGGTGTTTCCTAACTTTGTGGGGGACTGAGGTAATGACTATTTATTTATTTATTTTATTTAACCCTTTAACCCCTAATGTGTCTGTGGTGAGCGTTCGGAATTCACAGCTGAAATAACATCTCAGGGGTTAAGAAATGTAATGAGATTCCAATATTCAGAAATGTGCAGAAAAGAAAGACAACAAATGTGCTGATAAATATAATGCTGGTCAACACAACTCTGATTCATGTCATACTACTCCCTGCGGCTTACTACCAGAAAAAACACCCTTTATTGATCTAATATGCATCTTTTCTCTTCCCCTTCAGGTCGACCTTGTAAAGGAGATGACGATCTCAATGGGTCTGCTTAAATAAAGGTTCAAGAAAATGAATCCAAGCATTTGTTATATTGTTTACAAAGACAGCACGAAGTTAAACCTGTTATTTGAAGATTTTGACCTAAACATTCTCTTCACTGAAACGGGTTTATACTCACACAGTCAGAAGCTGTGCCTCGGACACAGGGCAGGTTATTTCTTCTTGACATAGTGTTTCTATTAATTTATACAGAGTTGTTTCAGAGCCGACACGCTGCTGTTTCCGGAAGACATCCAGGGCTCTGTGAGCACCGGAGACTCCGGACAGCAGAGACCGGACCAGCAGCAGACACTGGCCGTCAAAGCGGCTCAGAAACATGCCGCTGTTAAGAGGACAACACGTCCAGCATTACAACACCTGACCACGGATGTCCTGCCCAAAACCTACTGTCTAGTCCTTTTCTACTTTCCATCCAACCAACCCGCCAGTTTTGTTTACATTTCTTCTTCGTGGATAATGCACCGTGAATGTTACACACCCCCACCTAGTGTCCAAAAACGGTACTGACTCCAGCCAAGGGTCAATGAGGAGCACGACAAGTTTTTTCAGTGAGACAAAATGTGAAGTAAAGTTTTATTTTCTGTGTACAAGTACAAGTTTTTTTTTAAAAAAGAAATAAAACCTCTACCCGTTTATGTCCGTCTTGCAAGTATTTTCAGGAGTAGGTTCTAGCAAGATGAAGGTACAGTACACTTTTCATCTGCAGACAATTAAAACACCATCCACACAGTACTACTTTTAAAATATCAAAAATGGTGCAAAATACTACAGAGGTCAGAGCAAAGTAGGCTAGGGAAAACTACACAATGTGCAACATCTTTGAAATATTAAGGCCAGGGAACTGTAAATTTAAAAAAAAATACAAAAAAACTTCAAGATAAGCACAAAATCCATTAGTGATTGAAGTTCACACTTTCCTTCTCTGGGTTTCTAACATTTAGATCAAGGGTAACAAACTATGAGCAGAGAGAGCTGTGTGTATGGATGTTCTTATTCCAGACTGGGAAACTTTTTCAGATCAGACACACAGGAAGGTCTGTCGGTAAAATGAACAGCTGCAGTCAGACTGAACTAAAAACCCATTTGGTCCTTCCAAAACGTCCATGGTTGATACCCTGATACTAAGGACAGCTACTTAAAAGTTAGAGTTACTATTCTAATGAGTCAAAACACAGGCACACAGTCCTGAGGCAAATGGGTAGAATTAAAGCCCCGTTCAGTGGTTTCAGGCACTGGCAAAAAAGTGAAAAAGATTCTTAGAGTTCGCAATCTCGGAACAGATAGAAGGGGAAGTCGGAGTCATCTTCGTCATCATCGAAAAGGGCTATGACAAGGTTAAGTAGATCTAGACCATCATAGTCATCCTCAGGATACTGAGGAGAAAGAAGAACAAGTAAGACAATTTAAAAAGAAAAAACCAACACAAAAAACACAAAAATTATCCCATGCATCCAACAATGAGCAGATGGGATATTGAATGAGAAATTTACCGCAAATAACCTGCATCTTGAAGGTGCGTCATGTCGATAAAGGCACTCCTTCTTGAAGGGACAGCAGCCATATTGCCTGTAATAGTCGCATTTTTTCTTCCTAGAATTGCAAGAAACGTAACGTATGAATGAGACAGTTCAATAAATCAGATTACTAACTTAATGCTTTATTTAACTAAGTTTCATTAACATCGTACCTTCTTCCCCACATACTCCGTCTACTGTTAGTGGTTATTGATTTAAAGTACAACCCAGTATTATGCCCATGGTCAACACAGGACTTGCAGTATTCCTCAGTGATTATGCAGGTTTTCAACATAAAGTTGCATTTTAAATCAAGCTACCAAATTCAGATATGAGTCAGGTTTCTGCAAGTCCTTAAATGGCCTAAACAGTCTACAAACAAATACCAAATGTCTTAAATGTGGATTTGAGTGGCAATTTGAAACCATGAAAAGTAATATTTAACCTCAAAATCTACCAGGTGGATCAACTCCAGTCTCCGAAACTGAAATTTAATGGGGAAAATTTGGTCAGATTGTAATAAAACCTGCAACTAAAAACTGTGCAGTCTAATCCACATACCATGTATCACAATGTTTGGTCTAACATGGCATTGACGACTACTAATACAAGTATTACTTTAAAATAGTTTGCTGTTGTGTTATTATAATCCATTATGTTAAGCACAAATTCAACAACTTGAAAGACAGAAATGGGTCTTAGGGCATTAGAAACATTTAAAAACACTGTGACCAAGTTCATTTAGGTTCCAAGCTCATATCTTCATGTGGTTTTTAAAAAAAATAAAACCAATTAAATCAAGTACATTTTATCCTTTTCACCTCATTGTTTAATTTTAACTCACTCAGTTCATGTTAACATGTCCAGTATGAGGGAAAGCATGAAATCATGTTATGTTCGACAACAGAATCTTAACAGAATTTAGCTTATTAAAAAAGTCTGTATGAGGGGGAACAAGTTTATTGGTTACTATACATTTATTTCTGGTGATTTTTTTTCATCATACCTGCATCTCTCTCTGAAGGCAACTATTAGTTTTTCCTTTTCCTCTCCTTCAACCCAGTAGTTGTTTGGCACGTAAAATGTAGACTTCACTCTGCACTGTGGGCAGCTCCTGAGGAAGACATTAAATACTCCTGTCAATCTAATCATTTATTATGCATCGTCAGTGGCGGGTAAATGTATCCAAATGGAAAACCGTACTTCACCACATCCTGCCCAAAGTCCTTTGTCTTTCTCCAGGTAATGATGCATTGTAAACAGAAGGAGTGATTGCAGTTTGGCAAAATCCCAAAAACGTGGTCCTTCTTATTTGGCTTTTCAAAGACCTTGTCCATGCAGATCCCACAGGTGATGTCTTTGCTCTGGAGGAAGGCCTCCGTTTCCTCCATTTTCCATGGACTAGAGGCAACAGCAGCCGCCGCCCCCAGTTTCTCAATGGAGTCAATAGACGCAGACTCCTGCATATAAACAGTAGAAGCCTTCTAGGTTCACTATGTTTGACAAATGTCACGAACACGTTTACATGCACACTAATATTCCACTATTTTCTAGCATTTAAAAGTTGTCACTACTTCCTCTTAAAACCCAAACAAACAAAAAAAAACACGTTGAAATCAGAAATTAAATCATCAACTCATTTTATAGTAGTCAATAGTAAAACACTAAGGGGGTTTTTGATTATTCTGTAGTCCCTGTTTAAATTAATGTTACGAATGCCAAATATGTGTCATTGTTCACAGTTAGTCGCCTAAAATGCATGTAAATACACAGTGTCAAACAATTAAATAAATAAATACTGAAACCCTCAAACCTGTGCTGTTCCTCCATCACTTGTTTCTGCTTGAGCGACCTCAGACCTTTGGACAGACTCCTCAGAAGCAGCTGAACTAGAGTCCAGAGAATCTGCAAAACCAGAGTAAGTTAACCTCGCATGTGCACAATCCAAATCTCAATAGAGGGCTGTCCAGATACCTTGTGACTGTTCTTCGGCAGTGTGTGCTGCCAGATCTTCTGCGCTCTGTTGAGGATTTGGGAGGTTCACCCGGACTCCTCTGCTGCATTGCTGTGTGGACGTGGACTCTGCCTCAGTCTGCAGCAGCGCCGGCTCCGACCCTCTTCTGTCTGACACAGCATGAGCCACACTGGATGAGGACACGCTGGGCACTGAGCTCCTTCTACCCCCAGCAGCGGAGGCAGCAGCAGCACCTTCATTCTGAGCCACATGGAGGTATCTACAAAGAGAAATTTAAAAAAATTAAATGAATGAATAAACTCAACTTGAAGTGCACAATATGCATGTAGTGGGTTATGACAAAAAAAAAAAAAAAAACCTTACTTGCAGTGTACGCCATACCAGCATGTACCCTTCTGAAAGTACTGGCATATCTGAATTGATGGCAACACTGACGATTCATGTAGAAATCTACACCTTAAGCCGAATTTGCAATTGCCATTTAAGAAATACCTGTTTAAAAGAAAAAAGGTAAGTATCAATTACTATAAATTATGTTTCCTTCCTAGTCACATGCACAGTCATACAACATGCTGGCATTTTCCATGAAAAGTTCATGGATTTCAGAGACTTCATATTAGCTCAAGTTACCCTGAAGTCTTAATCATAACGGGTTAATCTGAGAATATACTAACAGGTATCGCTGAAGTTTGTCGAAATCCAAGAAGTAATCTGTCCACTCCAAATAAATAAAAAAATTATACATAACTGTTCAATAGCAGTTATCCTTTTAAAATGCTTAAACAGCATTTTCAGAGAACTACAGACAATGAACAAACTATACAACACATCCAGCTGGCAATACAGAGGCTGTTTTTAACCTGTTGTACAGTTGGTTCAGTGCCTGTATGCACATTACATTTTCAACATAAAGTAGGCTATGCTGACAAAAACCGCTTTTTCTATCATTTTACTCGCAGCTCGACGTAAATACAGGTCTGACATTGGTTAACAAACGAAGACAAAAAAACTTCTTAAATTGGCCGAGCTATGGAGATTTAATTGTGCATACACCTTGGTCCGACGTTCATTCATTCAACAGGAGCTTTACCCCGTCCCAAGATGGCGGCTCCACTGACCGCAGTTACCAACGCGACATCTACTGTTTAGAAGTATTAACACTATAGACACATATTACCTGTGGTAGCCAGCTCAGTAATTTTTAAGAGCTAGAATTAAATTTGTACGCCAAACATTCACCAGAATTAAAATAAATAAATTAATAAATAATATAATAAAATCAAGCAGTTAAATACGTCTCCGAGAAAAAGTGTATTGTTAATTCAGTTAATAAGTATTATTGTGTTTTCTGTGCCTCAACTGCTCAGTTGACGAATGTGTCAATTTACGTTACATATATTGTACTGGTCATAATTTAAGACAAGTCTTGAAAACAATTTTAAAAAAAGACACAATCCACGCTGTTTGGCTTCCATGTGTCAAGTCAGTTTTTTTTATCCTTTCTGCAGCAGCAACGACCGTATTAGAATGCACCAAACTGAACATAACTAGTGTTAAATCTCCGTGGACTATGAGGGTAAGTTTTCTACTTTTCGACTTCATTTTCCATGTGTCTACTTACCTGCAGACACGTGCAACCCGGGAAGACGCGTATGGATCCATTTCCGACTACTGCCTCCGTGTATTTTTGAGCATGCCGCCGGGTGCCGGCCATTGGGTTATCTAAATAGAAGGCAGCCGTTTCCTTTTACTAATTAACTAAGCAACGACAACCAATAGAAACGTGACGATGCAGTTTGTACGTAACGATGCTCAGAGTCTACGTTAATCAATAAAATTAACCAATCAAAGCTCTCCAAATGCTCTGGGTCACAGCTGTCAGTGCAATGCGACTCAGAGATTGTTCTGATTGATGTTTTTTTTTTTAAAAAAAAAAAACGGAGAAAAATCAATGTTTATCGTTCTAATAAAGTTTATGAGCGAGATGTAACTACCTGCAACTTGGTTACATGTGACTACAGGGACTAAAATCTTTCAAGTTATAACACGTTTCTGTGCACAAATAATCTCAATCCATCACTAACACACAGCCATAGAGGTAGATTACATACACGTTTTTTTGGTGCACTTTCTAGTTTTATCCATTCACACCTTTTGCTTGCTTGGCACACTGCACATAAAAGCCAAAAAATAGATATTTGCCAATGCGTTCCAGTGGCAGGAATTAAGGCAAGAATGTCAAGAGATTAGATGAGACAGTGGAATATTGTCACAGATCATACATCACACAGAGGTAGATAGGGATAAAGACAAAGAGTAAGAGCACAAGAGGAGGATTTCCATAAGACGTGTGCAGGTGTTTTGTGTGCTGACATACTGTAGTCCATTCAGATCAAGTACAGTGAGAAAAGAAACTTGCGGAATAGAAAAACAACACTTGGAAGCATTTGATGTTGGGCTACTGTAAGACAAATGTAACTGTACATAAAAGAACTGCTAACATAAGACTGGAAATACACTATGTGAACACAGAAATGACTTATTTTTTACAGCTTTTAGATGCCGACTTGTCAATTCTTGTCGGCCTTTGTCAGATAATGTCATGTACTTCTTTCAGGTAATCCAAATCCCTCATCATCAAATAAAAGTTTGTTAGGGTTGATGATATATTTGGTACAACCTGGACTAAACAGGCAGGCATGTAATCTGAAATAACACATATACTTAATACATAAAACAAGATAATTCATGTTTTGCCCTTACAAATAATGATCAACAATTACAAATAATTAGTAACATAATTACAAAGAGTAAACTAAGAAAGAAAACTTAAAAAATAAAATAAAATGGCAAGTTTATGATCATTTGTGTGTCGAAACAGAAAAGAAAACATGCTGTCCCTTGTACTTCATCGGGTCAGGTGTTTATAGTGTCAGCTTCAGCTAAATCTGTGCAGCATAGTCCATTAGTTACCACTTGGGTACATGGCTTTAAGACAAAACCTATATATAACTTGGGGTTTCCACATTTATTGACAAATGCAAATGGTATTGCACAGCCAGCTGCATTGAGGGAGCTGTACACTGCTGGAGCCAGCCCAGTTTGTGTTGCATAAACCAAATGGCAAAGATAGTGCTCTTTCATTGTGATGATGATGATGATCGTGAAGATGACGATGCTGTAAACAAAATAAACAATTTCTGCATCTTTCGATTCACCAAAAAAAGTCTTAGAACAATCACTCTGCAGGAGACATTGGTATCAAAAGAAGTTCTGTCACAGTTCTATTTGATCTCTGCCACTGGTATCTGAACATGAAGTGCTTTCCCTTTACAGCATAAAACCCAGCTGAACCCGGGCGAGGTGAGCGAGGAGAAGCTCTCTCTAGACACCGCTCAGGGGTCAGCTTCGCTATCGGGATGAAATGAGAGTAGCCTCGGTAAGAAAACATATCATTCACTCTGTTAAGTGACCGTTGTGGGAAAATGGGAAACTAGGACTTTGTAGCAAATGATTCCAGATGTTCTTCACGCAATCATACACACACACACCCACGCGCACACACACTTTACTGTGCTGACACTGAGAAGACCTTGCTGATTGTGTTAGCCCTACCATGTGACTTTGCCTTGTCCACACATGTTAAAATCCATGCCCGTATACGGAACAGTGCTTGTACTGGATGATGCAGTGTATTATTATTATAAACTCAGTCTGTAACAGTATTGCTAAAAGCAGTCTGTGCTGGAGAATACTAATACATGTCTTTATAGATCTCCTGTAGTAGAGGGTGGAGCGAGGTTTCCGACTCAGTCTTTTTAATCTTTTGGACGAGCTGAGCGTTCTCAGTAACCAGCTGACGGAGGTCGGCCATCTTCTGCAGCAGCTTGGGGAAGAGGTAGACAGAGTCAGAGTGGTTTGCTTGGAGGTGGAGGTCCAGAGCTTGGAGGATGTTGTCCTGACTCTGCTCCACCTGCTTCACGTTCATTAACCCGGGCCGATCTGGCAGGACAAAGAGTCACCTTAGGATCAGTCATCCAGCAAACAACGAAATGTGAATAAAGGGTCATTTATTTATAGTCTAGAGCTTAAACCATTTGGTGATGATTGGAAACATTTTAAAACGGCAAATACTTATCAATACAATATAAATCTTTCACTGTGGAGGATTTGATAGGTTTGATAGTATGTGACTTAAAACTATTCATTTTCACATAATTATAGAATATTACACCATTTCCCCATATTATGAGAAACATAAGCATGCAGATGGGCTGTTTGGGGGGTCCACTCACAAGAAAGTCTGATGCCTCATCATCATTTTAACCCATTATTACCATATCTCTATATAAGAAAGAAAAGCTAGAGCATATCAATAATCACCATAAACGCTTAAAACCAGCAGTCTGTATCAACCACAAATATTAGATCAGGGCAAAAGAATGTTTGGTTAATAGTGCTGCTTTTACATTAATTTGGCCCAAACCAGCTTGAATGCTACCTAAATATTATAATGGTCAGGAAAACCCTGATCAGTATAACGTATAATTGCCTAAGTCATATTTTTGGCCAAATTGTGACATCTGCATAAAATGAAGCAACAGTGTTAGGAGAGCAAAGTTATGCTAATTCTAAACGATAACATAAAATTACATCCAGTTGGGTAGATAACTTAAGATGATGATAATATAAAATGCAGTCACGTAAACAAGATGTGAGGTTTAACTGGACAGCATTTTTCACAATTCTCACCTCCACATAGAATGATGGCAGCGACAAACAGGGCCAGGTCGCTGTCATCCAGCTCCAGAGCGTTGAATTTAACCGCAAACTCAAACTTGGGCTCCATGATCTCGCTGAAGGGTTTTCTTAAGCTTCGAAGGAACTCTCTGGTTACAAAGCCTTTACCGTTGGCCACCAACAGTCCGTCTTTGTTCATGAGAGAGGGCAGCATGGCGAAAATAGCCTCATGTACGCCGTACTTCAGCAAAGTCACCTGTGGAAAGGGCAGAAACAGAACTGTACTGCCTGTTTCACTGACCACAAAGAGTTAAAGTGCACTTCACTGCAGGGACGGTTCCCCAGAACTAGGATCCTATGGATGTTCCTGGGCCATTGTAAGGACTATTTTACCCCAAAAAACTCCCTTCTCTGGCACTTGATTAACATATCAATTTTATTTTATTTTATTTTTTTGAAATCTGTGCTTCAAAATAAAACAGAGGACAGTATTGACAGATTGACCGTCTAAAAACTGCTGTCACTTTCCACAGTGGAAATTCGCACAACAGTGTGGAGGAACCTTTACACTCCTGTGACTAAAGTTCCTGGAACTAAATATTAAACTAGTTGAGCTGGAAATGCTGCTGTTGCGTCCAGGTGAGGAGACTTACCTGGTCATTAAGGAAGAGGTCCACAAACCCTGGAATGCACTTGGCAAACTCTGTGAGCTCCCGCACAGTCTCCACTGTAGTGCACTGGCAGCGGTAGAACACATGGACCCCAATCTCCTTGGTCAGGGGCGCACCCGGAAGTAACTGGCTCCACACCAAACCACTTTCTGCCTTCCAGAGAGTGTCGACATCGTAGATCACAAATGGCTGAGGGGAGGACGAAAACAAGGCAATCGATCAACCAGTTCAGGGTGCATCTGTAACATGGACACACTTCTGCTGTGGAAGAGTTAAGACAGACGAGCGCTGTGAATGCAGCTGCCATGACAGCCACCGTCTGAACAGTGGACATACAGGCAATTTCTTACTCGATATCTTATAAGAAAATGCTTTAGGAAAATATTATTTGTGTTACCACATAAATTAATAGGTAGAGAGCAAGAGGACATTTAAATTCTGAACTTATGTAAGGAGGGATACTGTTGAAAATATTGGAAATTGCAAGAGTGTGAGGAAATACCTGTTTAAATACCTGTTTGGAAGATGGTTATCTCCTGGAATCTAATTTTATGAATATCTGGCTAGGAAAATCACCTGATTTAAGATATACTGTACTGGGTAAAATGTTGAAAATTCAAACAAATTGTGATCTTTAAGTAAATAAACACAGGGACACAAGGAAGTGACGAACACCAAATTTTTCCCACCCCACCCAATCAGGACTGGATTTGAGTTCAAGTAAGAACAGTATAGTATGGTACTGGTTCTGGTTCTGGTATGGAAACCTTACTTCACTGAATTTACAGAACAGGGGTGGATGTGGCCCACCCCTCCGACTGGTCACCACAGCTATGAATCAGACAACACCTTATTAAAATACATTTTTCAGGAAGATGAATACTTGAATATAAATCAGCCAAATGAAAGTAACCCCAAGACAGAAATAATCTTTGGGCTGCACCGGCTTCACTTAGGGGTGTGCGGCATGACGGTATTAGATGGCGAAGGATTAGAACGTATCGACGATCCGACAAAGCGGAGAGATCGTGGAATCGTCTATAATACGATGTAGTCAGAGCCGCAGAGTATTCGACGGCTCTGGATGTAGTTATATGCTGACGCACAGACGCATCACCTCGGTTCACGTCCCCGTCACGTGGATTTCACGTTGTGTAGCGGGGGTCGCGGCTGACTGAAAACAGACGAGTTGCTTCCTAAAAAGAACGCCACTTCCATCGTACGGAATTGGTTTGGCTTTTCCCCAAACGACAAAGCGCAAACAACAGTAATTTGCAGAATCTACACAGACACGGTTCGCACGTCGGATGGCAACACTACGAACCTGTTCAATCACCTGGCAACGTGTATCATGACTCATGTAAATATACACGCCACTTTTAATTGGCATGCTATCTATACGCATTATAAGCTTTCCGCATGTTCATGTATGTTCACACCAATAACTTTAACGCAAGCACTGAGTTAAAGGCACTCTTTATGAGAAGAGTTAGCAAACGGTGGAAAGAGGTAACAGAAGCAGTGACTTTTTACCCGGCAAAATATATGCAAATTAGTCTCAAAGATCAATGTAAAGAATCGTGTTAAAATCGAGATCATGATTTTAAATTTTTTTTTATATTTTTGCTGTATCGCCCAGCCCCAGCTTCACTTTAGAAAATGACTGTATTTTACATATAAATCATTTCCTTATACACATTCAAACTAGTATCAACATGTAGCTGTTTTTTTCCATGGCTACTGATCTCCATCATTATTTGTGAGAAAACCCACTCATGCAGTAGGAACATACGGAGGTGCTGCTGGTTTTGCCTGTCAGGATGCTGCGGGCCCTCTTCTTGGTCATGCTGAGGTTCTTCAGGTAGGCTGTGTTGACTTGTTTGGCTAAAGTTTTCAGGTCGGAGCCGCCGGGTTTGCTGAGGTTCACTTCCTCTGCGAGCAGACCTGCAACCAGCTTCTTCCTCTCAGCCTCAGGCATGCGTCCGTATCGGATCGCTGTGAAAACACACACACATGCTGGGTTTATTATGTACCAGGGCTGGGTACGCTAACACGGCTTTACTTTTGCTTTTAGAAACAAGTTACTAGTTTTAAGACACAAGAAGCCTTTAGTGAAGCAGAGGTTCATTAAATCCATCTGTTTTTTTAAACTGTGAGTAAGAAACGTATTCCGGCCTGGAGGAGAACACATGGTTATGTGCATTTTACTACCAATAAGAATCAGTTACCAGGTAATATGTGCTGTATTGTAATGCTCCATTTTGCATTTTTCCCTTTTATGTAACGGGATTTAAAAGAAGATTAGAAAGGATTTGCAATAAATGAGATTTGTTACTTATTTCAGACTGAATAAAATTCTTCAAACTCTTGTAAGCAAAACAGCCTTCTCCTTCAAGTCTGGATTTATAAAAAGAATGTGAGTAATGCAACTTAATTCAGAACGTTCTTAACTCCGACATTCCCTCCCTCACCATCATGGGACATTCCTAAAGACAGGCACTTCTGGAATCGACAATATTGGCACTTGTTACGATTCTTCTTCTGAATCTTGCAGGAGCGCTCGCACCGCTCATATTCCAGTTTCATCCTCACAGTTCGTCGGAAAAAGCCCTGGATGAGAAACAACACAACCAGTTCAGCGAGTCACATAAGACGACCCAAAGCCGCCTTTATCACCTGTTGCAATCTTTCCAGTGTAACACAAACTGCGTTACCTTGCAACCCTCACAGGCGTGGACTCCGTAGTGGAAGCCTGAGGCCTTGTCGCCGCAGACTTTACACTCTACGCTGATCCCAGACCCGGTGCTGTCTTCTCGGCCAAGACGCAGCTGTTCTGACAGCGAAGGAGACGAGGTATGGGACAGGTCTGTGTAAAGACAAACAGACATGACCAGCACCACAAACGACATTTCATTCTCAAGTGCAATAGTTTTTCGCAGGCAAAAACTATTGCACATATTACACTATATTTTGCTCTGATTGTGCTATAAATATCAATCTGGCTGCTGTAACACATTGTGTGACTGATGAAGGACTGTCTTAATAAAGTGCAAGTACAATTTTACCTGTGTAGCTGGATCCTGCACTGCTGTTCTGTCTGCTGTGATCGTTTTCCTGATCCAGACTCTCTTGTTCGCGTCTCTTCTGGTCCCCTTTCAGGCTTGTAGCAGCAGGCACTCCCTCCTTCTCCTCCTCTTCATCATCATCACTTTCCCTGGCCTTCAGCTCTTGCAGGTCTGTCAGCTCGGACACACTGGTCCCCCCGCAGCTGTCCGAACCTCCAGACTCTCCCTCGGGTGCTGTCCACCTGACGTCATCGCTGTCGTGGGGGGACTTGGGCTCGCAGTAGCCATTCACCCGCTCGTGCTGCTCTGTAGCAGTTTGCTGAAACCCGTCCATGGCTCCTTTTGAAGCTGACTCAGCACCTCCCCTCCTGTCACGTCGTCATCATAGCTCCACTGTGTAACAATACCAGAACATGTAAAGCATCAATACAATAAAACATTAACATACAGTGTGTTAACTAGTGTATCTTTAAACTGATGTGATCATTTTAAGTAGTTGTTTTCCATTACTTTGTGTGTATTTTTTTAAATTTTTTGCTTGCTATCTTAGTTTGACATTGTTTTATTTTATAGTCCTTTAACGCTGAAAGGAGAAAAGTAATTCTAACTTATTAATATTCTTACTCTTGATATGTGTCTGCTATTCTTCTGCGTGTTCTTTTATAATGGAATAAATAGCGGAAATCGATCGATCTCAATTTTATCTATTTATTTAACAACCAGCA
>JAPQRQ010000026.1:19236521-19248000 GCA_037367365.1 Apogon talboti | reverse complement strand
CTTTTGCTGATTACCCTTACTAAAACAATCTATTTTACACATGACATGAGAACACAGCAGTATTTTATTCCCACAACACATACTATTATATTAAACTACAGCTTTTGACTAGACTCTGACTTGATTATTAAGTGCTGTATCAGCAAATAACCAGGATGTATGAATACAATAGATTAATTAAATTTTTGTCCACATCATTTTGCTAGTAAGAGATACTGCTGTTTTAAATTACAAACTATTAAATATTAGACTCAGAGTGCTGGGCTTTATGCCTTACTATAGATGTTTTCTTAATTCTTAAACACTGGGTTTATTTAAGGTTGTCTTGTCCCGATTCTTTTCCCCTACTACTAGTTGTGTTTGAGCAGCCAGGGAATGCCCTTGATCGTAAGAGGCTTATGACACAGATATACAAACGACAAGTGGTCATGCCAGGATTACTTACAAGCAGAGACAGAACAACCAGGGATCTCAAACCAGTTGAAAAAAGAAAGACCGAATTTAACATGAAGGAAACTTTGCAACATGTGACTACAGAGTTAGGCAATACAATTTTTTCCAATTGTCTCCCTTTTTTAATCAATTCCCTTGCATGGAATCATGCCAAAAAACAGTGCTGCTCATTGACGCATCCACTGCTGAGAGCAACGACACTAAAACCTGTAGATAAAAAAAAAAAAAAACATGGTTCCTGCAGTTTTCAACATGTTCATTTTAAACCTTTTCATGCATTTTTAAGATAATTATATATGCAATATAAGACCTATTTCACAGCCAAATGTGATTACATAACAATACTGAGTCATGATAGGCATTTGCTTGTGGCTTTTTTTTAACTTCCAAAACAACTCTAATGGCTTTTAAACCAGTTCCTAATTTGTCTGTTTTCTCACTTAAGGTGCAGCAAGCTTTAGATTTTAGATGAGATTTTTGTTTGTTCTCCTCAAGAAGTTTTAACCAAGCACATGCAAACCAAACTGCATTATATTTATCAATGTAACATTAAAGACATCTTAAGACCTAAAATTCCGACTTTAAGAATGCAGAGAACAGCCAAAAAACCCTGGAAGGTAAATGTACATAGCATCATGCTATCTCAAATCAACACAAACAGCATAACCCTTGATACAAATAGGCGGTCTATTACTATAAACATCCTGGGCCTATGACAACACAGCCAAGCTACAGTGTTTGGTCTGGACGTTTTAGTTAGATTACCTCAAAAAGTAAACTGTGTTTCTTTTGGAGCCAGGAGACATCTGTTATTATTGTTTGCTTCAGTTCATGGCAGGGTGCACATTGTACTGAGTGGATGCTTTAAGGGGACAGGGTGCATACACTATGTACACACTGCTGGTCACTGCTGTGCTGGTAGTGGTGGGGGAGTGGGCTTTGAAGGCGGGGGTTACATATTTGCCCCGGGCCCCCTAGTGGATTAATCCGTCCATGTATGTAGCTGCGCCCTGACAAACAGCCACAGCGGCTTCTTACTGAAGACTAATACACATTGAGTGGGAATGCTTGTTGTACATTATGGCCCACAGTAGAACAAGCACAGAAGTTCATTTCTGTATGGTTTCCAACAAACAACTTAATAGATTAGTAAGGTGAAGACTTGGTGATACTTCAAACAACCTGTCACACTGGTTCTCGGAAATATCAGCTAACGTTACTGTGAATTTTATGAGTCGCTGACATTTCTGTAATTGGATACACGCATTTGACGCCTGATATGATGGTAAAAGTACTGACCTAGCTACCAAAAGTTTTGCAGACAATACTATTGCTAACTAAGTAGTTTTTTTAGCCGGTCAGTCGGTCGTCGAAGTGGCCCGGCTAGCTAACTTAGCTAGTTAGCGCTAACCTTGAATGTTGACTGAATAGTACTAGCTGTTAGCGTGGCTGACCCACATTCCCGTGCGTGCCTTTAAATAACGTTAGCTGGCTTACCAACTTAGCTTACCTCTCTCAATAGTGCTTCTGGTTCGGGAGATTTTCAGGGTAAGAGAAATCGTCCACGGGCTAAAACAAACAAGCGGCGAAAGCAGCCCCGTGTCCGGTCCAGGATCGATCGGCTGTTGACAAGTTGTTTGAAGTGAGGAGCAGGAGTTAGCTAGCAGCAGGAGCTAACAGCAGACTGCTAACTCTAACTTAGATTGATCCGGGCCTTCATGTAGACAACGAGCTGACAAACCACCGGGTTCAAGAGGAAAGCCACGGCCGTTTGGACACTTCAGTGGGCTGCCATATCACATGCAGATAAGCATAGTTAACTGATAATCCCTCCCCGATTCTCCCCTTGTTGTTCCTAGCTTTGCTTTGCTTTGCTTTGGCTCACTCCCCCCCCCCTCTCCTCTCCTCTCCTCTCCTCTCCCTCCCCTGTCACATGCCAGTACACAGCGCCCCCCCCCACAACATGCTGCAGACCGGAGCCTGCAAACAGCCTTGTGGGCACAGTCAAGGTCTCTCCAAGTTATTATGAACTGTGTGTGTCTATAATCTAACATGCACATTAAGTGAGGAGCTGCACTGACACTAAACAGCTACACATGGCATGGACCACAGTCTGTCTGTCCTCTGGGCTGCATGAAGTAAAGAATAGGACTAGTACTTTTCTCCTACCAAATTCCACTTGTGGTATTTTGTTTATGCAGGTGTATTTGTATCAAAACTATTCTTTCAGCCAAATACTAATATCCTACAAGTAAAAAAACTAAAACATCTATATTCAGAAGTAAAAATCACATGCAGTAATTATTAGAAGTCATAACAAAAACTGATTTTGCTTGCCATCACTTTTTTGTGTTTAAATAGCTTTTAATTTTACTTAAATAGTGTTTTACTTAGTCTACAACAGTGCCAAAAAGTTTTGTCAGTGACACACATGGATTCTTTCCTTAAATGTACTTTATTTGTCAATAAAATTATTTTAAAACTGTAAAATGCTTTTAATTGTTCTTCAGTGTACTGCAGACACATGTGGCAAGTGTTTAAGCAAATTAAGGCAGCACTGTTTGCAAAAATCAAACTTTTGTCACTGCCAAAATGTTTAACCCGACTACTTCAATGATTAACCTTCAAATTTTGGGATTAAGTCCACTATAAATCTACAAACAGGAACATCTATATGAGGTACAAGCAGACTGACTTGGGTCAAAGTACTAAAACCATGCTCTGAAAATGAATGAAAAAGTAACATTTTACATTCAAAACATTACTAAAATAAAAGTCTGTAAATATTATCAGTAAAATGTTCTCAAAATATGAAATATAATATTAGCCATTATGCAGTAAAATGGTCCTGGTATGTTTTAATATTATATGTGATGTATTTGGGTTCAATTTAATGCTGCTTTAAGTAACACAGCACTAATGTATCATGTTCTACAAGCAATTCAATTATGTAGCATCTCTGTCCTGTGAGAGCAATACACCTCTAAAACTGTAACTTTTCCTGAGCTCAGAAAAAATAAGACAGTTTTCAGCTTTGTGTGTGTATTTGAGACAGTTTGTGTTTGTATTTTAGACAGTTTATTTAGCTAAAGAAGGAGGAACTCAACCCATAAAGGAATGATGAGCACAGGGATGAAAAAGTCAAATCTGAAAAGTTGTCAAATGCAATGGAGTCAAATATCTACTTAGCTATTTTCCATCTCGAGTCTTTTTCTACAGTTGTGAAAAATAATATTCACCAGTCTGGTTTATGTGTAGTTTGCTGTGTTTGTCAGGTGATGTCTCTGTTCACATACGAGTATCAGATTTTTATCAGCCAAGAGGAATCACATTAGTGTTTGATGACACAGGCCGAACAAAAAGAGGCGGATTCATACAGAAACTAGAGGGGATGTGCACCTCTTTAAGATCTGTAATAAAAACTCCACAATTTTATAACCTCTTTAATATTTTAAATTAAATATCAGTAACATTTAATGTATTAACATTACAGTTCTGTTTACCTGGCCATTGCAAATAAGTCTGTAGAGTAAAAACACAGACAGAAATTTGATTTAGGCAGCCATCAATAATTTTATTTACACATATGTCAGCTGACACTAGAAACAGGAAGTTTAATGAGGTGTCTCTCTGCCTCTCTTTCTCTGTGTCTTTCCTGTTTATCAGTGACACTCTTCCACTGAAACTGCACCAAACTCTAACACTGAACCACCTTGAAAAGTCAAGAAGTCAAACCACTGGCCTTAGACTTAGAGCAAAAAAATAGAAAAACAAAATAACATTATTAATATATATTACAGAGCTAAATAAATGAGCTTCTCTTCACATTTCAATGTTAGAACTGGTTTTGTACCAGCAGGGCCTTTCTTACAGTTCATTTTTCTGCACTGAGGTATAGTTCAATGTCCAGACCAGGCCTCATACAGGTTTCAGTTGAAGCATTATTGAGCTGTAAACATGTTTTTTAATTGTTGCTCTTTGTGAAATGAGGTCAGTAAATCCATTTAGTAAAATGGTAGTAACTTCAGTTTTAGGTGTAGAGTGCCCCTCATATGTCCACGTCACAGTGAACAGATGTGACTTTACACCCTCTGACTCATGTGTTTTAGGGGATGTCCATGTCTCCGTTGGAGGCATGAGAGTGGCGTTTGTCTGAGTCACAACCAGCTCTGTTGTCGACGTTCTCTTTGCTCTCCTCGTTCTGCTCCTCTGAGCCGGTTCTTCTCATCAGACGGAGCCCGGGGTCTCTCTGCGTTGGGATTTGGAATGCTGAGAAGGAGCTCCCCAGCGAGGGTCTTTTCTCTGGAAACACAGACATTGCAAATAAAATACGTGGGGAAACTAAGTACAAGTAAAGAGACAAGTGCTGAAAAAGGGAAGTAAATGAGCAGAACTAGACATGAAATACTGACTGTTCAAAACGCTGAACCCAAACATGACGTCAGGCTGGTCAGGGCTTTTGCAGGTTTCATCATGTTTAACTACAGACCATTGTGCTGTAACATCATGCTGAACATGAATGGGCCTTTTATTAGTTAGATAAGGTTTAATGAATCTGTCAAATGTAGGACAATTCCTCAATGGAAGAACTAGGAACATTGTATGAAACAGTTCATTTATGTGTTTCAGCTTATTGTATCTGAATTGGTCTGAGGGGAAACCAGACTTCTGCATCTACTCTCCAATGTGTTTTCAGGCTGTAGAAAATCTACCCCACCCCGGTTGTTTTCCCTGAGTAGGCAGAGCTGCAGAAGGAAGGGTTTTCCTGTCATTTGTGGTTTAACTTCATAATTAAATACATTTTTCAGAACAGGATGAATAGAAATAACGACCCAATTACATCATGGTTATTAACACTGTACAGTACATTTTCAGACTGCTGTTATAACTGGCTGCCTCGGTGTCTTCATGTTTTCCTTGTAATAAAAGTGTCAGAAAATGTCTTTTTTGTCAATTCTTTTGCCCTTTAGTTTTCAGGAAGAACTTAACTTTTAATATATGGCCATTAATTATCATTAATATAAATAATAAATGCTTAAAACAATGTGTTTTAATTAAAAAAAAGAAAAAAAGGACTTGAAGTATTTAGCATATTTATTATCAGAAACAACTGTAAATGTCCATAACGAAACTTTTTTAGATTGCAAAAATAAACTTTAAACTATTTTACATCTACTCAAACATTCTTTTTGGTCTTGAACATTCAGTATCCATATTATAGCTACATATTTTTTGTTATTTCCAGACGTTTTTTTAGCCTGTGTGGAAGTCACTGAAACAGTTCCTTTCTACTTGTAACAGAGTGCCACATTGCTGCCGTAAAGTGTTGTATAGTGTTGAAAAGCCCAGGATCTCAGGTTTTCGATGCCATTTGAATTTGGTGGATAACACAAACTGTTCAGGAGTTACAGCAATGTGAATGCTGCAAAGTGCCAAATGCAGCGCCGGAGAGATTGCAGTTGTTAAAGGGTTGAATGAGGAAATACTGCCCATGACTTCCAGAAAATATTTTACTACATGTTTATTACATGAGTATGATACGTACCGCCGGGTCCGATTGGTCGCATCAGCCTGTTCATCTGTACGTTCCAGTGTTTGACGTTGGTACTTGCTTGTCGAAGTTTTCTCTGGGCAGCCTGTCAGGAAAAAACACATCAAGTCTTTAAAACAATGTGAGAAATACCTATAGCATTTCATGAAATATGAGATATTCTGATATACACACACAAAAAAAAAACATTCAGACATTTTTTACAAAGTTCTAGTGTAGGTGTGCAGTGTTGGCTGGGTTAAGGTCAGATTAGCAGAGCAGAAATAACACATAACATTGTATTAAATGAGCTGGGGTCACTATGTATTGGCATTAGTTGCAAGTCTTTAAAGGAGTGAAACAAATCTCAGGAGACAGACTGTTTTTAACTCCAGGATGAACGCTGTAATCACTGAACTGTTGAGAGACAGGATATGGAAGCTCTCTGTTTCGTTTCAGACTGAGATATCCCACGTGAAACCTTAACACAAATCCATTGTTATTTATTTATTTTACTGATTGTGACATATGTAAGTTAAATATAGACAAGAGCCCTTTAATTGTAATGTATATACACATTTCTTATATGTATATATAATATATGTATATACATTTATATTACATTTTTATCTTGTGTGCTGCATGTGTAATTATTATTATTTTATGTTACTATTGGGTGGAGGTGCAAAAATACTGTAACTGTTTATCTTATCTTATTTTATCTTATCTTGTCTTATCTTATCTTGGTTTATCTTATCTACTATTGGGTGGAGGTGCAAAAATACTGTAACTGTTTATCTTATCTTATCTTATCTTATCTTGTCTTATCTTATCTTATCTTATCTAACTATGCTTGTTTCTCTGTGTTGTTTTGCTGTGTGAATCACTTTTGGTTGCTTTTAGTGTGAAAACAAAAGTGCTTCATAAACCAATGATGAAGTTGAAGCTGAGGTTCTTAACAAGCGAGTTACCAGCATGAGACCAATTACTTGGATTCAGTTCATTGCCATTTTGATAATAATTGCTTTTCCCGTTCGGCTCCAGGCTTTTGTTTTCCTGGTTCTTACCACTACGTCCTGGTCGACCCTGTGCCTGTTGGCGCGGACCTCCTCCAGCTGCCTCTGCGCTTCATCCAGGGCCCGGGTTTTGGCTTCCATTTCTTGTTTCAGCTCCTGCTTCTCCCTCTGCGTTTTCAGGATGTACTCCTCCTGTTCCTCCTGCAGGGCCATCAGGGCCTTCATTTTCTCCTCTTCCTCAGCCAGCAACCTGGAGCCAACAGGAAACACAAACAAGTTACAGGAAAGGTCATTCCAAAATTAAGGCAGCACTGTGATGGTTCTTACCTTTGTTTTCAGTTTAACTTTACAAGAGCAGTAGATTTGTTTTTATTTAGAGGACTTTGAGTTTAGTTTTTCAGGTACCATAATGAAAAAATGAATTCATAGAAGATAAAAAAAAATAAGTACCCAATATCAACATGACTTACAAAACCACTGTTTATTAAATTCACTATATAACCATGATTTTATCTGCAATTCTATTTTTAACCTCATGTTGCATTATTCATGGTAGTTTATATTAATTTTATTTCTTTCAATCTTTATTTATATGAATATTTTTCCTAGTTTTAGCTTTAGTTCTTTTCATCCGCTACAGAAACCCTAGATTTAGAAGGGTAAACATGCATAGAGTCTGATAAAGAGTGATTTTTGTATTTGTGATAATTTCATCAGATTGAAAAAGTGAAGGGACACAAACGGCAACACAAAAGATCTAGAAGATGACAGTGTGTTCATTACTTCCTCTGCTGTCAGCTCAACTTCCTCAGGAACATAACGCAACATGAACTCCTGTCAGCAGCCGAAGCAGATGATGTGTAATAAAGAATCCTGCCTCACAGTTAGCGCTGATAAGCCCGGTTGACGGGATCCTGACTCCGTATCATATGGCGACAGCGTATGGAAGCCTGTGACTGTGTGTGGTTTAGACTTTACCCTGCCTGAGCGTAGCGGAAAGCCTCCTCATCCAGTCTGGCTTTGATCTCCTGCTGCAGCGCCTCCTCCAGACGCCTCTGCATCTCCTCCAGCTCCTGGATCCTCTTCCTCTGCCTTTCTGCCTCCTCCTCTTTCAGAGCCATCTCCGCCTGCATGTTGACCCGGGCCTGCACACACACACACATATTTTAATCACGCACACACTCAGTACTGTTTGTGTTCACTTCACCCTTGGTCACTCAATATTTCCTCCTTCTGCTTAATGAAAACTAAACATTGAAAACTAGACGGGAGAAACCTTTGCATTAACTGAAATTAAAACAACAGTGTCCTTTATATGCGTATAAAAATAAAATAAAATAAAATTACAGAGAAAGTCTTTCACTCTGACAGACACACACTTTTTATCGTCATCTGCTGTAGATGTGGTTCATCTACCTGAATATTTTAAAAATGACATTTTGTGACACAATTTTGCCTTTTTTTTGATCTCACCCCTGCAAATACCCCATATTAAAAAAAATACTAAAACTGAAATTAAGGTTTTCCAAGAAATGAAATGTAAAGTTAAGTGGCAAACCCACTTTAAAAAATAAGGCAGTGGAATGTATTATATGCATTAAGAGACATGAGTTACAATTCAATATACTGTGATTCTGTAAGCAGCGCAATTATTTTATTTTATTTTATTTTATTTTATTTTATTTTATACATCACCTTATGTATAAAATCTGAATTAAAAAGTCAAGTCGAATAAGCGAGCATAGATCATGACCCTTCTATGTAGTGGTCACACGTATAAATGCAACAGACTTCCTGCCATGAATCTTTGCATTGGTATAAAATCTACAGTGTTTCTGAGAATCGATGCAGTCAAACAAAACCTAAAACTGAAATTGAAAGAAGGGTCAAAAACCAAAGGCTCAGTCTGATGCCGGTCACCTCCTCTGCCTCTCGAAGCTGCACCTCCAGGGCCTTCTGCAGCTGCTCGTGCTGCTGGCGCCTCCTCTGCTCGTCCTGCTCCAGGAGGGTCTGCGCCTGCTTCTGCGCCTCCTTCAGCAGCTCCAGCTCGGCCTGTTTGCGCTCCCGTTCCTCCTGCAGGGCCCGCAGCCTCTGCAGCTCCTCCTCTTTGGCCTGTCGCCTCTTCTCTCGCTGCTCTCGCTGTTCACGACGCTTCAGCTTCAGGTCCTTGTGGAGCGACGTTTTCCCCTCCGTGTGCAGGCGGATGGCGGTCTGAATGGCTGCGGAGGACAATGCCATTAAGACCCTCCTAAGACCCACTGTCCACGTATGAGGACAAGAAATTCACAGCTTTATACAAAAAACAAAAAAAACAACTGTCCACCGCAAATGACATTCCATAAAAATTTTCAAGAATGCATCTGAAAAAACTGTTGCATCATGATGTTTCCAATATAAGCAATTATTGAATTAAAAAAAGCCAAAACTCAAAAACCTGTGGCTTTCCTGGGTCTACATGTGGGAGAATGTGAACGTTATGGATGGATCAGTGTTGGTCTGACCTGTCGTCCACTCTTGTCTCTGTTTGGTGTCTGAGGCGCTCATCTCATACGTCTTGGAGAGAGTTTTCAGACAAAACATACACCTCCTCCCATCCCGATCTGGAAGCACCTGTCCCACAAAGGAGAGGTTCCACAATGTGACATCATGAGGTGTTTGGTTGTCATGGTTTTATTTCATACAGTGGGGAAGAAAGAAAAACTGAGAACTCACTGGATCTAGGACGCTTTTCATCCATTTTGAACGACCAAACAATATTTGATCATCGTCTACTTCCTATAATGAAGCATGATTTTAGACAAATGATTGCTCACTTTCTTGTGGAGTGACACATGGTTCACTCTGTAGTGTTCTTTACTGCAACATAGAGAACTTGATTTTCTGTTTTTGTCAGTGTTCTGTGTGTTATTGACGACCGTTTGGCATTGATGAGCTAATAATTGACTCAGTGTTCACATCAGCTGCTGCCGTAACACACTCACTCTGCTCCAACCCCACCGGGCTGTGCATTTACAAAACCATCCCGTTTCTAAATCCTAAAGGTTAATCTGGAGTTCACTTGAGCTCAGTGAGATTTGTGAGGAAATCTGATTGTGAACCTGAAACAAGGCAACCGTTATTTTCCAAATGTTGTTTTTATACACAATAATGCAGCAGTTACCAGCCTTTTTAGCTTTTAACTCCTTATAATAATCAACGGGTTTAACTTTAGTCTCAGATTATTTTAATTCAGTGTTTTAATGTATAATCCTTGAAGTGATAAAATTATCTCAAAGTGGTGAGATGACCTTTATATATTTATCTGACAACACCTTGGGGAGGCCCCCACCCACAGGATGATAAACAGATGGAATTAAAGGAAAACCCAACCTGAAGTGTCATGTTGGTTTTGACTTTACCACATGATTTTGCCGCTCACTGACATTGTTTCGACGACTCTAAAGGGAGGAGCTTCACTCCTCCAGAAGATTATCCCTCATTTGGTGTTCGTACTCAAGAGTATTGGTCCGAAAACCTGCTCCGGTGACTGTGAACACTGTAATATCTGCATCATATCATATTTACACTCAAACTGTTCACTGAGCCCTAGTACTCTACAAATGGAAAACACTCTGATCACTCCTATTTGTTGGCAGCGTTACACAAAAACTCCTACAGTGGTGGAACAGAGGATCACAGGACAGGGATGAACCCCTTAAATTTTAAAGCCAATCTATAAAAACGTATTTAAGTTAAAGTTGTTTCAGATTCACTTTCTGGATAAAGCACTTTAGGATCCCTATGGAAATGCTGTGGAGCCTGTTTTAATTTATAAACTCTTGCTTTGTGTTTTACCGTGAATATAAAAAACAATCATGCAGCCACCGGTGTCAGTCTGAAGACATCAGCCCTGACGACCCGCTGTTAATTCAACATGGACACTGAATCATGGACACCTTTGTGGTGATACATCTGATAACTTGTTCTTGTAATAATCCCCCATATCTGCTGCTACCAATCAGACTAAATCAGCTAAAATCGCAATATGGATGGCGATGCTTTTTGTTGTAAAGGAATGCTTCAAAATGAAAATATATTAGTGCAGATGCAGCTTAGGAACAAGGTCATAATTTGTTTTTGTTTTTTTTTTCAGTTTAATACTTTTTTTTCTGGACAAACAAAACTTTTCTGCCTAAAACTACACTCCCATTTTTTTTGTTGCAGTATAAATAATGTTTTGTGATCCGCCACAGCTGCTTACCTCCACACAGCAGTTCCCATCCAGTGCTATGTTTCCCTGGCAGTCCTTGCGGTCCTCTCCAGTGTAGTAGGACAAGTTGCTCGGCCTTAGAGTAAACCAGCGTTCCTTCCAGTTCCTCCTCAGCTGGCCTTTCTTCCACAGATAACCCTGCAGACACCCAAACCGTCATGAACTCTCACCGACACAAAACAGACAGTCAAAACACAGGCCGCTGTGTGAACCGACCCCCCCCACCCCACC
>JAPQRQ010000026.1:19149759-19165452 GCA_037367365.1 Apogon talboti | reverse complement strand
AAGTGTCAATACAGTTTTTTGTTTACTCTGCATGTAGTTTAGATAGAAATGTAAACTTTCTGAGCTCTGTCTTTGCATTGGCTGTGCAATCATGTAAAAGAAATCATTTGAAAAAAACATTCATTATGAAATCAAACTTCAGTCTGTGCTTTGAAACAAAGCATGAAGAAAATGTAAATTGTTTAACACAGTATCAGCAAATAAGATGTACATTTGCTGATAAGTTTGGATGTTGACTTGTATTTGGATCATGAATGACAAACAGTGCCAGGTGATGATTGATCGTTCTCCTCAATAATGTCCTATAGAACTTCTTATGCAGCCACTTGAATAATACAAAATGGAGTGAAATGATCATGACAGAATAGATTGTGCCCAATTCAAACCGTTTGTACAGGAGATAGAAGCTCACAACAGTCACCGGTGTTGAGCTGGGGAAAAAAATGTTTCAGGTACATGATTCTTGCCTCCATTTGAGTCCACTGAATTGTACAGCGTGATGTCAAAATGCTTGCGATCGTATGTGGTTTAATATTTATTTGGGCTTTATTTTAATTAAGGGTGGTATTGCCAAGGATGAGTCACAGTTTTTGTACTGGTCACTGGTTTTGCAGCTTCTGTTTAAAAAAAATAAATAAATAATAAAAAAAAAAAACACAACAACTTTATTTTTAAATTAAATGTTTAAATGTCTAAACCATGAAATGGCATGATTACTAACTTTTTGTCCTTTAGAGATTTACTAAATAAGCTAGAAAAATGTATTAAGTTTGTTACAGCATTTGTCTAAAATCTGACCATTTCTGTGCTCTATTTTATTTGTTTGTTCTGAGGGTGTATAAAGATGCCCTCTTAGATAATGTCCTGTGTATGAACTGAGAAAGTGCTTTTTTGTTGTCAACGTATTGGAAGTAAATGCCTTTATATTCCATTTTTTTCCTCTCCATTTTTTTCCTGAACATGTGCTGAACAACAAAAGACAAGTTGTAGAAAAATACAATAGTGAGAGATTATCTTTCAGCAGCTATTTGAGTAACAAGGCCTTACAATTCAGAGTTCACACAGATTGTGCAGCTGTTTGCGTGAACATGAGCCTCAGCTGTCAAACAATCAGGTGTAGCACTTTTTTTTTTTAGCATGTTTTTTCTTTAATAGAAATTCATAAAATTCCCATTTAGTTACACTTACAGCATCTTTTCGAAAATCTGGCTTCTGGTTTAATAGTACTAATATATCGAGGCATTTCACTGTTCATGAATTGACCTTTAGCTGTTTGAAGAGAACATTTCAGTGACAATGAAGGCAAGTTACATTTGGAACTCTGTCTATACATAGATGTGTGGTTTCTTTTGTTCTTCAGTATATGAATACATTTTTCTGGCTAAATATACAAGAATTTATAATTGGGTAATATCATAATTCTTTTATGTCATTCTTCTCATTTTGGTAACAGACATATTTGCAGTTATGTCACACTTAATGCACAATACACGATAATAATGCACACTACAGTATCTGCTGCATCAATATGCAACATGACATACTCCAGTATCGATACACCTCCTGTTTATTATTGTTACAGAGTAGAGCTACTTTACCTTGTGTTACAGTTCTCTCTAGGGTCACTCATCATCATTTCAGCGGCAGAGAAGTTAGTTTAATTGCAGTTAACATTAAGGCAGTAGTGTCTGTTATAGTCAGTAGCTCCTTCTGAGCATTGGACTCTGAGGTAAAACATGCTCATCGTATTCCAGACCCCAAAAATGTATCTTCACTGCAAAGATTACACAAAGCTGTTTTCCAGGGAGGAAACTTTGCAAAACACTGACATTGTCAAAAACATCATTCTCTTGAAATGAAGACAAATTGAATTTCAGTTCTTCACTCATCCACTAGGGGGCTCTGTGGCCTTGTCTCTGGATCCAGTTGGACAGCCCATGTACATGCCTCTGCAAGAGCATTTATCTGGGTTTTTTTTCCAACTAAAGACAATTAAGTAATAATTACCACATATTACATCAGATAGCCTCTCTGTGGTACGTTTACAAGTATATAGCAAGATATACATACAAACAATCTAATTTCAACTAGTATGGGATGTTTATTTTTCATGTAGTGATATTTCTAATATTGTGGTCTATTGTTTGAGGCTTTTACAATCTGCTTGCCTGTATTTCCACAGACAGGACGTTCACTTCCAGGCAGAGAGAATAGCATGAGAATATCAGGAAGGAAACCAAAGCCAGAATAAAAAATACCCCCTCTTTTTCAACATAACTGATCGTGTGAAGATTTTTTATTCAACAATAGGTTAAAAAATGAGGGAAATAAACGTGGTAACACTTCAGTGGACTACAACATATCCACCATGTGCCATAATTGTTACTTTTAATGTTATTTAATTAGTATAAAGTCTTACAATGACCTTCAAACTCATCATGATCACTTATCAGGATCATTTTCTTTTAGTGCATGTAAACTATCAAGGACTAAAGTTATATAATATGGGGGGGAAAAAAAGTCTAGTTCCTTGATAAAAAAAAAAAAAGGAAATAAGTTGAATTAAATATGTTAAGTGCCAGCGCTTACTTTGCTGATACAAAAGCCAAAACATACAATCACTAAATGTTAGCTGAAAAGATAAAAATGGTGTCACAGTTTTAATGGAATTTTTGCCTTTTTTTTTTTTTTAGCCAAGTTAAATAGCATAGTCTACATAGCTCCATTTCTGTTTTTGAAAACATGAAGTAAAGTTGGGGGTGGAGAGGTATCTATATATAGACATTGTTTAGAAAATCTCTTCCAAAATATAGTCCTGGTCCGTTTAACAACACAAAAAACACAAAACAAAACTAAATGTTCTCGTCTAAGCTCAAAACTATCGATAATATTACCCAGGATAAGCCTACAAACCCTCTTTTGTTGTCTTTTTCCCTGGGGATAAATAAAGTTCATCTTTCATATTCTATCCACGTTATGTCTGAATACCTTTTACAATGTCCACCCGCGATAACTGAGCTGAATTCTCGCGAGGCTTCGACGTCTAGGGGAGTGTCAAATTCCAAGAGAGAGGAGAGGAGAGGGGAGCGAGAGAGAGAGAGGGGCGCAAGGGTGAGTTTGTAAACACTTTATTACCTTTTTAATACACCGTAGATATGTAGACTACACTAAACTATGGTAAGATGGTTCTCAGCCGATTAGTTTGAAGTGTTTGCCTGTATTAAAACCGCTCGTCTTTTCAATTGTCTTAACTGTTGTGGCTGCAGCAACGTTTCATTCGCACTCACTGTCTCGCTTTGCACTCAAGTGTCAGTCCGCTAACCAACTTACTGCTAGCGCTTGTCTGCTTTTGTGATTTTGACTATCAGTAGTGCTCTCAAAACACGCCACTCCATGTCAGACGCAGTTGGTTTAATGTTAATGTTACTATGTTGTCATCGCTGAAAGTGGTAGTAACTGTGTTGTTACTGGTTTTCAATATGCGTTCGGCCTGTTGTTAATGCTAGCCACACCAGCTAGCCATCAGTTTTTCGTGGATACAAAAAGTTGATTTCGGGGTTTTAACCAATTAGAATCTGCTAGACGATGTTACTGACAGGGTCCAAAGCTTTACATGCATTAGCCGCCGTTGACTGACACGCCTGTAACCAATTGCAGAAAAGAATAGGCGGTCTAGTTACGGGAAAAGGCAGGGCTAAGTTCGCCCGTACGCAGCCAGAGGGTAATGGAGGCTAAAGAGACAAACTTTTTCAAGCCAGTCAGCGTTGTCTGGAAGAAGGAACTAACGTTTGCAAGACTTTGGGATCTCGACCTCCTCTTGACGCCATAGACTGAAGCCAAACATTCGCCTGTGTGTTTATTTGCTATGACGGTAGTCAAGGTGTGCAAGACGAGATTCAGAGGGACAAGTCTCAAGTAATAATGATATCCATAGTATTGCAATGTGAGCTGCTGAACGCCCCAGGATCCGCATCCCCATGCATGTCAACACCTTCATTAGAAATGTAGGTCATGTTATTGGCAGAGTAGTACCTCATTCCATCCCATAAAAAAGTGTTACAGCGGA
This sequence comes from Apogon talboti, assembly GCA_037367365.1. Classification (NCBI taxonomy): domain Eukaryota; kingdom Metazoa; phylum Chordata; class Actinopteri; order Kurtiformes; family Apogonidae; genus Apogon; species Apogon talboti. The sequence continues at coordinate 19,161,386 of JAPQRQ010000026.1, read as the reverse complement.
GAAAAAGGCAGCCTGTTGTGTCCAACTAAACGTCTTAACCCATTTCATGTAATGAGTTTCAAAAGTGAAGTAAAAAACTTCATTGTGTTATATTACAGCTGTGGGATATGATTATCATCTCATTCTGGTATAGTTACTGCTATATTGACATTATGACATGTGACCATATAGCAGCACACTTTCTCTAAACTGAGTGTATATAAAATAATCATATTGGGAGGCCTATTTCTCATTAGATTTTGTCAGAATATAATATATTCAACAGATAAAAGTTACTTTCTCACTAACCAAATATGTTTCTGTTTTTTATTCAGCCTGTTTTTACAAATATCCAATCAACCATGCAGAAAAATATGAAAAACAAAGGGTAATACATTATGATTATTGTTGCTAACAAAGTAAATATACTTCTCCATACTTTATACATGTAAACTACATTGATATGACAGAAATAGCCCTTTACGTCCATGTGAATGAAATCAAAACTTAATCTAAAAGACAAAAAATACTGTGCGCCAAAGTGTGATTTGTTTCTTTTGTCGACACACGACAAAAGAAACAACACTAAGTGAGAATAATATTGAAATATAGACGTTTTTGTATTGTCACATGATATACATTGTTACAGCCCTATTAGAAACGTAGTGGAGAGAGATAATGTTTCCAGTGCCGAGCTGAGGTGCTTTTATTCATGTATTTGTGCCTGTGGCTAAAATATCAGTGATTTAACGTTAGTTATTTCTTGTGTTTTGTGTAATTAACTTTTCAGTCCTGAGTGTGAATGGTTAAAATAATTTGTTGTCACTACCAGAGGCTGTATGAGCTCTATTTTAGTAGAGAAACAAACAAAGTGACATTTTTTAATAAACATTTTTTTTTTATTCGTAGATATAGAACAAAACACCTCCGCAGCATGTGCTTTTACAAGTTTCTGACCACAGGTAAAATTGGCACAGTTTTAATTTTAGAAATCTGCCCTAGGTCTGCATTGTATTGTTCTGTATTGTTTGCTAGCGTGGTGTGGATTTAGGCCTTGTTAGTTATGCAGACATGGATATAGGATTTCATTTGTTCCATTTACCAAATCTCAGGTTCACTCTGCTTACATAAATACATATTGGCAGCTGCACACACCCAACCACAGCCTAGTTCTCTGTCTTTGTGACTTACAGCCCAGATTTACCAAGATATCACCTGCAATCCAACAAATACTATTAATTCTTTCTTTGACCAGTGACTTTGTTTCACCCTTTCTCCATTAACCCTTCCCTCCCTCGCCCCTGGCCTCTGTCACCGTTTTCCTTTTTTCTTTTTGTGGGGTCTCCCCTACCCTTTGGCAATTCAAGCCTCAGATTCCAGAGTCATAGCTGCACCGAGAGCTATTAATACAGTTTGTTTAGTCAGTTTCCTAGCAGGCTGCATCAAACACTGGATGGCTGTGGCTGATTATAGCTGGGACTCGTTCCCTTACACCTGCTGAGTTAGAGAAATCCAAGTTAACGGTGGGACTTTGGCAGCAGCTCAATGAGAGGGACAGGAATTAGGGCACTTTGAATGCTTCCATGTCACCTTGGATGAAAGGGGGCGAAAATAGGCGGACCTGATATTCATGTCTGTAATGAATATCAGTGCGTCAGGACTAATGTAACTAGCAGACTGATTTATTGTGTCTCGCACAGTCCACATAAAGCAGAACATTTTATGGGGTGCAGTAAAAATTTACACTATGACCTCAGTATTTACTCTCAGAGTTTATTCTCAATGAATATTTGAAGTTGTAAATATAAATCTTATAGATTTCCTATGTAAAACCTACTAGAGGGAGATAATAGATCAGTGGATAACATGTACCTTCATGTAGGTGCAGAAGGTAATCAGTTATGGGATTACCTTCTTAATGTCTTACCTCTAAGGATATACTGATGCATCAGGTGAGATGATATTTGGCAATAGTAGTGGCTGATGTTTATCTAATGGATGCATTGTTCTGTCATTGACACTGTATACTGGTCTGATACTAACACAAACAGCTGGATCAGGTACCAGTGGCAGCCTGATGAGGTTTTACATGTAAAAGAATGATCCTAGTCTCTTCCATACAGCAGGAGCACAAATACCAGAACTGGAAAATATACAACTTGTTCCTGTAGCTCTGTCCTCTCTGTCCAAATCAAAAACCAAATGTAAATATAGATGACCTGCTGCCCTTTTCATGCCACTATGGAAAAAAAGTCAGACACTTTCCCAAACCTCTGCACCAAACGATGAAGTAACGCAATACAGTCTCATCTAACAGAATCCAAACAGCGATTAATAATGATGGCTGCCATTCACATATTTTACCCCCGTACCTGTCTGAAAATGTCTCTGAAAGGTCAAAATCTCCTGTCAGGAGGTAGATTTCCTATGGCCCAGAGTCTGTCAGAGTATTTGACATACAATATACTGGAATATCATTATGGTTTTGCCAAGTGAGACCAAAAAACTATTGACTCCTGCAGCTTTTAATAGTGATATTGGATCAGTGTTTGGTAATACCTACTACGCAAAGGTTAAGAATAGATATTGGTGATGAAAATGTCGGATTGGTGTGTGGTTTAGTTTATCTGTTGTGTTTCTTGGTTGTTTCATAGACTTCCACAGTTGAATTATGCTGATGAGAAGAGATGAAGGGCTGAATGCCCTTGAAACTGACGGCTATGATCACAATCTTGTGATCAGGATTATCTTGGAACATTATCAAGTTAGGATGCACACCTCAAAATGTGACTGCTGCTACAATCTGTATCTAGTAATCAACCAATAGGAATACAGAGTGAAATGATGCGCTTGTGAGTATGACAATGGCACTGATTAAGGCTGTGCAACCTGACAATATGTATCATATAATAATAGACAAAGGTGTATCGTTTCATATTATGCCCTATTGTTTATATTGTGTCTTAAGTCACACTCTTCACATCTACATTTTTGATCATTTGGACAGCTCTTTGTGTTCTTCCACATGGATTTAGGCCAGAAATCAGAAAAGCAACACAAACAAACACAGAGATGAGTGAACGTGACTCAGAGCAGACCCTGAACAGGAGAGACAAAACGAGGAGCTCATACCACTGGTTATTTTTCTTCACTGAATTGACTTTTTGTTGTGATTTCTAGTATTACTGTAACGTAAGATGACATATATGATAAGTGATCTGTGATAAGATTTTTGTCCTTTGGAGCCAAACACAGTGTATGTTTATTATGCTTAAAAAAAATCTACCTCAAGGTCTTTTTGTAACATTGGCTTGCCAAGTGTGCCTCTTTTTCCCGAGCCATGACCGGGTCTCCTCCTCCGCCTCTTCTTTGAATTTTTTTTTTTTCCATACACATAAATACCACTTGTGTATGGGCTCGAGTCTAGCTTAGCTTCCTTGTTTACCACTACAGCAGCGCAGATTGATATAACATGCTCATGACATTTTATTCTTGTGCAGTGACTTGTGTTGTAGCCTATGATTCAGTAGCTGTTATTATTGCACAGCCTACATAGATCAAACTTCATGTCATAGTGTGGCTTGCAGTGACTACTAAAATCTCTCAGTTTGGAGGCACTGTAGGGCAAGCAACACACGTCAAAGAAAAGACCTTAACACATCTGTTTTAATCAGGTTAAGATATTGGTTGGGCAGCTATGAAAACAAATGGTATTTTCCATCCCTGTCATCTGGAATTCATGGTGGACTCCCCACAAAATCAGATCCCACATTTCATGTTGGTGCCAGCCAGCCAAGTTAATGTCTAGCGTGTCTGTAGTAAGATGTAAACTCTGAAATCTGTTCCCACTCCTCTCGCCAGATGTGTCCGTTTCCCCACACAGTCCACACCCTCGGTATAACGAGCCCGTCGGAGTATCTCGTTTGCACACATCTCTGCCCAAATAGACTCAGTGCATTGGAAGCACTTTGTGAGAGCCCTGGCACCGACCTGTTGCCTTTCTCCAGTGCATGGGAGGTCTGCAAGAAATCAGACCGCTCTGCTTCATTGGGCCTTTGATCTGCGCAGGAAGGGACGGGGCTTTTGCTTGCAAACATGTTGCAGGCCCCTTTCTTAAAGACAGAGAGCTGAGGGACACAACGGTTCGGCGCTGTTACAGGCCCAGCGTCATGGGAGAGCGTCATATTCCAGCGCAAGGCTTCAGTAATCATGTGTTGGCTCGGGGGCTGCTGTACTCGGCCGAGGGAGAGATGGAGGGAGGAAGGAGGAAAATATACTGACTTCAACATTTGGGAAAACTTTCAGACATTTATGCCTCGCCAACATAATGAATAATCTGTCCCACTGAATAATGTTCGGCTACACGCTCAACCCATGTACAAGGTACAACAGAGGTTAATGTGGTCAGTCACTCTGAAATATTACAGCACTAAATACGTCTAATCAACGCCGCTTTTCAGTTTGTGAATTAGCGTCATTTATTAAACAGAATAAATGCATCATTGTTAATTTTAATGAGTGTAAGTGAAAATGTTGTGTTAAATTATCACTGCCAGTTTGGGGGTGGATCACAAGGGACAAAAAAAGACGCAAATGTTGAAGTGTAGAAACTCAATGCCAATGAATGAATGATCAAATCCCTTTTTTTTATCATAATCTCCACAGTTTTCCTTTTCAGTTTTTAAATCTTCCATAGTGTACAAGGAGAAGATGTAATTCTCTATTTGCACAATGTACACGTTGCAATAACTCGACAGATCTCGACCATGTTAATGTTCCGTTTTTACAGGGAAACATCTTCATAAAAGTGTCTCTGCAGTCAGAGATCTGCAACACCAACAACTGTACATAGTCTGAACTTCTTTTTTTAGCATCACAAATATTTCAGCAGCACCAGAAAGCCATGTTTTACAAAACCTTTCATTTGACAGCGGAACAACTGAACACTTAGTGCAGACAGACTTAACAAAGACCATAAACTGACATTATTATTCACTAGCCTGGCAACATTAGTGCCACAAACATGCAACGTGCAATGCTTTCTGTAAAATACCATAATTACAGTGGTCCTTGGTCCATTTAAGATGATTATTAGTGAAGTGGGAAAATTTGAAGAGTGCTTTCTTTTTTTTTTTTTACTTATTTAATGATGCGTTCTGTATGATTTCTCTGAAAAGCGAATTAATATCACAGCCCCACTCATGACGGCATTGTAGCTGAACCTTGTTGTGTGCTATGGCAGCTAGTGGCTTTTGTTTACTGAAAGACTTCTTGCTGCATTTTCAGAGCTGCTGTACTGTCAGTGGGATAGCATTGTGTAATAACTTCCAGACGTCATGTTGTTCAACTGAGAGCGCTGAAACATTAATGTCCGCTGTGCATTGCTATTGCCACCCTTCGTATTCCCTGATTTAAATTGCGTGGTCCAGTTATTTGTCTTAACTCCCCAGTCTTTCTTCAATGAAGCGTTGTTCATCTGTGCTGAGTGATGCAGGGTGAGGTGGTTTTGTGGAGATGATGATGATCAAAGTAGCCTGGGAGGAGGGGGTGTTAGTGAGAAGTTAGTCTTCTCTGTGGAGGCAGCTGATAGGAGCAGAATATATTTCACAAGAGCTGAGCGTAATGCAGACGACATCAGACGACATTAGTTTTTGTGTGTCTGTAATTACTGGCATGTTTTATCTATCTATTGTTGTTGAAGACCAGGAGAAAAAAAAGGTTGAATGCTTTAATTGTAAGGCACGCAGGTACATACAGTAAAGCATAATGTATAATAAAAGACCATCAATAAGGTGTATTTTCTCTCACACACAGACCTGTGAGTGCAGCTCAGTATGTGCAGCGCTTGCATGTGCCTTTCATCATTTGGGTAGAGCAGTGTTCAGTCTGGAAATGGATTTTCTGGATGCTGGGTTTTTTTTGTCATTGCTTCCATTTTACTGGCTTGTGTCACACATAGACTGTAGGTCATGTCTCTGTCATGTGACCACCACAGCTAGCTGTTTTAGTTATAACCAAGTCTTGCCGGTATTTCCCAGGAAAGATGCAGCAGCTGCGTGTGACTTATAAACAGTTTGTCACTCATGTTTCTCGGGCAGATATTACTTTTCACCGGCATAGTGATGGTTCAGCCGAACAACACACCTGTTAAAGGATTGTCTGTTAACGTGTCACTCATAGCACGCTCCACTATCAAGAGATACGATAAGCTGTTTATGAGCCAGGGATGGAGGATGCATGGGGTTTATTCATGAACCTGAACTTGAGGTATTCATTTTGCAGTTTCATGGTAGTGTGTGTGTTTAAGGGCAGGGTTCAACAGTAATGTTTTTCCAATTCTGTAACATGCCCAACTGGGTGTGAAATCACATTTTCTTCCTTTGCCTATGTACAAATTATTTTTTGTAGCTGGTGTCAAATAACAAGTAATTTACACAAGTTTAATCTGAAGGTACAACTTTTAATAGAGATGAGAAGGAAGTAAGATTGCTCACTCATCGGTTATTTCCATCATCCTCTTCAGAAAAAAACAATGTGCTAAATTCTATTTACCGCACTGGGCAAGAGAACTTCTGGATTTACTACCATGATGTGGCATTTTACTCATCCCAAGCCACAGACAAGCCTGATTGTTGAGCCCTAGAGTGAAACTATTGAAAGTTCTATTTACTTATTTTCGTGTTATTACTAATGGGATATCTATCACTGCTACAAATGTCTACTGTTTTATGGCCCAAACCTGTCATTCTCAGCTTTGCATTTTGTCTCTTTAGTATAAGGCTTAAAGGGTGGTGAAGTTAAACAAAAGCATCTACATTTAACTCCAAACAGCACTTAAATGTTCATGTTTAATAAATTACTGAATCAGTAATGTTTCAAGAACATAATTTAGCTCTCTTTGCTGCTTTCAGTAAGCAAATAGCTTGATTTCTGTGTAGTTGAATGAAAAAGAGCTTCAACTATTTAATACAAAAACTACTCCAGATGTTTAGTATCACAGAAGTTGGGTATATTTTTAGGAATGTAGGTAATATACTGATGTTTTAGCACATCTTTCAATCTTTCAAGGCAAAAAAGCAGGCACAACAAATACCGCAGAGGTACAGTGTCCTGTTAATATGGCCATGTGTCTTCAGTTGTCTTCAGTGTAGTGTGACAGACAGCTGAATCACAGAGAGGGAGAGGTTCAACAAGGGGTTCATGAAGGGAAAAGGTTGGGAGGTGCTGGAAAGGTGAGGAGAGGGAGTGGAAATGAGAGGAGGAGGGGACTGGAAGTGAGGGGAAACCGAGACACAGGAGACAGGAGAGGGAGAAGGAGAGGGCGATGACTTTGTGTAAATGGTAGCTTAGTTGTCCTCTCCCGTATGTATGCGGCTCCTCATTGGCCGACCAGAAGCCCCCCTGTGTGAAGGAAGTGTCACCAGGGAAACTTCGTTGCGCTGCCTCTGTGCGTGTTTTCCTCCTTGCCAGGGTTATTTTTAAATAGCATTCGGCTTCCTGCTCAGACTAAAGCCACAGCATCCCTGTTTTGTTGTTTTCTGGAATCGCCAGTTCACAAATCAAAGAAAAAAAGACTCAGCAGCAGCAATGTTCTCCTCTTCTCCTCTCCCACAGTTACATTGCAAGCTCTTTGCAAAAATGGGGGACGACCGACCTTTTGTGTGTACTGCTCCTGGCTGTGGACAGGTAAGTTCACTCACCTCTTGTCGTTTGTCTTATTATGTGCCACCGTGTCTGTGCTGTGTTGTTTTTTGGTCTTTATTTTAAGTGCTTTTAGGTGATTGTTGATTGTGATTAACTGTGTTTCAACTTAAAATTAAGAGAAAGCGAAAGAAAAAAGATATAGTTCTTGAAAAGAGACTTAATGTTAGTTGAATATTGCTACGTATGTGTAAAATGACAACTTTTTTATTCTCGAAAAGACTTCTGGTGTATGAAAACACCTCCTCTTATTTCTGGCATCTGTTAACAGGCTGTGATATATGTAATAGTCTTTATGATCGTCACACCGTTAGCCAGCACGCTGTCTTGTGAGACAACGCCGTCTCCTTTAGCTGTGACTCATTGGAGGCTCCAAGTGAGTAATCAGAGCACAGTTATTGTTTCAACCTGTTACTGTTGACTTGTAGTGCCTGCAGACACAGGTTTGAGCCACGGCAGTGACTCAGCTGAGCGCCCATAGTGCGCTCACATGCCAGTAACATGGTGTATTGTCGGGGCTTGGCCTGAAATCACAGAAAATTGGGCAAAAAAAACCAGTGTACCAAAGGACTCATGGTTATTCAGCACAGGATATGTTGTGTCTGATTCGCTCATTTAGCTGTCTGCTGTTCTGACGGGTGTGATGTCTCTGTTGGGTTATCTCTGGAGGGGTTTGGAGCAAAAAAGTGTTTATGTGGGGAAGAAATATTTATGATTCACAGGCCCCTTGCCAGCGTCTGATCAGCTGCTGTACATGGAATTGGATGTAACAAAAAGCCTGTAAAGAGGTTTCACAACATGCATGTGCATGATGAATAAGTGATGATTATTTTTATAATTTTTTTGTTCTCCCTAGAATATTATGCATACTGAGGGATCCCTTCCTCGCTCCAAGCTCTCTGACATGTTTCTGTGATGTAAATTCTCTGCATGTCTTATTTGAGATCATGGTTAATTTAGTTGACAGTTAAAGAGGGGAATGGCATGGGAGCTTTTCAAGGCAAAGTGGCAGTTGATGACAGTGTTCGCTCAAAACCTGCATCTGTGGCATGTTGACCAGCTTTGTTTGAGTGTCAGCTGTTGTATAAACATGTCAGTGATCATAGTATGGTGTGATGTGTTCGCTGTTTGACTGCATCTTAGGGCTGTCCCCTGAAAGCTGGCGATGCAAATCATCTGTCGGACGCCCCTTAGTTGATGGAGGTTCAGTGTGTAATGCAAGAACAGGATAAAACAAATGAAAACTTATACAAATGCACATGAGAAATCTAAATATGAGTGATGAGTGATGATTATTAATTGACAAGAGAAGCTGAAACAAGAGAATGACTTGTATTTTTTTTGTTTTACATCCTATTGCAGGATCTTGTGTGTTTTAGCGTGATATCGCATCATCACATGATTTCTCAACTTTGCAAATTCACTTGTCTCGTAAGGTAACATAATTTTGGCAGCAGGACTGTACAAGTTGCAAATACTGCTTTCATTTTTGTATTGACTCTCAAGTTGTACGAGTACTAGACATTTGCACAGTGTATTTTGTTTTGACTGTTTTATTGCCTCCTTCAAGCTTCCGTTTTGTTACTTTGGCTGTTTTGAGTCAGTTGTTTTCAAGTGTTGTCTCATGGGAGGCATTGGTCTTTGGTTTTGTCTGGAAGTTCTATACATATAAAGGCAGAAAATGATCAAATGACGTGCAGTGTGGTTATTTTAAACCATTTCACGGGTTAATTTACTGAACAATTACCCCATTGTGATATGCACCATTACTGTTGCACAAAATAACATATACTGTTACATATATTTGGGTTCACCTGTCAAACACAGGTGTCCTAAGGTGATTCTGGAAGGATTGAAACTTCTCCTCAAGTGGCCACTTCTAAATCGGAATGTCGCTTAGACGTTAATAATACTACATGGCTATAGTTGTTGATTTAATTAACCTGGAATATCTGGTTTTGGTGTATGAGTTGGGCCATTCTTCATAGGGCTGTGTACATCATACACAGATATCTGATTTCTTTTCAGTGCTCACATTCTTTACTCTAGAAGAATATGTTGATGTATTTGAAATCATCGCTAGTTTTTCCATATAAGTGTTAAGAAATTGGAAACAAGCTCATATTGAAACATAAAAATCAGATTTCTAAATTGTTTTACAGTGTCAGTGTGTTTTCTTTTTTTCAAGTTCCCTATGACAACAACAACAACAACAACAGCAGGACCTATTATGTGATGTCCAGTATTTACTGTGTGGGGAGGGGTAATCCTAGCTGCCAGTATCTCCTGCAGGGAGATTAGCTGGGGATAGTTTCCTTTGCCCAGACTCAGAGGAAAGAGACAAATGAGACATGTAGTTGTATTGGTGATGCTGCCTGGTTGCGCTAAAAATAACCCCCCTGACACTTGACTGTGTTTCCACTTCACTCTCACACAACTGAACTTGCAACAGCAACGCGGCACCCTAAAATAGTCTGCTGCCAATGGTGAATAGGCTGGTGCCACAGCCAAGATTATTCCGCCTACGACTCTGACTGATTCACCTCGCCACTTCTTCAAAGACGAAGAAGTGCTGTGTCTCAAGAGGATGGGTCTTGGTGCTCGTCTGTGGGTCTCATTTGCCCACAGACGCCTGATAGGAAGTAAAAAAACAGCACAGGCCAATGTAGAGCTGTACTGGTAGACACTTTATGGCACCCACGTATTTTACACATCAGACAGTTTGACAACAGTGTGCTGTCCTCAGTAAAATCACTTTGCATTTTCTTTTTTAACATCTGTTTTGATGTGTCATCTCATTTGCTTTCAGTAATAATTCTAGAATGTGCAGCGTAATTTGAGGCCATGTCCTGCGGCTGTGATGGGCCTATACAGAGCTTTTAAGACACGAGGAATTGTACACCGTAGCCACAGTTTTCTTTGTGGTTTGTCACATAATGGCGAAGTAAAGGCTGCATGTGTTAGGCCACATCTCAAGGAGATTATCTGTCTATGATAATTGTAATACGATATCTGGGTTAAAACGCTATGAGCTACTTCTTCAGGTCACCAGGACGCTTAGACACGTACCTGTAGGCTCATTTATGTAACTTGCGTCTTTGTCTTTTTCTTTTTGTTCACGTGTTCCAGAGGTTTACAAATGAGGACCACTTGGCTGTACACAAACACAAGCATGAGATGACGCTGAAATTCGGACCAGCCAGGACCGACTCTGTCATTATTGCAGGTTTGTTGCGTAACAAACCCTCGCCTTTACTCTGTTGTTCAATATCAACTCTCAGTATTCAGATGAAGATGCTTTGGCGTCAGTGTGTTCCAACACGTTACCACAGCATTAAAAGCAGCCCCGAAGACACATGTACGGGTTTCTATATTCAATTTAAAGTGTGAAAAAAAATTATGAATAGTTGTCTCTCTTCATTCCCTTTTGCCAGACCAGACACCTACTCCCACCCGCTTCCTAAAGAACTGCGAGGAGGTTGGTCTGTTCAATGAGCTCGCCAATTCCTTTGAACAAGATGAAGATGACAAGAAGGCCAAAAACTCAGTAAGGGTGTTTTCTGGATACAGTTTATGCACAAAATTCCCAGGCAATTTTCCACATTGACCAAGAACTGAAATATTGCTTTTCACTCTAAACTATAAACTTCTAAGAACTACTTCCATTATGCAACTTACTATTATTTATGCACCTCCATCCTACTGTAAAATGACATTTTACTTTGCACATAACAGTTTATTGTTGTACCTAATTGCTTCATTATTCAGATTTTTTACCCAGTGTTTTCTTTACCTCTAATTTGTTATGTATAACGTGTTTGCTCTTGTGTTCTGTTTTTTTTATTCCTGTATTCTATTTTGACTGTAATATGTGGTTGTGAGTTTCCCAGATTGGGATTAATAAAGTATCTATCGATCCATCTGTCTATCTGTCTGTCTGTCTGTCT
>JAPQRQ010000026.1:19129330-19149659 GCA_037367365.1 Apogon talboti | reverse complement strand
TGTGGTTGTGAGTTTCCCAGATTGGGATTAATAAAGTATCTATCGATCCATCTGTCTATCTGTCTGTCTGTCTGTCTGTCTATCTGTCTGTCTGTCTGTCTGTCTATCTATCTGTCTGTCTGTCTGTCTGTCTATCTATCTGTCTGTCTGTCTGTATATCTGTCTGTCTGTCTGTCTGTCTGTCTATCTATCTGTCTATCTATCTGTCTGTCTGTCTGTCTGTCTTCCTATTTTTTACCTTAATTAATAGTTAAATTATCAAAAAGTATTCCTTTCTAAAATTCTTACTTTGTCCCTCTGTATATCATAAGAGGTGTTTAATATATTTCCTTGCATAAGAAAGTGTTTCATAAACTGGTGTTATGTGCATTTGGTTTGCAAGATAAATGCCCACTTCCTTTTTTCTGTACTGTAGTCTATGAGAAATGTATTGTGTTCCACACATCATTTACTTCTGTGGTATCTTCGTCCTCAGTCATTATAATCATATGAACTTGATCTTCTGTGTCTCTCATTGCCACTGTTCTCGACAGCTCCCAACTTCAAACTCTGTGGCTTTGGATATGACTTTACAGACGTCGTCAGATGTGAAAGTGAAAGAGGAGGCTCCTGTGGAGGTGGACTCCTCGCCACCGGACAGCCCTGAGTCTATCTCCTCGCGGTCGGACAGCACCAGAGAGTCTCTGGTTAGAGGAAAGGTATGACAGAGTGGGGAAGGGGGGGTTTAGTTTAGTGTACACGGAAAAAGGGCGGGACCTTAAAGTGATGTAACAGAGTATTTGTCACAATACGAGTCATTTTGACTTTTACAGTATTTCATTATTGCTCCTAGTGAATCATTATTGTTGATACCTCTTGAATTTCTGAAATAACATAGAAAAAGTATAATTGTGCCTTCATTTATAATAGTTTTAATGCAGTTTTATACAACTTCCCACATCTAATTCCCCAGGACACACCACCCAGGAGTTCAGCCCCCACCCCGACCATAGTGCGTCCAGGTTCACTCCCACTACACTTGGGCTTTGATGCCCTTCAGCCCACCATGCCGTCGCCCACCTCTGTCATCACACAGGCACCGCCTTCTAATCGCACTCTGGGGTCAGTAAACCTCTGCGAACATCCTGTGCACAAACCTTTTCATCTGTCCCTGTTTTTCTATTTAAACATTACATAAGTTCCTTTAAATATAGAAACAGCTTTTCTACATTGATGCTGCACGCAAATTTCTTTTACACATCACTCATTTGACATAATGTAATCTGATTTATTTATTGTTGTACTTAGCTTTCATATTAAAGAATATTATTGTAAAGAGGGTGTTATACTATTAGAGTGTTTTGTTATTGTGTAATCTTTCCTTGCACACTCTGCAGTATTAATGGAAGTATGAATTATGGTAGTGTATCGGCAAGAATGTGGCAATACAGAGTTTCCAATGCAGTGTAGTGTCATATTTCACTGTCATAAAACCAAACAAATAATAAGATTCTATTTCAGGGTTGGTTGAAGTCAGAGCCAGACTAGGTTTACATGGTTGTTTGTTGCTGTGCCAGTGTTAGAGAAGGGTCTAATTGAATCCACTATTATGGTGCAGTGACTATGCTTATACAAAGTTGCTGTGGGCAACAAAAACCATAAAGAACCCAATAGATGTTGTTGTACTATACAAATATTACTACTTGCCATTTTCTCTAGTGCAGAAGTTGTTGTAGTTTCACATTGTGAAGAGAAGATGGTTACGGCTGTGGCTCAGTTGGTAGAGCGGGTTGTCCAATGACCGAAGGGTCGGCGGTTCAAATCCTGGCTCCGACTGTCCACATGTCGAAGTGTCCTTGGGCAAGACACTGAACCCAAGGCAGCAGCCGCCCACTGGTGTGTGAATGTGTGTGTGAATGGGTGAATGCGAGGCCATGTCAAGCACTTTGGGCACCGTTACAGTGCGGAAAAGCACTATATAACTGCAATCCATTTAGTGGAAAGGGAGAAACATACTGGGTGAAAAAGTCTCCAACAGAGTAAATCCTTTGAGCCAGACTAGTTGGGATTTTAAATACAACACAAAACACTGTCTGCAACAAATATTTACATTATCAATTAAAATCAGTTGTGTTTTTCAGGATCAGTACAGTATCACAAAGTATTTATGATGACCCTCAAATCTAGCAAAGTATATGGCGTACACCTCTAGTAGAAATCAGCCGATAGAGATGATTTAAAGAATCTTTCCACCACTATTAAGTGTTTAGCTTTTACATTACACAAACTTTTGAACATAAAATTGTCAAGTTATTTATATACACATGACAAAATGAGCCTGTGTTTTGTTTGTGTAGCTCTCCAACCAGCCACTACCCCATGATGATGCTTCCCACCGGTCAGGCAGTGCCTGTGCTCCCTGGTCCCGTCCAGATGCCCTCTGTCATTAATGTAAGGCACACCGACGGTCTAAATGACACATTACAGGTTACATGTATATGTATGTATGTACATGTATAATTATGTATTTTTTTTGTGCTCTGCAGCTGGCCCGGCCTGTGTGCATGGTACCCAACATTCCTGGGATCCCTGGTCCTCCTCTGGGAGGCAGCAGCAGCGGCTCAAACTCCCCCTCTGGTTACATCCACTCAGAAGCCAAGATGGTCAGCACTAGATTAGTTCTCTATTTTTATCTCTTTATCGCTTCTTTTTGTCTCCCATGTTCGCCCTCCAGTCTTCTGCTGCACTGCCTTAGTTTGTTCATCATATGACTTTTTACCACAGTAACTTGATGTTTATTGAACCCTTTGCACAGTGGCAACACAATCTGTACAGAATCAGAATCAGTGATGCAGTAAATTACATTCTGTCCAAACATTTCTTTTTCCATTAGAATTTCATAAAACTGAGTAACTGGTCATTTAATGGTATTACAACGTAGTGCACCTTCTTTATTAGTTGCTGTGTTTTAGACATGCAGATTTTTGTTGTGATGTTTTACTGCAGGATAAGCTTCAAAGTAAAACTCAGTACAAAAAAAGGATCCAATACAGCTAAATATTAGGTACTTAAATGCTGCACTTTTGGCCGAATCTCTGATGATACATTGTCGAAGACTAACTTGTTTGTAAGCCAGGATGTGTAGGCTTGCTATGTTGTTAGAGGAATGTGTGAATTATAACACAGAATACACAATATAAAAAGTGTTATGGCTGTTGAATCTGACCTGTTTGCATTTCTCCTGTTAACAGTTAAAGCTGCAGTAGGCAGGAGTCTGTACCTCACCCCCTATGTTTTAATAATAGAAGATGTACAACCAAGTGGCAAAAATGAAATACCATTGATGGCTACCACAGGTTCCTGTAGATGTTCACTGAACTTCTCTCCCTCCCTCTAATAA
Organism: Apogon talboti; assembly: GCA_037367365.1. Taxonomy (NCBI): domain Eukaryota; kingdom Metazoa; phylum Chordata; class Actinopteri; order Kurtiformes; family Apogonidae; genus Apogon; species Apogon talboti. Next base: position 19,146,280 of record JAPQRQ010000026.1, on the reverse strand, counting down.
GTCCACTGGTGTAGAATCTGTGAATAAGATATTAGGGATCATAGAAGGGTTAGAAGGGTTTTGATTTCTGCTGTTGGGGAACAGCTTTGAGTGACAGCTCTTTCCAAGCCAAGCTCCTGTTCATTGAATGAAACATATCTAAGCCTGACAGACGCAGAACACCGAAACACCGAAAGATGTTTTGAGGGCAGAAACTGTTCTGATTGGTCCAATCATGCAACCAGTCAAAACAGAAGTAAGCGCTAAGTGGCTAACGGTTCTTGCTAGGATCGTCATCATTATGGATTGAAGGCCTGGTGTTCTTCATCGCGGGAAGGTAAGTTTATTTTCCAGTGAAATAATAGTGTGGAATAAAATAGTGTGGAAGTACTCAGTTAACAGGAAGAGCGATTGTAGATTTTTGTGTGTGTATCCATTTTTCTTACGCACTAGCGTGCCTACTAATGCTGATACAGTTAGCTTAAGCACAGCTCTGTATGATCATTATCATTAGCTACTGTAGCTAGCACCAACCTGAGGTAGGTCCATCAACTCATAAATTTATCTGAGGGCATTTGATACAGTCAAATAAATTTGATAGTCCATGTTTTACCCACTGAATCTTCACATTTCTGTTTTTGTTCTATGTAATTGTAGTAGTAGTATATATAGTAAATTTTTCAGAAAAAAATGTCATTGTAAAGGCTGAAAATTGCAGTTTCTTGTCTGTATTTATACAGTCATCTCATATCGCTAATATGTAAATTTTTAATTAAAAACCACAAAGACTAGAAAGGTTTAGATTTACCCATGATGTATTTCATTGCACTCCGCATACTATTTTAATATATTGAATGAATTTTAATATACATTTGCAGGGAGATCCTGGAACAACTCTTGGCTGCTGTGGAGGCCGATTGGACAACCTGTGACCTGGCCACTGATGGTTTAACTCCACAGATCTTGGAGGGACCTTTGCCCTTATCGACACTTGCATTGCTAGGAAAATTTAACTGATCAAAGGCCAGAAATAGTTTTCTGAAAAATAAACACAATGTAATTTTTATTTTGATTGTTATTTTGTTTTCATGTTATGAGCAAATCCTGTGATCTGGAATGGACACATGACTCGTCCTCAGTAGATCTGTTTAAAACAAAAAAGAGACAATAAAAAAACTGACAGTTAAATGGCTTTGAGTTTACTTCAAATTTAATGATATTCACATTCTTCATCTCTGCAGATACATTCAACCATTGTTCTTGGTGTAATTGCTCACAAACATTTTAGTCAACACATTCATATAGTAAAATAAACTAAAGGAGAACCAAACTAAAGTCACCTCTTTCAGTGGACAAAAGCAGATAGTGAGAATACTGTAAATAACAGGCTTATGAATGCTCTACAGTAATTAATAAATTAATTAATGGCTTAATAGCTGTTCATGAAGTCCTTTTCTCTCCTTTGACAATGACGATCTCTTGTTCAATCCTGGCATCATGTATCATCTTCCTCAGTCTTAGAAGCACCCATCAGCCGGTATTTCACCATTCTCTGAAATTAAAAGAGAGATTCTCAATAAAACTGCAGATTTTAGAGGCCCACATTAAAGTAAGCATGAAACTGACCTGTCATTTATTATAGGTATAATATAATTAATGTATGTTACAACGACTAATTTCAAGAAGAAATATCAGTCTACTTTTATTAATGTCACTGCAATGGTGAGTTGATCCAGGAGCAGCTTTACCAAACTATGCCCAACAGCATGATAGGCTATTTATGCATTTACATAAAACAAACTAACATGTATTGAACATAAGCAGCAGAAGAACTAACAGTGAACTGTTAACTATGAACCTACGAACTGATGAACCTACCTCAGGTTGGTGCTAGCTACAGTAGCTAATGATAATGATCATACAGAGCTGTGCTTAAGCTAACTGTATCAGCATTAGTAGGCACGCTAGTGCGTAAGAAAAATGGATACACACACAAAAATCTACAATCGCTCTTCCTGTTAACTGAGTACTTCCACACTATTTTATTCCACACTATTATTTCACTGGAAAATAAACTTACCTTCCCGCGATGAAGAACACCAGGCCTTCAACCCACAATGATGATGATCTTAGCAAGAACCGTTAGCCACTTAGCGCTTATTTCTCCCGCCTCTCTGTTTTGATTGGTTGCTTGATTGGACCAATCAGAATAGTTTCTGCCCTCAGAACATTTTTCAGTAAGCAAAACTCCCATCTGCCTGACAGACAGCTCAACTGTAGTTCATAAGTTACACTAACAAGACTGTTCCAGGATTTTGTTACGTTTTACGTTTTTTTACAAATATACAGTGTGTTCGCTTTAGGGCGAGCTCACCCGTCATTCCTCACGCTTCTCCAGTTTAGCACTTTTGGCCAAGTGTCAGTCACCTCTTCTTATATCCAGTCTTTCTTAAAAGATTTCTAAATGTTCATGGCTAGATTTTCTAAAGCCTAAAGAGAAAGTGCAGAAGTCTTCCCCTCAGAAAACTTAAAGTAAGGACCTGCTAATGGGTTATTATGGAATTGGAAATGACACTAAAAACTACTGACGGCTGAAGCTCTTTTCTACCACAGTGAATCAGTTTTTAACACTTGTACACTGGCTATACTGATAAGTATACTTATATGCTGATAGTCAAATCATAGCTGATTCGACTATCCTTCTATTATAACTGTTGTGGCTGTTACTAATGTTTGTATCATTGTTCTTCAGCGTCTGAAGGCTGCGTTGTCCCAGCAGAGCCCGTCAGGACACAGTATGGGCATTATGGCCATGGGCAGCAGCCCCATGGTGCCTCAGAAGGCAGAGCAGAGCCAGCTGTTAGTCCAACACCCAGATGCTCCTTCACCTGCACAACCTCAGGTATAATGTTGTTTTTCTGTGCTCTTATTTTCTGCCTTTGTTCTCCATTGACTGCAGCCGGTCAAGGCAGGTGGCTGAACAGCCTTAGCTTATATCTGCTTTGTTCCTGTTACAGGGAGTTTTTCTTCACCACTGTCACCAAAAGCTTGCTCAGAGGGGGATATATCTGGTTTCTCTCTGGACTATTGTGCAATGTTTGTTGACCTTACAAATAAATATGCATTGAGACGATTTGTGTTGTGTTTTGGTGCTCTGTAAATAAAATGTGAGTGTAAATGAATTGATTAAAAAACTAGACTTCTAGTTTTCTATATTCAAAGACTCTAATGTTAATTTTAGGTTGGAAAACACTGTTAAATCTGGAATGTTGAAATAGTCACCAAGTTGCACCATGTTAATAAAGTGGAACCGTACTTCTTGTAGTGAGATGACTGTGATGTCGTCTGACTAAAATAATGAAACTCTGACTCAAACTTCCCTTTTCTTTTTCGTCTGTCTTCCACTCCCTCCCCTGTCTATCTCCTTCCCTCTGACCCTCGCCCTGCTCTTCCTGCAGGTATCTCCAGCGCAGCCTACAGGTGGGCGTCGGCGGCGGACAGCGGACGATGACCCAGATGAGAGAAGGCAGCGCTTCCTCGAGAGGAATCGAGCCGCGGCATCGCGCTGTAGACAGAAACGCAAACTGTGGGTCAGTTCTCTAGAGAAGAAAGCTGAGGAGCTCAGCAACTTGAACGTCTCGCTGTCGGTGAGTGGGCTTGGAGAAGATGGGCACAGACAAAGTGTGGTCCCTGGACATCTGCGTATACTACCATCTTTGTGTTAGTCAGTGAGCCTGTTTACATACACACCAGTGCTCCGATCATTATCCGATTTCTGGAGTTGTCAGATTATTCAAGTGACCGTGTAAACAGGATAATCTGATATGCTTTATCAGTTAACGGCGGTTCTCTGGTTATGAGAAATCAGATAAACACACCTGGATTTCTCCCCAATACTCTGATGTCTTCCTGCATATATGTAGGTTAGGGTGATTTATTTTGTTCTTTTACATCTGTGCACCTATAAACACAATTAAAATCGTAGAGAACAGAAGTTACGTCGTCAAACGTGAGCGGAAGGCAACAGGAAGTTTGATTCTACCATCACTACGTTCGTACGTACACCGAAAGAAATCCAATAATGGACTGGAGCGTCTAAACCAGGGCTTTTTGATTATCGCATTTCTTACGTGCACGTAAATGTGTTAGATCTGATTGTTACAATTATCCGTTTACTCCCAGTTATTGGACTTTTATGGTCATGTAAACCGGCTCACTGATGACAAAACTGACAGATTTCCAATTCGTAATGGAAGTTAACAACGTCTTCCAGACAAACAGAGGCCTGTTTCAGGGGTTGTAGTGTATCTTTACAACGTATTCTGAATGGCTGAAACTATAGGACATCGAACCTCATCATCATTAAGACTTACAGCTTCATATCTTCAGTTGCATTACTGTGTGGTTTAATTTAATCTCTCCACGATTGGCTGTAATGTACCGAAAACCAGACAAAATGGAAACATGTTAATTTTCTCTGGGGAAAGTTTTACTCCTACGAGTAGTATTGTAACAGTTTTGGCTCTTCACTGCATGTATAAGGTAGGAGTCCTTGTTCTGAGTTTTCTTATTCTCTGTCTTGTCAGAATGAAGTGTCTCTCTTGCGGAATGAAGTGGCTCATTTGAAGCAGCTTCTGTTGGCCCACAAGGACTGTCCTGTGACCACCTTACAGAAAAAGACTGCCTACTTAGGTAATAAGACTTGAATCCTTTTGCCAGGTGACTCTCCCGTATGCTCCTCTCATTTGTTTAGTTTCCCACTCATACTTTGGTGGACAGACATGGTAACAGATTAGACTGGGAATACTGTTGCTAAATTTGGTTTTGTTTTTAAGGACCTACCCTGGGGATTCGATATATATTATATAATATAGAGATATGTTCTTGTGAATATTTCACATCAAAGCCGTTCATACTGACAGTGACAGTATGAACAGGTGCAACACTTACAGTAAATGGTCGGAGTAGATTATAGCAGGTCCTTCTTTAAAAAATAATGAATTCAGCATCATCCAGTGGTGATCTTCACATTTTACTTGACAAAAGAAGATATTTTGGCTACATCCATCCACAATGAAACTATGTAGTGTAGGGAACACACTATCCTGGCCAAGTTGTTTAATGAAGTTACTCCACACTATGGAAGATGGAAGGAGGAAGAATGGTCTCTTACTGCTGGACCTGGTCTTTTGTGGACAGTAGTTGTCTCAGGTGCCTAAATCCTTGATAACAGCCACTATATTGTGAGGTCTCAGGTGGATGGGTTCTGTGCTTCTCAGTTTCTCTACTGCTCTAACAGTCTACTACACTAGTTACACACTACGTCCAAGTACCAGCACAGACTTTACTTAAGCACAGCCGGTCTTACATAGTGAACTTTAAATTGTTGTTATGATGTTCATTCCGTACATTAGTGTTTGATGGTTTATTTCACGAATGAAAGTTCAGAAAAATGTTGGAGTTGCTTTGCACCTTGACATATTTTCAATGTATAGTATGTGAAAGTAGTCATGACAAAAACAGCCTTTTACAACCATATACAGTATATTGTCTATAAGTATTTAAAGTGACATTCTGTAACACATGCATCCTCTTGGTTTTCTCTGTAGCTGCAGAAGAAAGCATGAAAGACAGCTCAGAGCCGACAGGTTCTCCTGCCCCGGTCATCCAGCACAGCTCTCTGGCGCCGAGTCCCTCCTCAGGCCAAAACGGCCTGAGCACCAGAGCAGCAGCTGAGGCCATGGCCATGTCAGTGCTGGCAGGAATGGGTCAGCAGCAGCGAGCTGAGAGTGGACCCTCTCACATTATCATGGCTGCACAGTCTCAATCTGCTGCCAGATGATGAGCGATGCCACCACGGCCCAGACTTGGCTCACACCTGTCACCCCAGGGTAAAAAAGAGCAGTGGACCCGACCCTCCCATACACCTTCTGGATGCCCTTATCCACGACCCCCCCCCCCCCGTTCCTCTGCTCTCTGTGACCCTCCTGTGGAGCCATCATGCTGTGGCCTGGAGCTCAGCAGCAGCAGCAGCAGCAGCCTTCTGAGAATGGACTGAGACTTTTGAGAGAGCTTCCTGTTCACTTTGCCATAGACTACAGGGGCTGGACTCCAACCTTCCCCCACTTGACTCCCTCGTGCCTCCCTCCGCATCTACCCTCACCCTCAGTCAAAACAGCCCTCCACTGGACTGTAGGACTACGTTGCTCTGAGTGTACTGCCATAGTAAACTTCCTGCGTGGACAAGTACCACGTGTGTGCACAGATTCAAACACAGATCAAATCGGACACCAAACACACACAGGGCTTTTCATTGTGCCTTGCGCTCCTTGACTATTTAGCCACACCCACACATCTTCATCACAGTGTACATCCCAACAAACTCTGCTCTGGTGTCTAGACTTCAGTGACTCAAAATCTCTAAAAAAAATAAATAAATAAATAAAAATCTCTACATGGATCCAAAAACCTTACCTCACATACACCCCTTTATGAAAAACTTTATAAACTGTGTGTGATTGGCTCTGTGAGTATATATTTATGTAAATCAGAACATAGCAGTTTGCTTATTCCTGGCCTAAAACGTTAATAGCTAGATTTTTAGCATGTGACTTTTTCTGATAAGGTGTTATCTTCTTCATACAATATGTGCAGCTATATTTTTTTTAGTTAATTGGCACATCCTCCAATAGAACCACAATATGGTTGCCCATGACAGTATAATATGTTCATTATCAATTAGAAATAATTGTTTTTCTAACCTGAAGGGATTTCAGTCTGTTGTCTCCTATTCTGATTTTCTATAAAACAGGCAGTTTTGGTGAAGATGCCATTTCCTTTATATATACAATGACTATAGTGACTCTGTGTGGGCCCTGGACTTACTGTAACTGTTATTTTCACACTTCAAAGGATGGTTGCACATCCTTGCTGCTCATTGAAATGTGTTTAAACCCCTAAATCTCTTTGCTCTTTACCAAACCTATCTAAGCCATATAATCGCAGATCAGATCAGATCTCTGAATCTCCAAAGACCGCCTGGTGCCTGTTCTGAGGCAGGATGTAAATAACCTGACTGTTAATTCTGTGGTTCAGGGGTCACAGTGAGACAATCTACAATATATCACTGTTTTAGGTACATGCACTTAACACACGGGCTCAGTTACAAAGTCTGATCATTGTTTTGCCTTAAAAAAAATCACATTGGTGCCTGAACGATGCCCATTCTAATTGAGGTCTTCACTGTTCATTTCATCGATTCCAAAACAATCAGCCAAAACAGGATTACTAAGCAGTCAAAAATTCCTTTTGAATATTTACAGTGACGGTGAATTTATGTCCGAGCTTCTTTTCAGGGACGTAAAAGCATATAACACTTGTCTGTCATCTGGTGGAGAAAAATGGAAAAGACACTTCAAAGGACTTTGGAGAAAGAAAATGACTAATTGTGACTGAGTCTAAACCTTCAAGTCTTTTTGGATCCCACCAAGATATTTTACAAAGATATCAGTATATTTTTTACATAAACAAGCAGTTTGCTTTTTGTGTTTCCTCTGTACGTCTGACCCTCTGTTCTCTCATTGATCGTGTATTTGAAAGATGTGATTATACAAAAAAAAGCAAAATGCAAGATATCTGTCCACAACCATAAGGGCATGTCATTATGCACTAAAGTAATGCAAGTTTATTGTTGCTTGTTCAGTTTAATTTTTGCAGATTTCTCGTCCTCTTGGTCTCTTTCACACTGAGGCACTATGTGACCTGTTCTTTTTACCTGAACTGTATACATACATGGGAATTTGTTCTGCGACATTTTCACATTCTTCACCTTTGACTGAACCTCTTGTCCTACCATGGCGATCCCAGCGTTTGTTTGTTGTACTTGGAAGCTGGCGCTATATGAGTCCAGCTGTCCCATATAGACGATTGTCATATGAAATGAAAATTCAAACCATATTTAGCGTTCATGTTTTCATGTACATGTGATCAGCACCTTTTTATCTCATTTCTTGTTTTCTTTTTGTTGTGTGCTACTTCCGGCACTCTACAACTCATGTCATAATGCTTCTGATTGTACTGGTGAGTATAGAATCTAATTTCATTAACATTTCTTTTCCTCTAAAGAATAATGTCATTAGTCCTTATGAAAAAAAAGATATATCCCTGTGTCGTAACTTCGAAAGAGGAATTGGTTTCGTCTAACTTATTTTTAATTGGCCAGTTGACATATTTTGGCATATGTGATATCTAGAATTGTTGTGAAAAGAGCAATTTAATGAAAAGTGCAACAATGTGATAGTTGCACATTATGTATTAGTGGTTTTTCACACTCCCATTGTTGGACTGATTTTAAAAAAACAAAATGTCCTTGTACTGTACATATCTGTACTATATGAATATATTTACTTTTCCATGCATGTCCAAGTGGATTACTATGAACACTTACAGTGCTGCAGTTTTAATTAAAGAAACTACATCTTAATGAACTTTGTCTCTTTATTCGTATTATTACACTCGTTTTCTAGAAAAAAAGATAAACGGCTTGTAATAAGTGTTAAAACTACCACGCATTCCTCTCATTTTAGTAGATTTTATTCTTATGGAAAAGCAGCAGTGAAAGACATATTTAATTACACCGTTGGCTTTTCTTTGATGATGTTTTCCTTGTAATATGTCAAAGCTTTCCTTAAGGAAAACATGGTCCTTTCTGCATTTTTTAAGCGGCCCTTAATTGCAGAGTAGGCCTTCAGTAGGGTGCATTTACAGCAGATTGAAATTGTTATCCTCACAATACCACACTGGTCCTTTGAAAGTGACCCAACACATAACTAAGAATCCTATTTCAAGTAGTTGACTCTGTTCAGCATAGTTCCTGCAGAGCCTTTTTGATGACACACTGTATGATTATACCTTTTTTTCCGATTAATTATGAACTCTTGTTTGTTTTTGTGTGAGCCACTTCCGAAACATTGCTCGTGCTATGCATTCCTGGAACTATCTAACAAATACAACTGAAACAAAAGGATGACACAAGCTGTTAGGTCCAATATTCAACCAAAGTGCTTCTTCAATTCATGCTGAGAGCAATACTGACGTAAAAAATATCAAGAGGAATAACCGCTTTTTCTGGTAATCAACTATGATCCCCTGAAGGATCCTCACATCTGTCACAGCATTTTGTGACCTGTCTGATATATGGGACTATTACTTAACAGCGACAGGATGATAAAAGCACTTGTGACATGACAGTGTGATGCATGGTGAAATAAGCAGCTGGAAAATCTACACTTGTGGGATTTAACTGTATCTACTTTACTTCTCATTAAGAATAAATGTGAGGTAACTGTAGTTGAGAATTTCCATTTTATGCAGCTTCATACTTCTAAAATATTACATTGTAGAGCCAAATAACAACAGAGTAATGCTGCTATTTTTACTTCCTCATTTCTACTAAAGTAGATTTTTTAGAGACGAGTTTCTCTACGATGATCTTATAGAATTTAATGCATTGCAGTAGATTAAACTACTCAAATAAGCTCAGCCGAAAACTTCTAAAGCAGTAAAATATAACATACAACATTTGGAGTACAATGACCCCAAAACATCACATATAATAGTAAAACACTGACAGGGACCGTTTTTACTTCACAATGATCGTTTTGACCTTTTCAAGTACCAACGTACAGTGGCAAATGCAATTGTACATTTTGTGCTACTTTATATTTCTACTCCAATACAACTTTCAGATTGAAATATTGGTCTTTCACTGCACTATATCTATGTAACACCTATAGAATCTGGGTAACTTTTACATAGGATTAGGAAATGTTCAATGACACTGACTGTATCTGCTTATGACACGAATGTTTAAAGTTTTTGATGAACCATGAAATATGGGTTTATTTCGATGGAGCTAAAGCAGTAAAAATTAGAAGAGTTGGTATCAGTGTATGCTAAGTTGCACTACTCTGGAATCATGGTTTCATTGTCAGCACATGAACTTTTCAGCCTACTCACAATATTTATCATCAGCATCCAAAAATCATATTGTTTATATTGTATAGTATTTTCAGTGCATTTCTCTAATTTGGTTTGCTATACTTATCTCTTGTCAAGCTTTACGCTCATTAGTTTTTGTAAAATAATCCTGTATCATGACCAATGTCATAATGTGGTTATGATGGGCCCTTGAGCATCTGAACCCTAACAGTGAAGTACCACCAATATATTCCAATATAAATCAAATGTGACATAGATTGGACCACATCAGCAGCCATCACTGCTTATCTGTATATGATTAATACTCTAAGGACTATTAGAAGTCATTTATTTGATTAGACAGTTTTTGATCGTTTATTTGTTGTTTTGATGGTTTATATTTGTATTACTTTCTAATAGATTGCCTGGCACTGTCAACATCCTCCTGAGACCCAGCAATACATTTTTGTCCTCTATAGGGGACAAGAGTTTTTTTTTTTCTTTTAAGACAAATGTCCAATGCAAAGGAAATTAAATAAAAATGTATCTGAAAAACAGTTGCATCATGCTGTTTCCAGTTACTGCAATTATTTATTATAAAAAACATCCAAAACCTTTACTTTCCTGAGTCTCAGGAGGATTTTTCCAGCCCCGGTATGGGACAGTACTTGAGTCTTCTAACTGTACTTATCCTTCTGGTTCTCATGTGAATACTTCTTGCACCACCACTCCCCTCTGGTTGACTGGAGTGTGTGTGTGTGTTCGGCTGACTGCCGCCAGGGGGCGCACTAGTTTCGGTGTGATATCGGCTCAGATGCAGTGAATTAACGTACAGGCGAGGTAAATGTAGTCACGTGACCGCCGCTCGTTGCCTTTGGTGAGTTTTTCCCATTATGGCGGAGGGGCCAGCCGTGCGGATGGACTGTCTCTCCCACTCTGATGCTTGTTTTGTGTCTTGAGGGAGGGCGTTTTATTTTTATTTTCCCACGTTTCCTGACAACAGCCCGGTTCTTCAAAACTCGCCTGCACTCGTGTTCGTCGGCTCCGTCATGGCAGACCGCGGCGTGGATTTGTCCGCCCTGCCAAAAGAGGTTAGAGACCAATTGGCGGAGTTGGATCTGGAGCTGTCTGAAGGTAAAGGAGGGGAGGGGGGTCTAACGGGGGCTGGTGGGGGGATGCTAGGGCAGATTTTCTCGCTAGCTTTGTAGCCCAGTTGTCTGGGCTAACCGGCATCCATTACCCCAGTAGTTTTATCCTTACAGGCTACTTTCCGTTGATAATGAATTGAATGGGAGTGCACGTCAAGCTGTGCCACCTAGCTTATTTTGTGCTAATACAGGATGTGGGCAATGCGAGCTAGCAGTGCATGACAAGCAGCATTGTAACGTACAGGAGGAAGCAAATGGCTTTCATCCTTGCCATTGTGTTTCCTTTATCTTCTACCTTGAGCTGAAGTGGCCCTACCCGAAGCAAAATGTCGATTTAAAGCTGTGTGTCTGCACTGGATCTCCCCATTTGTCGTGTGACTGAATGTCAAAGGCATAGCTCAGTGTTAGTGTGCTTTTGATACACTGAGATAGCCACAGGCAAGGTCTGGCGATCAGGGCTTGACCCTTCCCCTGTCATCATGGTTACATTTGTTCATATGGTATAGATTTGAGACAACATGAAATCCAGTCATTCATCATACAAGCCTCATACATGATGTGGGGGTGGGGTGGGGGGTGGGGGGTAATGGTGATATGGCCTGGATGGTGGTGGTGTTTTGATATGTGGGTTAAATTTCCCTTTGTATGCTAAAGATGGCCCCAAAACATTGACCCTACTGTGGCAGCAAAGCATCTTCCACTCCTACTGGTTGAGATGGACTAGCCAGGCATTTTAGTGGTGTCAGGCTCTGAAGAATCACTCCAGATATCCTATATACTCTGGTCCTTTTGCAAATACGTACATGTATGACAGAGGGAGCGCGAAACCTCTGAAATGACCAAGCAAATCTCATTCCATTGGCTCAGAAAATTACAACTCATACTCGACATTTGCAATACTACACTTGCTATTATCTTATACAGAATAAGTTGAGACACATGGAATATATTTGATATACTACTCCGCCCAACATGATACCTGAGGTTCAGCTGAAAAATGAATTATTTCAGTGTCGGTGTGATTCATTGTGACTAATAGTGAAATATAATGAAAAGGTCTGTAGTCATCATCTGCTCCGGTGTCATAAGAAGGTGCAGTCTGTTATGAATGACTGCCAGTAATGATGTGAAACGTAGTGTTTGGCCATAGTGACAAACAGTGTGAGTCTTAAACACAGTGTAAACCTGTCATTACAAGAATTATAGGTTGGACAACCTGCACTGTGCTCATGGTGTTTATGTTACCCTCAGGTTCATGGCCAACAAATTGTCTGCGGTCTGTCAGGTCAGGTGTATACGTCTGTCGTTCTGCTCAGGTGAAACCCCATGAAGAAAGCTGACGGATGTGTCTGTTTGTTGTTGTGTACACAAATGTTGGCCAGTCGTTCAACCAAAGCGTAGCCCAATCCCACCTCCTAGCGCAGAGCAGCTGCCCGGCCCTGTCCTGCTCTACATTCGCTGTCGCATCAGTGGCAGCTTGGTGACACCTGGGCCACATTCCTCCAGCTGAGGAGACGGATCCAATCATCTCAAGCAGTGACCGGTCACTACGTATGATCTGTACTGTCTGTAATTGGAACGATGACTTGAATAGTTTCATGAAAATGCTAATGAGTGCTTCATTTCCTTATTGGATTATATTCTATACAACCACTGTAGTTCCTTTGGATTTGGCATTTCTAGTAATACATATTAATGCTGTATTAATGTCTTATGCGAGTACCATTTTTTAATAAGTTAATATCTGGTGATGTCCGATCTGGAATTTTTTTTTTTTGCTTCCGATCCAATTTTTTTCGGATGAGTTTTGCCGATACTGATCTGATACCAATACTTTTTACCATTAAATTTTAATTTAAATTTGGAGTCATTATTTCTAGGTTATTTATGCTATTTTTTTACTTTGAGACCACAATTGGGCTGAATGTGGAGCCTGAACTAAAACAAGTTTGACACCTTTGACTCTTAATAAGTTCGGTATAATTTTCGCACTTCCCAAATTTATACGGTGCGGCAAATTAGAACCTTTGACGGGCCGGTTTTGGCCCACGGGCCGTATGTTTGCCACCCCTGCTATAGTGCATCTATGGACAGGTTCGTCCAGGGATTATACGGGGTGTGTTCCGTGCCGTACGTACCTCACAATGAGTACACGCAGACCATACGACCGTTAGATGATGAACCCTACTGTACTCCAACCTTCTTAAAAGTTTGGATGAGTGTATTAGACCAGTATTTTTTCTGCAAATCCACTCCTTAAAACTGACAAACCATCAAGGTCTAATTCACTTGAGGCTTTACACATTTGTGAGCAAAGATGTACTGATCTGAACGGTCCTGACCACTTTTCCTGCCAGTTCTACCTCATAATGATCATTCGGCCATTTTGAAGAGACGTACAGTACTGTGCAAATGTTTTAGGCGGCCTTTAGGTTTGTTGTTTTTACAGCGTTGAAATGAACATGCGTGTTTATTTCTCAGTCTCTTCAGATTCAGCAAGAAAATACAGGAAACATGTGCGCAGCCTTAAAAGACGCACAAAAAACGGAACTCAATGGGTTGTAAAGGTTAAAGTCAGTATTTAGTGTGACCTCTGACCCCATGACAAGAAGCAGCAAAAAACAGAAACATCTGGCATGTGTTGAATAAAACCTGGAATGAAAAATCAGAAGGTGAATGCCACAAACGTCATATTGTCGGAACAAAAGGATTAAAGACATGTTAAGTGTAAAAGGAAGGTTACACTAAAACAACCACTTTGGGTTATAGAAGCTGTTTTTTCCACTGAAACTTTTGTTTTTGCTGCTGTACATACTACAGTAAAGTATGCACAGTACTGTACATTAGATACATCAAAACCTTGTTTTATCCATGTGTTATTGAAAAGATATGCACGTTCAGTGTTTTATAAATCAGACCAAATAAGCGCTTTTAGGTGAAGTTGTGTTTTCTTTCTCTCATCGGTTCAAAAACATGGTGTACAATGGTCCTTCATACTGGACCCTGTATTAAATGTAAAACATGGTTCATTTTAAAGTCTTGACAGATGGATGTAGTTTTATACACCAATAGATTTTTATGGCACTACTGTTTTCATCAATGTTCTCAAGTATTTTAAGGTGATTGAATTATTAGATCATCATTGTTGCTCTTTGATCTCTTTACCAATATTCAGCTTGACATTCAAAGAGCTTAATTATATCAAGAAATAAAATGTGCTGTGCTCAAGGATGCCATCGTATCTCTTGGATGACAGATGATGATAACTTGCACAAACCTGCTTGTAGTCATTGAGTAATTCATTATAGTGGAAATCGTCTCTTTTGTTTTTGGTCAGCTGAATGTTGTCTGACTGTTTGCTCATACAGGGAGAGTTTTTGAAGGCTCCGTAAATGTTGTTATTGCTCTTTATTTGATTGTTGCCGGTACTTAGGGATGCTATGTGCATAAGCCACTTAGTGTCTTTACGACTAGATGCTTGTGGCATGTCGCTTTACCGCACAGGCTACTTGTCCTAAAGTCCCTGACAACCCAGTGTGTAAAGCAAGTGGAAATGCCTGTTGTTGGGTTGCTTGGATAAGAACACAGGCCTGCCAAATGGCCTCTTAAAAAACAGCCCAGTTCTGCGAGCCCCCTGTGACCATGGGGACACAATGAAGACCATTCAGCTGGTCTGAGCCGCCGTGGCCAGGAGCTCTGCTGCCATTTAGGCCATTCAGCTGAACCCAGTCTTTGTGTGCACGTTGGAAGGAGCTGCCTCCATAGGAAGCCCCACAGGGAGGGGCCATGACTAGTCATACTCCAGAAGGTGACGTGTGGTGTGTACATCTGCAGGGAGTGGTCCGTCCCACTCACCCTGCCACTGTCAGCTGGGCCAAGGGGTAAAAGGTCACGTATGTCTTTCCTGTATGGAGTTGACATCTCTGGCTGTTAAACAGAAGTGTGACAGTACTGATAAAAAGACCCCAAACAGAATATTCAGGTTCAGTCTTCAGCATTGAATTAGACCTGGATGGGGATCATGTTGATGTGACGCAACAACAGACTGAAGCAATAAACCTAGGTTCTATGTTTACACGTCTGTGATTGGGGAAAGTGGTAAAAAAATATATTTTTTTCTGTAATTTATGATTGAAGTAGCTAAGGAGTGAGCTGTCTCACTATTTTATAATCTGTTTAGACATGCACATGTGCAAATCTGACATTTGTGAGAAAACTGTGATGGTAAAGAGCGAAGGCATAAGTGAGGATTTCAGTTACTGTGGATAAAGGAGAGAAACTGTGTGAAATTAAAGAATGTGGAGCTAAACTCCTACTCTGTGTAGTGTAGTTTGCATTGGGTTTGAGTTTGGATCAAGCTGGTGTATGTACTTTAATAAGGCACGTCAAGTTTCAAAAAACAGAGTTTTAATAGGGGCCATTAAAGCAGACTTTAGACACCAAAAACATCGATACTCAGCCATGACTGTTGTTTTAGTGTTTCTTATTTGTGTTTGACTGACCATTTAATAGAACAATGTTTTCAGAAAATACGCACATCGTTGACAATGTCATTATTTACTCTGTTGCTGTTAATCATGTTGTGAAGTTTATGTTCATAGCTCATTAGGTGTAAATTGAATTGTTGACATTTTTTAGAACTTTTTTTAATGTTACCTCAGAGCAGTTCCACGTGGGGCTGAATGATAAGACCTGATTAGTATCAGGACTGTGAATTAGCAGTACTGATCAAGGGCAAGGTGTCGTTTGGACGCTAAACTACAACTTGAAAGATCTATGACTTTGAGCTAATCGGTTTCCTAGGTTTGACCTTTCTGGTGTGCATGTGTGTCTTTTCATGTGGAGATACAGTCAGACTCCATGTTTCCCGGACAGTGCGTAGCAACAGGGAGTCCAGATTACTGCCAGTTGTTCCTTTTCTAGGCCAGTCACACACATAACCAGCTAGTTTGTTTTCAGAGGCAGCAAAGCATGCTGGGTTCATTTGTTTCAAGGCAGTGCCCTCAATGAAGGACAGCGGTACTAATACGGACCCAGTCTGTATCAGCCATCCGTCGTCCTGCTTATCATCACTGACGGTCTGTAGGACAAAGCCCCACAGATCCTCATGGGGGACTCTCTGCAGAAGCATATCTCTGCAGTCTCTGTGTTTCATGAATGAAATCAGCAGTTAATTGATGTTTTTGTCAACAGTCAGGCGAAGCTCTTATTTTGAGACAGATTGCAGACGTATGACAGACACTTCCTCAAATATCTAGCATGTCTGCTGCAAAGCTGCGTTTTTAGGGTGGAGGTCTTCTGCACTGGTACAAAAAGAGGAATAAGGCCCTCGCACACTGATGATATCGCTCAAATCTCAGCCAAAAGACAAATCAAATCACTCTTTACTAATTTATTAGTGATTGTGCATTTATCCCCTGGATGGAGTTGGATACTTTCACCACAATAATTAATGTGGTAATTAGAACAGCATTATCTTACTAATATGATCACACCACTTTCATTAGTTTATCTACAGTCCAAGTGAAAGGGAACAAGCGGAGGGAGATGAGGGTTTATAACATGCAACATAAGCACATTTTTATCCATTTGAGTCAAAAGGCTTTTAAATGTTTTGCCAGATTTATATTATAGTTTTTAGTCATAAGTCAACTGTATCATAAAATCTCCTGTTATAGAATTGAGTGAAATCCTGCTGGAAAAGTCATCAGACATGATGGCACTTATGAACTATTAAAACTGAATACAGTCATTCTACACAACATGATTATAAAAATAGATTTATACCCCTAGTGAATCTGTGAACTAATCTTTCATTTGCTGTGGCAGATTCCCAACCCCCCCC